>JAYESA010000011.1:31831141-32138641 GCA_036927795.1 Iris macrosiphon
ACTTGGAATGAGAAATTTGGAAGAAGAAAGAAGAAGAAAGGAGTGGAGAAGAAGAAAGGAAATGAAATGAAAGGGAGGGGGTCTAGTTTTGATCGGCCATGTAAAGAAAATGGGTTAGGGTTTGTGTAGTCTGACAAGGGTGTTGGTTGGGTCTGGAATGGGTCCACTAGGGTCTGACATGGGTCCAGGCTAGCCAAAACACTAAAATGACTAATAAAAAAATACAACCAATAATTAAATATTAATACAAGTATTTATGATAAATATATTATTAACCAAATTAAAAAAAATATCCTGCTCTGGAAATGGGGTAGTGATACATATTTTGATGAGTACAGTAAAAAATGTAACCGTCTGCCTTGGTTATGGAGCCTAGAGTTTATCGCAGCCATACTATCTGGCTTGGCGGAAACGTAGAGACCTGATTTTGGATGTACATATCATAGTTATAAAATTTAGAGTTTCTCGCAACTATATTAGTCAACACATCGAGGATTCTATATAACATGATTATAGAGGTGGATACCTTAGTTATGGACTCTATCGTTTATCACAGCTACGCTTACTAGCGTGACAAGAATTCTAAGTAACATGATTTCAGATAGACGTGTATGATTATCAAATTTTATTTTAAATTGGTCCTTAACATATCGTCTCTATCATTCAACCTTGTTATCATTGAATTTTGTTCCATCACCCCTATTAGCACATGATATGGTTATCTGTAAATGTCCTAATTTTTAATTTACAATTTTAAGTATTTTTTAATTTAATTATTGAATTTTTTTAGATTATTTTCTTAGCTAATTAGAAAATAATTCTTGATATATTTACTTATATAAATATTTATTTATAAATATTTCACAAAACTAATTTTTTTTATTCTAAAATTCTTTGTTAAAGTATTATAAATTTTCCTAGATTTTAATTCATGTACAAATATATCTTTTTGTATTTTTATATAAACTCACCTATATATATAAACATATATGTAAATAAATATATAGATATTAATTATTGATTAAAAGAAAAGAGAAAAGAAAAGAATTAGAAAGAAAAAGAAAAGAAAGAAAAAGAAAAAGAAAAATAAGTAATACTAAACCTTAACTAAGCAAAACCTAAACTAATTAAACAACTAATCCTAATCACTAAACCTATCCCAGCCTTTCCCCCCGACCGTAACCCGCTCCCCTCTCTCTCTCGTTATATATATATATATATATATATATATATATATATATATAAAGGAATTGCCAAATTCTAACCCGAAGTCCTAAGCCTACCCCTGCCCCTGACTTCTGACGCAGCCCTGGCCGCCGCAAGGCCGCGCGCGCGTGCGAAAACAACATCCGCAACAACAACGCCTCCACCCTCTTACTTCCAGGTTGAATTTCTCCTTCATCTTCGCATAATTTTTTGCACGGTTTCTTCGTACACGATCACAGCATGATCCTCTAGGATTTCCTCTAAGCGGGACGAGTTTTGGTGTCCTGGTTTGGATGAAAAATCGATCCAAAGTTGGACGAAAAATTGTTCCAAAATAGTTTTAAAAATCAATCAAAGTACCCTTGTTCGCGTCAAGTTTCCTACAAAATCGTTCAATATTTTTAAAATCTAATTGAAAGGACTTATTCACAATATAACCAAGATTATTTCTGTTCTTTTAGTTTTTCTTAGTTTAATTAATATGTCAAATTATTCTTTTTCCAAAACGATCAAAAATTTGTTTTCCAAAACCCAAAAACTTGCGATACAGAGTACACCCCGCCAAACAGGACCATCTCGTCGCATATAGTTGTTCCGAAAGGCGTGTATGGTATGTCCTGACGTGTGAGCTTTTGTGAAAGTTAATTTGGATGTGTTTACATGCTGGAATCAACCCGTATCGGTCAAAAGTCTTCAGTATCGACGTTTTATAAAATATTCTAGAAGTTTGTGATCGCTTATCGGAACGCGACGAAACTTGCTCCAACGGATCCGTGGTATCACGCTGGTCCTGTGAACCATGTTTCATGTGATTTTGAAAAAGTTGATCGAACTACCGTTTCGTAGGTCTCATAGTTTGACTTAACATATGATTTTGTGATCGGCTCACCTTTATCCAAAATTGGATATACTGTTGAGTTCGTATCATCATTTATGATTTGTTTGACCTATAATTTATCCTATTTAGAGACCTTTTACCTTGACATATTTTTCGGTATAAAGTGGCCCATAGGTTGACTCCGCTTTGGTCAAAATTACCGTTATGCTCCTGTGTCCAAATTGGACAAAATGGTAGTATTTTCTGACTAACTCGCTTATTCTAGAAACGTTGGTGATATTTATTTCAATATCCGGATACAATCGTGCATCTTTCTCTCTTTGTACTACTGTTGACTTGACATATTCACTGCCAGGATATTATCTAAACTCTGATCGGGCACCAGGCAAGATACCTTGCTATATCTATTATCAATTTATTTTTATTTCAGCATTTTTATTATACTGTTGCATAAATTATTTTTTATAAACTGTACATCTAAGCTAGACTTGGGTGCAAATGGTGGTATTCATCGTCTTTCATAATTTTTATTATTTATATGCATGTTGACTTAGTTTTAGCAGACTACCTCCCAATTGTGGGATATTTTTATATCTTCTTTGGCCATGACACACAAATGACCCAATGTTTTATTATAGGAAATAAACTGCCATATTCGTCTGGCCTTCAATACATTTGGAATATGCAAGGGTTATAACGTAATTTTTATTATTAGTGTATTAGAGACTCATACATTTACAACACTAGACATGTTGTGTATGCGACTTGGTCAGTACGAGGATGTGGGAGAAGACGATCATTATGCGTATGAGATAGCCAAATCGGTAAGCCAAGTCTCCAAATGGAACTTGGTGTGATGGTATTATATTATGAGATACCTTGCTATTATATGTACATGAGCCAATAATTCCACTCATACGCATGAAGGTTGTCTTCTAAATTACATATTATATGGTTAGAACACCATTTACATAATTATTTACTTACTGTAGTTTATATGGCTTGCTTTTATGTATCTTGTTACGTCCCTTTGAGGACCTGGTCCATTTCCAGGTGTAGATGATCATGACTATTTGCAGGAGCACAGATCATGACTTGCTACTTATTTCTCTTTCGAGGAGGCATTTTCTTCGAGTCTCTCTGATCACTAGATGATATACTTATTATATTTTCTTTTATATCCTTGTTTGGTAGTGTCACGCCCCAATCTTTGGCAAGCTCAATAGTCCCCGCTCAACGTGAATCACCATGTTACAACGCTCCAGCAGGACAATCGTTCTCATCGGGACGTGATGCCGTATGAGCAACTGGGGTTACGCTCGTACAAGACGATATTGTCAAATACCAAATTTATCATCGAAATAACCAAGTTGCAGCGAAAGTCAAGTATTGTGTACCAAGCACACATCAGAGTATACGTAACGAAGCTCTCGATAGGGTCCAAATGAAATACCACAAAGGCGATGTAATACTCTTGCTCTTTTCTCTAGCCCACAAAGGTACTTACCGTTCATATATTATGTACCGTATATCCAAACAGTGCCACTACACCTGCGTACCTAAAATAATGCCCACAAACGTGGGTCAGTACACAGCCGTACTGGTGAGCGGGGTAACCCACTCGTCTAAGCCGATACTAAGTAGAATAGTGAATACAAACAGTTATATGGTGATCTTTCTAGTTGAATCCTAGATTTATTTTATGGCATAGGGTATGATATGTTAAGGAAAGCTCTAAATCAAGTTAAGCAATGCAAGCATTCAACTCAAACCAATCGACAAGTAATATATAACCAACTCGAAGGAAACTAGCATGCAAACCATCCTACTCAAATCCAAGCAACACGTGAACCTATCGAACCATTTCCAAGCCTCAATTTTTATCCTCAAACCAAACCTTATAATCCAATCTTGATATGCACACTCTTGCCGAAGCAAGATGGCCGCCGCCTACGCGAAAAGCACAAACCAAACCAAAATAAAGTAAACCAAGCCTTATCTATATGAAGTCACTGGCCAAGCTATAAAGGACGTTGATCAGACTGATCAAGTACAGTTCTACTCGAAACAACGCTAAGTAGCGAGCCCGCATGAATCGCATTAAACCGTCGGCACCGCGCCCAAGGTACGTTACCAAATTGTCTCCCCCTTCGACGAACGGTCCCGGTGCCCCGGAGCCTTCCCGTTCGAGGAGACCAAACCCCGTGCAACACAGGTTGTCCGTGACATGCAGACACCAAGTAGGAATGATGCGAGGATCGAACATTTTTGCCCCACCAAGCGATCCTAGACTCATTCAACCAAATATCCAACCAATCCATAACCATTCTTCCAATATATTGCCCAAGGCACAAATCTCAAGTTATTCCTATAGGCACAATGCCGCTTCTCGACACAGTGTTCCAATTGGTACAACACCCTTGCTCAAACAATCCAATGGCACAATGCCCCAACAGTGGCACAATGCCCTAGCCGATGTAGTTGTTCGATTTCGAACCACAACTGCACGCTTTGCTTGACAAAGCGTCTAATTGATACTCATATACGGATGCATGCTCTCTCGTCCAAATTCCTGATATTCCAACCAAGATATATCATTCCAACTGTCCAAGCATAATTTTAATCATTTCTCTAACTGTCCCAAATAAAATCCAACTCTAGCTCTAACTAACCCACACGAAAACCAATCAAGCCACAAACCTATCCAAGCAAAAGACGTACACTCTATGCACGCCACAGTGTAGTGATTCCCAAGTCCCAGTCCAAGTGTTCAAGCCTTTACGTGTGTTCCATATTATTAGGTATGAAGGAGTAGAGAAGAAGGGACAGAGCCTACTCACCAAGTTTTATTCCGTTAAGCGTCATGTCCTGCCGATACGACCGATCTCTTAAACCCGTGGTCCGATGCAAAGCATGATCTACTCAACTGGTATGACCGTGGGAGCAGGCCGTGCTCTCCAAATCATCCGACCGATCGGACTAAGGTAGATGACATTATCGATCCAATCCAGCTATCTCTGTACTGCTCTAAAAGAATACCTGATTTTCGATAAACTTCGCTAGTGATCTTCACATGAAACTAACTCAAATCAATACTTGTTCCCAAATACAACAAATCAAAATATAACCAGTTATTGCCTCATTCAATCTGACTCAGCGTAACGCACCGTGCGATTGTGGGGCGTTACATAATATACCACTTAAAAATTTGGTTCGTCCCAGAACTATACTAGTATCCATTCTTTGCTAGCATGTCGCTTGTCCAATTCATAACTGTGCTCCATGCAACTCACATTTTCTTGATCCAGACTCAGCATCTGGCTTTGCGCTGAACGCTCGCACAAATTCTATATTCCCACATCCTCCTTGCAGCTCAATACTAATTCCTCATATCGCTTAGTTTTGGATCATACACATATTTAAGGCATCCCTGAAATACATGCATTTCAGCCAAGCTTAGCGATAATAAATTTGGATAAATTACAAGGGTATCTTTATGTTCGAGGCATGCATTCGCTTTACTCCCAATTAAACCAATCATGTTTTCATTCCAATATATTCCCACAAGCGCTATCCTCAAGTATGATGATTTCCCACCGACTCAATTTAGTTCGTGTTCCAACTCAATCCATCCAACTATTTCTAAATCCATACTAGCACCATCTCCCAATATTATCTCTTGCACCAAACGATCATCACAACTGATACTACCTCAGCTAGGCGACTTACCCAAATATCAAACTTTGTTCTTAGATCAGCTCAGCCCAACACCTTTTCCTTTATCTCAATACCTCACTGGGTGAACATCTATATTGAGGTTCGTGTGATCCACGAAGATTTTGTCACCACGCCAAAGGGATAGTGTCGCCATGATTTCAACATAGACACACTCGCCACAATTCCTAGGTTGCGCCTGGAATAGTTTTTTTGTGCTGCTTCTACTGCCTCGAAGCACATGATATCACCTTTTGCCTTCTGTACGAGCACTCATCCCATACTAAGTTTTGATGCATCTTGTAAATCTGAGACACATCTGTCCCATCCAGTATTATAATAATTTAATCTGAATGAGCCGCTGCTTTAACTTTACAAGCTAGTTTCACAGTCATCAATTTATATGAATGCTATTCCCTTCCAGGGCACGACGAGTCAGAGGCGATGCTATCTGTAAAAATCTGCGACCCCGAATCTTATCAGTTGACTAGGCTATTTCCACAATCGCTTCGGTCTTTCGGCTGCATCTTTAGCTGAAGGCTATCTCAAGGATCTTTAAAATTCAACACTCAGTCAGTAGGCCAATCTCCAACACACACTACTCATATTTGCCCTTGACGCATTTCCAAATACGCCGTCGCAAGGGTCGTTCTATGGGTCTATAATATTCATATCTGGTTTGGCGGTTAAGTCTCTAGGGTCAGCTGTCCTGAAGCTACGCTCGATAATTGTAAGTCATCACGTTGGATAGTTACTACAAACCATGCTATATCTCCTCTACAAATTCGAGCCATAATCCAACCATTCCATCCGAACGAACTTTCGAATTCGAGCACTTCATGCACTACCTCTGACGATCTGTCAACTAAACGTCGCTTAACCACCTAGAGTCTTACTATCTATCCAAGCCATAATTCGAGAACTACGCTCGTTAAAATCGTCTTCCATCAATCCATCGTTCTGCCCTGAATCTATCAAATTTTCTGAACTGCCATGTTCGGCTTCTCGCACTACCACTTGCAATTATTCCCGAAACCAAAGACTTGACTAATTTCTTATCCGTATGCCAACTTCACAATGCACGTCCAACTTGCTCAGCAACATAGTAATTTGCTCCAATGTTGCTCTTTTGTATAGCTATCTTTAAAAGTCCATCCGCCACAATCCTTGCCCTCGTTCCACCCCTTAGGCAGTCACGATTTTTTTCTATGTTCCGATTAATCCACACACTTTCAATGCCACGGCACAAACTCTAACACAATCCCAAATTCATATTGCCTATTACTTGTTGCCTCAATCCATCTCAATACTGCAAGTGTTAACTTCCAATCTGACTTAACATCAACTAGACTTGCCTTATGCTCGTTTATATTTTCCAAAGAATCCGTCTACCATCGTTGTACCATTTTGCCAAATTTTACTTCTGCAAAACCTGAGTCAAACTTCTCGAGAATCCATATCCAAAATACTTAAGTTCGTACGAATCCATCACATTGCCCCTCCAAATCAGATCGTGTTTTATTATTCAACCAATAGCTCAAATGTGTTGTCCAAATTATTAGTCTGTGCTCGCTATCCTTTAATTCACCCATCGCTTCATTTAAGCGTATCCCAACTGTTCATTCCTCATGCTCAACTCTCTTTTTGCATTCATGAATGCTCCACCGAACTTCCAAATAGTGCAAGCAAAATCCGATATTCAGCTTTCCATCTGATTATCTCAACTGTTTCAAATACTTTGTCTGCCTCAATCCTTCAAATTTCTAAACACACTTTCCATTGTTTGTTCCGATCTCGTCTATCTCTAAAGTCCAATGATACTTTTATTTGCACAAGTCCATTCTCACTTGCTCAACTCAACATTCACTTGCTCTATTTTTTTATTTTTCTAACTCAACCGATGTGCACCAACCAACTTATATTCTTTTTAACCGAGTTCGTTCAGGCAATTTCCATTGATGTCTATCCAAAATATTTTAATGCCTTACTCACTATGTGGTATATCATATACCACTCCGAATCAAGTTACTACTCGCATCACAATTCCTTTGCACTAATATGATATTCGTTCGCACCATCCCTTATTCGTGATCCTGCCCTCCCCAACTCAAGTCTAACACAAAACTCAGCCAATGCACGAACCATCCAACTCTTTCCATCAATCTCGTTAGGCAACTTGTGCTATATTCTATTCTCAATACTTTCAGCTATTTCTCAAACCGTCCGATACTTTCGCTACACGAGCAACCCGTGCAACGGTCTCTCCCAAGTGATCCAACCCAATACCCAAATATTTCTTACATTTGTTGTATGAGCAACTCGTGCAACGCAATCCTAATATTCCCAAGCTAAACTCAAACCTGCTCAACCAATGCTCTATGTGATATACTCAGCCAAAAATTATGCTCCTTCCAACACATTCGTCACACAAGCAACTCGTACAATGATCCATTCTCATTCCAATGCTTCTACTCACAATATGCGGCATAACCAATCTTGTCTGCCAACCAACTGATCCACTGATGCAGCCAGAAACTCCCTGAATGATAAGCCAAGCCAAGCAACGACACCCTCTCAACTTGCTGCACAAATGCGACAACGTCACCCAACTTGCTGCACGAATGCAACAATGCCTAACGATGCTAAGCGATCTGCCAAAAACCAAAAAAAGCAACGCAACCAAGAATAACATGCAGCCACAACTAGCAATATATAGACTTATTGCATGAAACATCCAATGCGGCACCGAGTAGAGCCAAGAGCTAAACGACATACGGAAGCTGTTTATAGTTTATGATAAAGCAAAGGACCAAGTCTAAGAAAATAAACCAGGCGCTCTGATATCAATATGTCCTACCCCAATCTCCCGCAAGCTCAATAGTCCCCGCTGAACGTGAATTACCACGTTACAGTGCTCCAGCAGGACAATCGTTCTCATCGGAACATGATGTCGTAGGAGCAACTGGAATTGCGCTCGCACAAGGCGATGTTGTCAAACACCAAAGTTATCATCGAAACGACCAAGTTGCAGCGAAAGTCAAGTATTGTGTACCAAGTACACATCAGAGTATACGCAGTGAAGCTCTCGATATGATCCAAATAAAATGCCATAAAGGCGATGTAATACTCTTGCTCTTTTCTCTAGCCCACAAAAGTAGTTACCGTTCATACATTATGTCCCGTATATCCAAGCAGCGCCACTACTTCTGTGTATCTGAAATAATGCCCACAAACGTGGATCAGTACACAACCATACTAGTGAGCGGGATAACCCACTCGTCTAAGCCGACACTAAGTAGAATAGTGAATACAAACAGTTATATGGTGATCTTTCTATTTGAGTCCTAGATTTATTTTATGGCATAGGGTATAACATGTTAAGGAAAGCTGTAAATCAAGTTAAGCAATGCAAGCATTCAACTCAAACTAATCGATAAGCAATATATAACCAACTCGAAGGAAACTAGCATGCAAACCATCATACTCAAACCCAAATAACACGTGAACCTATTGAACCATTTCCAAGCCTCAATTTCCATCATCAAACCAAACCGTATAATCCAATCTTGATATGCACACTCTTACCGAAGCAAGGTGGCCGCCACCTACGTGAAAAGCACAAACCAAACCAAAATAAAGCAAACCAAGTCTTATTTATATGAAGTCACTGGCCAAGCCATAAAGGACGTTGATCAGACTGATCAAGTACAGTTCTACTCGAAAGAACGCTAAATAGTGAGCCCGCTTGAATCGTATTAAACCGCCGGCACCGCGCCCGAGGCACGTTACCAAATTGTCTCCCCCATGGTCGAACGGTCTCGGTGCACCAGAGCCTTCCCGTTCGAGGAGACCAAATCCCGTGCAATACAGGTTGTTTGTGACATGCAGACACCAAGTAGGTATGACGAGAGGATCGAACTTTCTTTCCCCACCAAGCGATCCTAGACTCATTTAACCAAATATCCAACCAATCCATAACCATTCTTCAAACATATTGCCCAAGGCACAAATCTCAAGTTATTTCTATAGGCACAATGCTGCTTCTCGACACAGTATTCCAATTGGTGCAACACCCTTGCTTAAACAATCCCATAGAACAATGCCCCAACAGTGGCATAATGTCCTAGCCGATGCAGTTGTTCGGTTTTGAACCACAACTGCACGCTTTGCTTGATAAAGCGTCTAATTGATACTCGTCCACGGATGAACGCTCGCTCGCCCAAATTCTCGATATTCCAACCAAGATATATCATTCCAACTGTCCAAGCATAATTCCAATCATTTCTCTAACTGCCCCAAATGTAATCCAACTCTAGCTCCAACTAACCCACGCGAAAACCAGTCAAGCCACAAACCTATCCAAGCAAAAGATGTACACTCTATGCACGCCACAGTATAGTAATTTCCAAGTCCCAGTCCAAGTGTTCAAGCCTTTACATGTGTTCCATATTATTAGGCATGAAGAAGTAGAGGAGAAGGGACAGAGCCCACTCACCAAGTTTGATTCCGTTAAGCATCCTGTCCTGCCGATACGGTCGATCCCTTGAACCCGTAGTCCGATGCAAAGCATGATCTACTCAACTGGTATGACCGTGCGAGCAGACCATGCTCTCTAAATTATTCTACCGATCGGACTAAGATAGATGACATTATTGCTCCAATACATCTATCTCAGTACTGCTCTGAACAAACACCTAATTTTCGACGAACTCCGCTAGCGATCTGCACATAAAACCAACTCAAATCAATACTTGTTTCCAAATCCAATAAATCAAAATATAACCAGCTATTGCCTCATTCAATCCGACTCAGCGTAACTCATCGTACGGTTGCGGGGCATTACAGGTAGTGGATTTGTCTCGACCCAACTATTAGTTCTTCTCGACTATTTTATACTTGCTTCATGGCCATAATTGGTTATTTATTTCTATTTTGTTTTATGGATGAGATTAGTATTGCCTGTGACTTGTGACATTATATACCACTTGTTAATTATTTATTTTAAAGCGTACGTATGTGTTATGGTTTTTATATATTAGAGTTGCCATATACATACGACTGACATGTTTATGTATACCTATTCCTACGTATTTTGTGACTGGGGTGTGACATATTTTTGTGGTGGCCCATTCAAGTCGACAATATATTACTTCGTTTACGTTACTGTACCAAGCAATCTTGCGTATAAAATTAGAGTATAGAATCTCATCCACTTACTTGATTACCTCCCTTAATTTTGTTTAAATTCTCATTTGACTGCTTGAACTGCATCTTGCTTGATTATTTCATAACGTCAATCTTATCCTTTCTTCGTGCTTGATAAAGGTTATGAAGGTAACTTGTCCTAGGTATATATGCCCATGGGTCAATTATACTATTAGTTGAACTCTTGTAAGTTGGGTAGCATACCTCACAACCTAGCATCCCATTGTCCTTATGACCCATTAATGAAGTATTAGTGAATGATATTGAATATATGCTAGTGTAAGTAGATAGGGTTACCTAGAATGAAGAGTTTTAAAGGTCCATATCCTAATTGGTCAACTGGAGACTTAGACAAGAAGTTAGTATGGCAACTGTAGAGGCACAAACACCAGACGTCTTTTAGATTCTTAATGAGTTTAATCTATTTACATTCATCATTCATCATTATTATATTTATTTCTCGTTCATCTTATCCTACTGTATAGCCTAGTTTTACAAGCTTTATTCTTGTCATGAGCTTGTTTGGACAGTTATTTTAAGGTCTGGCCAACTTTATTACATATTGTCTTTTTGGTATATTTATTCATGTGACATTGGTGTATTATTGTCTGACCAACATTAATGCACTTGGTTCCCACGTGAGATTATATTATGTGGATTGAGATATAGTTGGCATAGTTTATTAGAAAAATATACTTGCCTTTTAGATTGGTCAGAACATATCATTTCGGTTACGAAACTATACCGATACGATCTTGCGAATAGGAATTGACCAAGATCGTATCTCAGTCCATAATTATTTAATAACTTCCTTATTGAATTTGATTATCTCCCTTGACCTTCGTAATTGTACTCGTTCATTCCCCTTGACATCACTATCATTGTTTCTCATCTTTTTCTATTTCAAAAATACGAACGCTCGTGCTTGATGGAAGTTTCACACATGGATAGTATTAGATCTATATACCTCACTACGACACGGGATTCTAGGAGTATAGATAGATATAGAATTGTATATATATATGGTGGCTTAGCAGCTATAAGGATATGCTGATATTTTAACTAGATGGCATACCTACGGAACAGATAGATGACACGAGTAGCAGTAGTACTATTCTCTTTCCTATCAACACCTCGCTCTCTTGGTTTACTCATCTCCTCTATCGTATCCTCGATTCCATGTGCAAGTTTTTCTTGTACTAAAACTTATTTGTGCCATATTACCTTACTTAAGCAGACCAAACTGACCCTTAGGATTTAATGCATAATTTTTGTTTCCTCTTTCCGAGTTTGAGGTACGATACCTCGTACTTAACATTTCTTTACCATCTTGCCTTCTCTTATTTTTAGAACCATCTTATTTTTAATTTCGAGGATAAATTTTTTGTAAGTTGGATAGTTTATAAACTCCATAATTTTTAATTTATATTTTTTAAATATTTTTTATTTAATTGTTGATATTTTTTTAGATTATTTTCCTAGCTAATTAGAAAATAATTCTTGATATATTTACTTATATAAATATTTATTTATAAATATTTTACAAAACTAATTTTTCCTATTCTAAAATCCTTTGTTAAAGTATTATAAAATTTTCTAGAATTTAATATATGTACAAATATATCCTTTTGTATTTTTACATAACCTCACCTATATATATATATATATATATATATATATATATATATATATATATAAACATATACGTAAATAAATATATAGATATTAATTATTGATTAAAATAAAAGGGAAAAGAAAAGAATTAGAAAGAAAAAGAAAAAGAAGTAATATTAAACCTTAACTAATTAAACAACTAATCCTAATCACTAAACCTACCCTAGCCATTCCCCAGGCCGTGACCCGCTCCCCTCTATCTCTCTATCATTATATATAATGTATACATATATATAAGGAATCGACAAAACCCTAATCCTAAGTCCTAACCCTACCCCTGCCCCTGACCCCCGACGTACCCCCTGGCCACTGCCGTCGCCGCCGCAGAGCCGCGCGCGTGGGCGTAAACAGTATCCGCAGCAAAAATGCCTCTACCCTCCTACTTCCAGGTTGAATTTCTCCCTTATCTTCATATTATTTTTTGTACTGTTTCTTCGTACACGCACAAAACATGACCCGCTAGGATTTTCTCCAAGTGGGACGAGTTTTGGTGTCCTGGTTTGGAAGAAAAATCGATCCAAAGTTGGACGAAAAACTATTCCAAAATAGTTCAAAAAATCAATCCAAATACCTTTGTCCGCGTCCAGTTTCTTACAAACTCGTTCAATATTTTTAAAATCTAATTGAAAAGACTTATTTACAACATAACCAAGATTATTTCTATCCTTTTTGTTTTTCTTAGTTTGCTTTATTTGCCAAATTATTCTGTTTCCAAAATGACCAAAAAACTTTTTTTCAAAATTCGAAAATTTGCATTACGGAGTGCGCCCCGCCAAACGGGACTATCTCGTCGTATACTAGTTGCTCCAAAAAGCGCATATTGTATACCCTGACGTGTGAGCTTTCACAAAAGTTAATTTGGATATGTGTGCACGCCGAAATCAACCCGTATCGGTCGAAAGTCTTCCGTATCGGCGTTTACAAAATACCCTAGAAGTTTGTGGTTGCTCATCAGAATGCGACGAAACTTACGACAACGGATCTGTGGTATCATGCTGGTCCAGTGACATAAGTTTCACGCAATTCTGAGAATGTTGACCGAACCGCCATTTTATGGGTTCTACGGTTTGATTTAACGATTGATTTTGTGATCGCCTCATCGGAATCCAAAATTGGAATACTGTTGAGTTTGTATCATCATTTATGATTTGTTTAACCTATAGTTTGTCCTATTTAGAGACCTTTGACCTTGACATATTTTTTGGTTTTAAGTGGCCTACATGTGGACTCCGCTTTGGCCCAAAATTATCGTTTTTCCCCTGTGTTCAAATTGGACGAAAGGGTAGTATTTTTTGACTATGTCGCTTATTCTAAAAATGTGGTAATATTTATTTCAGCACCTGAAGACGTTCATACATCTTCCTCTCTTTGTGCTACTGTTGACTTGACATATTCACTGCCAGGACATTATCTAAACTCTACTCGGACACCAGGCAAAATACCTTGTTATATCTATTGTCAGTTTGTTTTTATTTCAGCATTTTTATTTTATTTTTGCATAAATATAAACTGTACGTCTAAGCTAAACTTGGGTGCAAATGACGGTGTTCATCATCTTTCATAGTTTTTATTTTTTTATATGCATGTTGACTTAGTTTTAGCGGACTACCTCCCAATTATGGAATATTTTTATATCTTCTTTGGTCATGACACACACACGACATGATATTTTATTATAGGACACAAACTGCCGTATTCGTTTGGCCTTCGATACATTTGGAACGTGCAATGGTTAGAACATAACTGTTATGATTACTGTATTAGAGACTCATATAGTTACAACATTGGACATGTTGTGTATGCAACTTGGTCAGTGCAGGGATATGGAAAAAGACAATCATTATGCGTATGATATAGCCAAATCGGTGAGCCAAGTCTCCAGATGAAACTTGGTATGATGATATTATATTATGAGATACCTTGCTATTATATGTACATGAGCCAATAATCCCACTCATATGCACAAATGTTGTATTCTAAATTGCACATTAGATGGTTAGAACACCCTTTGTATAATTATTTACTTACTGTAGTTCATATGGCTTACTTCTACGTATCTTGTTATGTTTTTCTGAGGACCTGATCTATTTTCAGGTATAGACGATCATGACTATTTGCAGGAGCATGGATCATGACTTGCTACTTCTTCTCTTTCGAGGAGGCCTTCCCTTTGAGCATCTCTGATCACTAGATGATGTACTTATTATGTTTTTTTATATCCTAGTTTGATAGTGGATTTGTCTCCACCCAACTATTAGTTTTTCTCGACTATTTCATACTTGGTTCATTGTCATATTTGGTTATTTATTTCTATTTAATTTTGTGGATGAGATTAGTATTGCCTATGACTTATGACATTATATACCACTTGTGAATTAATATTCATTTTATAGCGTACGTATGTGTTATAGTTTCCATATATTAGAGTTTCTATATACATACGGCTAGTATGCTTACGTATACCTAGTTCTACGTATTTTGGGACTGGGACGCGATAATATCTTTAGTGCATCTAGTTTAGTTCCTTATAAGATTTTAACTTTATTAGTTCCTGAGGCAGTTTTCTTGGATAGTGCAGTAGCATGGTAACTTGCAGATAGATTGTGTTAAGTTTATCAGTATTGATTATTGGGAGTATAGCTTGTGGTACTGAGAGTGGTTCATGGTTGGATATATAAGCATTAGATATCAGTGTATAACCCTAGAAGTAACTCATAGTATAGTACTATTTGTAACAATAGTTCTAAGATATGCTAGAGTGTAGTTAGTAGCTGGTACCCTAAAGTATTAAGTGCATGTGTTTAGTATAGTTATAGAGTTAGTGTCAGTGCACCAAGGGTGCCTGGAGGGTGCAAGTGTCCAGGGTGTATCAAGAGTAGGATGAGTGATGTGAGCTAGGTGCAGTGTGTTAGTTCAGTATCAGTAAGTATTGTGTGTAATAGTATTAACTGAGTGTATCCGTAAGATATTGAGAAAGGGTATATAAGGGAGTAACGTGGAGAGTAGGAATGCATATATTCCATACAGTGAGAATAGAGGGTTCCAGTTAGGCCACCTGTGACACAACAATTGCCCCACACCAGCAGAGGGATACACCTCAGCGGGGCATAATTTTTGCGATGAAGGTCGAGGGGACCAATGCTACATGGGATGGGTTAGCAAGTTCTGTTCTCCATTCCTGTTATTTTTTATCTATTGATTTGAATGATTCCTTAGTATCTTATAAGTGCTTGTTATATAATTAGTATAGTTATTAGTATACCTTGATTGAGACAGCAATACCATGACAAGTAAGACCAAAATCCTGCATGTTTGTTATCCTCAAGAGGATTATATGTTGTAAGATTTTAGATAGGACTTTCGTAGACGATGATTGTTGGGGGTTTGACCGTAGTGAAGATTATAATGAATAGGTTATGACTGGCCAGAGAGAGATAAGGTGTCTTAAATTTAGAGAACATTTTTTTTCAGGGGGTAGACTTGTCACTACCACATTTCTAGAATAGGAGTATTTTTGTTATTTTATATTATTATAAATATTGTATTTATATTTTATTTAATATATAATGTGTATGATATATATATTATAAATAGTATTATTATTGGTTAGAGGATTTGACTATTTAATTAAATTTGACACTAGTGGATCTAACTAGACTTGACTTGACCCATTGATTCAATTAAATAGTTAGTCATTGTTTGACTCAGTAGTTTAGGAGAATGAATTAGTTAATGATTTTAGACTATTTGACTTGAGTCATTAATTAGTCTTGACTAGATTAAGTCTATTAAACCTATTTAGACTCAAGAATAGAATATTCCTTCTATAGGATTAGTTGATCATATTCATGAGAGAATGAGAGGGACCTTTGAATCAATTCAAATATTCCTCAATCTAACCTTTACCCTATTATGAGGCTATATAAACCTCTTTATTCATGAATAGCCTCCATTTGCGTCCCTAATTAGTTCATCCCCAAATTGGAAGCAAACCTTAATCCACCCATTCCCAAATCTCATTCCTCTCATTTTTATTCCAAGGAGGCTAAGGAACTTGTCATTGCTAGATGAAGCTTAAAGAGGAGTCCAAATTGAGGATTGTGTCCTCTTCGTATTCCTTGTGTCCAAATTCAGAGTTCTTCAAGGAGGTCATTCAAAACCTAGATAATTTTTTATTTTTACTCTATTTATGGTTAAGAACATCCATTAGACCTATAAAAACTCTAATATAAGTAAAATTTGCTTTCTATGGCTAGATTTAGGTGCTAGAAGCTCTCATTTATCTAGATCTATGATTTCTTCTTATGGAATATTATTTTGTGTCTCAAATTTAGGGGTATTGGGTCTATTAGTGTAATTTCCTTAATATACATTTTTACTAATTACTTTAGTAACATGAGGATGTATTTGATATGTAGATATAGTGCGTATTGGATATTGGGAGTGTTGGTACCATAGTTGGGGGTGTATCATGAGTTTCACATTAGTGCACCATGGGTGTTTGTTGAAATGTCAATTGTGTGTGTGTTTGTATATATATATATATATATATATATATTTGAATGTTGGTTATATATGATTTTGTGTGTGTGTGAGTGTTTGGTTATCAGGAAGTTCAGTGTGCACAGAATATTAGGGAAGCAATGTAGGCCAGTGCAGCCTTTACCAGGTAGTGTACCGATGAGGAGTATTTGGGAGTGAGGTTGGTTATAGAGGGGCCTGTGTTGTTTGGAGTGTGCTAATTGCACACGTGTGTGCAGTTTAAAAGTGATATGGGGAGGAGGATTTTTAAGATGTATTTAGTATACAAGTGTGCTTGTATTGCACTTGAAGAAAATAATGTGCTGTGCTTGTGTTCGGGCAATATAACCCAACAAGCAGTGGGTGGTAGCTACTGTAGTGCATTGGAGAGGGAGAAGTAAGTATGGTGTACCAAGTTAGCAACTGCAGTGGTCGGGCACTGCACCCATTAGAAGTTAGAAGCATTTTAGGGGCAACAGTGAGTAGAGAACAAAGGTTTGCACAGATTTGAATGAGAATGGCAATATAGGTAAGTGTTTGTGCATATATATAGGTGTAGATACATAGGAATGTAGGGGTGCTCGTGGTGTATCGAGGAGAGGTAGCAGTATGTGAAATATGCAATTGAGGTGTAATGTGTAGGTGAGGTTGATATCTATATACAGGTATTATATTGAGTGTATATATGAGTGCCCATATATGTAGAAGCATAAAAATGTGTGCCTACACAGATGACGCACTCTCCACAAAGAGCCCAACAGAAGAAAGCCATGATTTCTTAGTTCTTAGTATTATGGCACACTTTCTTAATGTGACACGCTATCTTAATACTACGAAGATTGGCGCACAATGGTCTTGTCCCTCTCTCAGCATTTAATACAACAAACTGACAGCTAAAAGTTGCAGAAACCGAAGAGATCAATTCATTTATTACAGAATATCTTTGGCACGCGGACCCAGGTTATCGTTTAGCGACCCGCCGATGTGCCAACTTCTTCAAAAGTGCACCGCTGTGCTAACTTCATCAAAAGTGCACCAACACGACCAACTTCTTCAAAAGTGCGCCATCATGGCAACTTGAACAAAATTGTGTTGCTGTGCCAACTACACAAAAGTGCGCCATCATGGCCAAATTTTGTAAAAGTGCGCCATCATGGCTACTTTCTCAAAAGTGCGTCATCACGACTACTTCCTCAAAAGCGCGCCGCTGTGCCAACTTCTTCAAAAGTGCCCAATCACGGCCAACTTCTTCAAAAGTGCTCCATCATGGCAACTTCATCAAAAGTGCGTCGCTGTGCTAACTTCTACAAAAGTGCGCCATCACGACCAACTTCTTCAAAAGCGAGACATCACGGCTACTTCCTCAAAAGTGTGCCATTACGGCTACTTCTTCAAAAGTGCAATATCACGGCTACTTCCTCAAAAGTGCGCCATTACTGCTACTTCTTCAAAAGTGTGCCATCACTACTACTTTAAAAGTGCGCCATCACGGCTACTTCTTCAAAAGTGCCCTTGTATAGCCAATCTTTCCAAAAATAAGCCAGTCTCCAGACCACTTCTAAAGTGCGCTTATGATCCTAACTGATAAAGAGAAGTTATGATTACGTATTTTACATTCCATGCTCTTTGTAAAACATGTACAAATAACTGTCCCATGACCTATGCTTTCCTCGTATAGGAAGCCATGTATCAAGCAGATAATAAGTTGTGCACACACTCACTAGATCGTGGGATATCATTCCATCAAAAGAGCGCGCACAGTACGGATTGTCCAAAGTGCATGCACACTATGATAACTAATCTAAAATCCTATAAATATAGGATCATTGTGTACATTAAGAAGGCAGCGCAGAGCAGAGCAGCAGGGGGAAGAATTTTCAAGTCTTTAAAATTTAAGAACAGAAGAAGAGAAATAAAAGCTTATCATGCTGTTGTTGCCAAAGATTTCTTATTATCCAACTCTTCAAGTTGTTCACAACATCCCTGCATTTTTTATCGTCGTGTGGTCCAAGGAGTAAAGTGATCGCCCATAGATCAGACCTCTACAACTATACTTTTCCAGAATCAATTATACTTAGATTCCTGTTTAGGATATCTCGTACTCTTCTTTCTTTTTAATAGTTTGTAATACAAACTCTCGTTTAATCTTTGTTTATCACAAACAAGATAGCGAATCTGCTGGGAACGACTTTTTTCTCTGATGAGAAGGTGATAGCTCAACTCGATGCTACGTCGGTCGATTCGATACAGAAGATCTTAGTCGTAAAGTTCGACCAACATGTAAACAAAAAAATGCTCCATTCTGGGGGTAGTGCTAACCCCTCATCCGCAATCAAGTCGAGAAAAACCTGTAAAGTGTGGGTACCCAAACCTCGTCATACATACCCCGAAGTTGCTTCCAATAAGGGAAACAATATTATGATTGACGGGAACTATGTAGTTAATTCTTTCATCCAAACTTAGGTCGAGGACTTGGTGGATAACTCCCTTGTGTTAAACAAGGGATACAAATCGTGTAACTTGAACAATATCAAGACAATGGTGATTCACACCTAACCTTTCGAGTCCCTTATTTTAAATAAGGGAATAAAATTGCGCAACTCGCATAATATCAAGCAAAGGGTGATCCACACTCAACCTTCTGAACTTGCACATATTAGTTATAATATAAATGACAAGCAATTCATGGACGCCGCTGGCCAAATCAATATCTCTACAGGCGCAGTCTTCAAAAAGAGAGAAAAGTTTCTCCAAAATGTACGCCAGGAAAAGAAAAAATACAGTCGCACAAATGAAGTGTTAGTCCGGGTGAATCCTTCTCCTCATATCATGATTACGCACACAATGGAGGAAAAGATATGCGCTACTCGTTATAAGCCTACTATTAGTGCGTCACGCCAAGACCTTCGTACAAAATCAAATACACATAGGCAAACCGTGCCAACTCTGCCTAGACCGCAGAAAGTATGCCAAGTAGGGTTAACCTCTTTACAACATGTTGTTTGTGCGCGTGTACATAAGAGGATTGCTAGGTACAACTTCTTCTCATCCGTGAAGAACAAAAACTCGAGAGGTGATGAATCATTCGCTAATCAAGCCAACACTTCACTCTACACACAAGGGACCAAGAATATGAATAGAAGATTCAATATATCTCATGTAAAGAGACAAAGTCTGCCCTCTTCCTCCTCTTCTCTTCCTTCTTTCGATTTACGTGAGCTTATTGTACAAAAACATAAATAAAGAGACCCTTCTGACTTTATAATGGTGTTTCCTAATGAACATTGTTGCAATTATCATAGAGTTATCAAATATTGCTGTACATCAGCAAAATGGTATGTGTTTGATCGATTGACCTATATTATATCTCCTAAACCTCGACATACAAAGCAAGTTGATAACAAGGAGTATGATGATAACGAACAGCTCTTTGCTCCAGCGTACATGAGTTCGCATCTTTCCTGTGGTGGGAGACAATCAAGACAAAGTTCTTCAAGAACACCCAGTTAGAAGAGGTTTGACCAACTTGTCGAATCATTTGAAGGAGTATATCAAAATACCCATTCTCGAAGATGAGAGCTCGTTCTTCGCAGGAATCCCCATTCCTCACAATCCGAGGCTGGGGGTAGTAATCTCCCTAATTCTGAAACTGACAGTGTAAACTCTAACTACACAGTTCTTTATACTCATCCTTCTGTTGTATACAGAGATGTTAGCGCCTCCGCCATCGGTGACGAACAAGACACTTCTCCATCAGAAGCCATCGAATAATGACTCAACTTATTAGAGGCTTCTCTCAGGGACATGCACACTATGATATAAAATATGCATTAAATAATGACAACCCAATATTCTCCTAAACCAGTACCTGTCCAAGTGGCTCCATTCATATCTGCACATCCTACTTCTGGAACAACAACTCTGTAGGATAACACAAATCCAGAAGCAGTCTTAAACCAAGAGTCAGCAACGCCGACTCCTAATCCTCTCAATACTGGGAGTGGACCTCCGCCAATGATAATACCTGTTCAACCAGGATCTTATCAGTCAGCTACACCACTCCGACCAGAAGATCCTCTCGATGTTATCTAGGAGTTACATGTAAAGTTCAATATTTTAAAGAATAAAGACCAACTCCGCAATCTAGGGGTGAAACAATCTTATCCTTCTCATTGGTATAATGTTCCATTTCCTCCTAAATACAAAACCAATCAATAGCCTTGTTTGAAGGCAAGACATCACCGAGTTAATATATTAATTACTTCAATATGATGATGGCTCATCTACAGAAAGAGAATGCTCCCCTCACCATATTGTTCGTAGGATGCTTGGCCGGCATAGCCTACGATTTGTATCATAGTTTACCTGATAATTGCATTTTCTTGTTTGATGATATGAAGTGTCTTTTTCTTTCATAATTTTATGAAGGAGGCATGGATTTGATGATGTCTTCGCTCATCGATATTAGACAGAAGGAGAAAAAATCTTCTTGCAAATTTATAGAGTGTTTCAGGCAAGCAACTGTAAAGTTGCCTCCGGTATTCCATACTCTGTATTTATCGCTACTTGCCAAAAGAATCTACTGCCTATAATAGGGCTCTGGATGGGTCTAACTCAATTTCAAGACTAGACAACGTTCATCATCTGGGCCAAAGCTGCTAAAGGTAGCGCGAATGTGGCACATAATTTGGGATTACAAATGCCCAATATAGAAGATAAAGGGAAGCGGCCTTTCACCCTCATCAACGACGATAATCACACTGATAAAACAAATAAGGCTCTTGCTATTATTGTCTCTAAGGGTTCTTCAACACCCAAGTTACAGTTCAGACCAAAGAAAACTTATTCCTTTGATTTATTAAAGTTATATAAATATTTGGTTATATTTGGTAATTAAAAGATAAGTTACAAAAATATTTTTGAGTGTAAAAGTATATTTTTAAAGTATGTTAAATTTTTTCTAGAATTTATTCATGTACAAATATATTTTTAAAGAAAATTATACTTAGTTATATTAAAAGAAAAAAAAAGAAAAAATAAATAATAAATAAATAACTATTAACTAAAACCAAACCTAAAAACCTACCCAGACTTCCCAAGCCCGATCGTCCTCCCCCCATACCCACGATCCCCCTTTTCGATCGATACATACCTATATATATTATATATATATGAGTTTTAATTGAAACCCTAACCCTAACAAGATACCCCTCTCCTCAGTGTCGACCTTCCCTCCTCACTGGCGACCCCCGACCCCACCGTCGGCACACGCAACCACTGCCGGCAGCCGTGTGCGCTTAAGGGGCAACAACAGGCGCACGATCGCAGCCTTGAACCGCCAACTTTATGACGATGTTTCTCCTCCGTTGGTCAATCAAATTCTGAAATTTCTTCGTGGGTATATCCACAATATAACCATCTATCAACCCTATCAATTATAAGTTTTAATTCTGCTTCAAACCGTGTATAAATTGAGTCAAAAGTTAGGCAAAAATTGGTGGAAAACAGTACCTAAAAACTGTCACAAACTCTCATATTTCAAGCATATTTTCTTCCAGAATATTAATCATTTTAAAAATTGGCTTGAACAGACTTTTAGACAACATAACCAAGTTTAAAACCATTATTTTATTTTATTTTATTTTATTTTATTTTTAATAGCTTTTAATCTCTATAAAATCGAGTTCCAAACCAAAGAAAAATTTATTTTCCAAAACCTAAAATTTCCCGATATGAGGTGCGTTCCACTAAACGAGATAACTTCGTCGTGTGCAAATTGCACCAAAAGGTGTGTATCATAAATCTAGATGTGTGGGCTTCTGCGAATCTTGGTTCGGACGTGTGTGCACGCCGAAATCAACACGTATCCGCCAAAAATTTTCGTATAGACCTTTTCCAAATTTGTGTAATTACTTCGTGTGTGCTTGTCATTTCATAACAAAACTTAAGCCATCGTATTTGCTGCATTACGCTGGTCCTGTAAGCCAAATTTGGTTCGATTCTGAGAACGATGACAAAATACTATTTTGTGGGCCCCACGGTCCTACTTGACGGACGATTTCGTGACTGGCTCATCAAAATCTAGTTTTGGAAATTCTATTGAGTTTATATCATCTTTTTGGACTCATAGACACTAAGTTTATCGAATTTGGAGAAATTTCTCTCTGGCATATTTTTTGGTCCGAAGTGGATCTTGTGGACCCCACTTTAGCCCAAAACTACCATTTTAGCCCCTGTATCCAAATTAGACTTATGGGTAGTCAATCCTAACTATTTCTTATATTCTGGAAATGTTGGTGATGCTTTTTTCTTTATCCGGAGACGTTCGTGCGTATTCCACCTCTTTGGGAGTAGTTGATGTATCAAGCTCGCCACCTGAAATTTGCCATACCATCATTCTGAATCTAAGCAAGTATACCTTGCCATGATTACTGTTTATTTACATTTAATACAAAATATTGTATTTATGTTACTTATTTAGTTAGTTATTTTCTATAAAACTGCGCGTCCAAGATAGACTTGGGTGTAATGGCGGATTGTATCGTGATCTTTATTTTATTTATTATGCATATTGACCAAGAATTATGTGACCACCCTATAGTTTTAAGGTATTCGCATATCTCCTAAACCTTGACGTATACTTTGTACATACATGGATGTGTGATATGCGTGAGAGGGCACGGACCATCGTATTCGGGTCACTCCGGACATGCATGTGTGATATACGTGAGAGGACCATGACATTTAGCGACTTTAATAAACGTCGCTAATTAGTGACGCTGCGTCGCTAAACGTCGCTAAATTTAGCGACACATTAAAGTCGCTAAAAAATGTCGGCATAGCGACGTTTAGCGACATTTTTTGTTTTAGCGACTTGCTTTTTTCCGACTTCTTTAAAATGTCGCTAAACGTACTTAGCGACGTTTTTTGGTCATTTAACAACATTTTTAGACGTCGCTAATTTGACTTTTTTTGGTAGTGTCCGGATACATAATGAACGTGTGTCGGCCTAGTCATATATAGTGTCTATGTGCATTCATTGGACTTAGTTGTGAAGAACTGAACGTTTTGTGTCAGGAATATGAATTCGGACAGTCGTTTGGGTGGGAAGTATATACACGAGGTGTATGGGCTACTTTACACTTTTCCTTTTGTAACCCGTACGCTCCGTCGGAGATGCATGGTGATATGACCCTTATATTATTTACATGCGGCCTCTGATGATAGAAAGACGTTATGCTTTGTAGGCCACTGATTTTCTAAAAGAATCACATCAATTCCATTTTTAGCCAGACAGCCCATTCGTAAAAAGGTTATCCTCAATTGCATTCACGTAGCTTGGTTAGTTTACCCAGCATATATGTTTATATTCAGTTTATGATTGGCATACTTTTATGTATCTTGTTATGTCCCTCTGAGGAGGTGGTCCCTTGCTATTTTTGTAGTTTAGATCGTGTAGAGCCTGCCTTGAGTTGCTGATGGATGTTGCTTTGTTATGCGAGCATTGGTACCAGGTACTTATATGATTTCTACCAGCGTTATGGTTATTTATTCGTATTGTTGGTTCATCTGTTGATGAGTCTATTTGAGCTTGTGTGTTACTGGACGACCGACTTTAGCACATGTAGCTCATTCTTGATATTATGTGTTCTTGTGGATTGAGATATAGTTTTATTTCTTAGTAATATTTAGAGTAATACAGTGTACGTATGTGTTATGATTTTCATATATTGGAGTTGTCATATACATATGACTGATATGTTTTTGTATTCCTAGTCCTATGTATTTTGGGACTGGGGCGTAGCAAAAAGTCCTCCCTTGAACAAGTTCTCAGATCCAATAAAACGTTCTCGTTGAAATCAACCAAAATATTTTCTTACAAAAAAATGAATTCTTAGAGCCTAGTTGTCCTAAGGATGTCTTATTTCTAAATCCCTAGTTGTATTAGAGATATTCTACTTCTCTTTCTTCTCGCCAACAGAGAAAACGATGGTTCACGTCCATATTATCTTTGAAGTGTCCTTTCTCTAAGTCTGTCATGTCCATATTATCTCTGAACAGACATCTTGTCCACTTTTATTTTTTATTTCATATTCACACTTGTTATCCGTACTTTTCATAAGTGCACCATGGATATCAAGTCCATAAAATTCTCCAAGATGAGTTGTTCTAACCTATCATATCCATATTACCTCTGATAAGTGTTACTTCACTCTAACTTGTTACCTGTATGCCATGGGTAATAAGTCCACCCGAAATACGCACATTAAATCTCAACTACTTTTTATGCTTCTAGTTCAAAGTATTCCAAACTTGTTCAAGTTTGAAAACGTTGAATGAGGTCTTATAGAAGCATAAAAATGTGTGCCTACACAGATGGCGCACTCTCCACAAAGAGCCCAGCAGAAGAAATGCACGCTTTCTTAGTTCTCAGCACTATGGCACACTTTCTTAATATGCACACTATCTTAACGTTACGTAGATTGGCACACAATGGCCCTGTCTCGCTCTCATTATTTAATACAACAGAATGACAGCTGACAGTTGCAAAAACCGAAGAGATCGATTCATTTATTGCAGAAGATCTTCGACACGTGGACCCAGATTTTTGTTTAGCCAGTTGCCGCTGTGCCAACTTATTCAAAAGTGCACCGATGTGCCAACTTCTTCAAAAGTGCACCGCTGTGCCAACTTCATTAAAAGTGTGACATCACGGCCAACTTCTTCAAAAGTGCGCCATTATGGCAACTTCATAAAAAATGCGCCACTGTGCCAACTTCTACAAAAGTGCACCATCACGACCAACTTCTTCAAAAGAGCGCCATTATGGCTACTACCTCAAAAGTGCGCCATCACGGCTACTTCTTCAAAAGTGCGTCGCTGTACTAACTTCTTCAAAAGTGAGCCATCACGACCAACTTCTTCAAAAGTACGCTATTATGGCAACTTCATCAAAAGTGCATCGCTATGCCAACTTCTACAAAAGTACGTCATCACGACAAACTTTTTCAAAAGTTTGCCATCATTGCTACTTTCTCAAAAGTGCGCCATCACAGCCACTTCCTCAAAAGTGCGCCATCACAGTTACTTCTTCAAAAGTGCGCTTGTATAGCCAATCTTTCCAAAAGTGCGCCAGTCTCCTGACCACTTCTAAAGTGTGCCTACGATCCTAACTAGAAAAAGTTATGATTACGTATCTTACATGCCGTGTTCTTCATAAAACGTGTACAAATAACTATCCTATAACCTACGTTTTTCTCGTATAGGAAATCACGTGTCAAGTAGACAGCAAGTTGTGCACCCACTCACTAGATCGTAGGATATTATTCCATCAAAAGTGCGCGAACATTGTCATAACTACTCTAAAATCCTATAAATATAGGATCATTATGTACGTTAAGAAGGCAGCGCAGCGCAGAGCAGCGGAGGGAGGAATTTTTAAGTCTTTGAAATTAAAGAACAAAAGGAGAAAAATAGAAGCTTGTCATGCCGTTGTTGCCAAAGCTTTCTTATTGTCCAACTCTTCAAGTTGTTCACAGCATCCCTGTATTTCTTTATCGTTGTGTGGTCCAAGAAATAAAGTGATCGGCCACAGATCAGACCTCTACTACTATAATTTGTTAGAATTAATTGTACTTAGATTCCTATTTAGGATCTTTCGTACTCTTTTTTTAATAGTTTGTAATACAAAGTCTCGTTTATGCTTTGTTCATGGCAAACAATATTGAAGTAGCAAGTAGTGTACTGCATTCGAGCAACACTGCAAAATACATTCTCTTTTGTTTGTGTGTGTCACTCTCCGTTCCCAATATATGTATTTTGGAATGTATTATTCTCGCTTGCATGTTATTTAAATGGTTGCATGAGACTAGACCCATTCTTTGTTTTGTCTTATTTTTTGGTTTATGGTTTGGGTTAGTTTAGTCATGAGTTGAACCCATGGTCTAAACCTCAAACCCTAGCTATATAACCCAATTTTTTCTCTCTCCCTCTTCATTCTTTCTTTTCCTTCTCTCTTTTAGGTTTTTTCTCCCTCCATAGGCAAGTACACCTTGCATGAGAAATAAAAAAACTCTTAATATTATTGGTCTATTATGTTTATTGTGTGATTTTAAGCATGTTTAAAACTTGGTAATTTTATATTTGGTGGATGGAATGGTGTAGATCTGGATTTTTATGAGTGTGGGTATTCTTGAGTTTTTCTTGGTTTTGATCTTCAAAAGCTTGTTGTTTTCAAAAAATTATAGTTTTATGTAATAGAGAACTTTATTTCGAGCAGTTTGGCTTTTGAACCACTTGATTAGGAGTGAAGATGAGGATTTTATGGCAGATATAGTATTTTTTGATTCTTGGAGTTTTTTTATGACCGAACTTGCTGTTCTGGGACGATGGAGTAGCATGCGGCCGAGCAACATGCGCCCCTCCAGCACGCGACCATCTTGTTGGACGCATGTCTGTTTTGTATATGCGGCCTGGAGGAGCATGCTGCCATGTTAGAATATACGCCAGGTTAGTTCATGCAGCTGACCTTCATGTGCATGACTTACACACGTATTTTCCTTAGTGACTCCCTGCGTACACATAGTACTTTCTTGTTAGGATCATTATTTTATATGGAATATTTTTTTATCCTTTATGTGGTTGATCATGGTTATTGCTTGTGTTATGATTCTAAGAAAGAATGGACTCAGCAACCCAACTATGTGCTAGAACTCATGCTTATGATCTTGGTAATTGGATTCGAATATTGTATTCGTGATGACATAATTATTGCTTGATATTGTTCATGATCTTATGTACACCGAGGTATGACATACTGTATTACATGTTAAGTAATTTATATTTGGGATATGCATCGAGAATGCCTCCAAATTCCTGAACGCGTGATACTATAAATATACTTTTTTACCAAAATGGGCATGATATGCGAGTCAAGTACCAAAGCATGGCTAGAATTTTGATTGTTGAATATTACATACACACTCGGATGAATCCAGATTGAACTTCCATGGATTCGTATCTAGCGTTCACATACTTTGTATGACATATGAAGAAAAATTCTTATGTAGCCACGCCTTGATATTTTAAAATAATATACGATTATTTAGGCAACTAAAAGTGGTAGTAATATTGGGAGAAAATGGTATCCCGAGATCATGCCAACGAATCTTCCTACAAAGATTCATTCTAAGTGTGCTGTGGGCTGGCCACCACAGATACTGTATATCATCTGCCTTAGTGGATTACAGTATTTGACCTATTATAAATAATGTCGATCCACTGTTTCACTATAGGAATATTTGAACCGCTAATACCGTAATCTAGCGCAGTGGCCCTACAGCGAACTGGTACAATTCGTGAAGTTCATGTATAATTATTTTATTTGGCTCAGTTAGCTCATATTCGTCAATGGCGTGATATGAGGATACCTATTATGCATTATTCTGAGATAACCTCAGGCTCCATAATTAGCAAGCCATACAAGTGATTGGCCGATCTTATTAATTGGACTTGATTGTGATTGTATTATTCTATTAGTAGCCTAGGAAAATGGACTATCATAGTGTGATGGATTCAACCCTTGTCCTTGTTTTATTGTAGGGTTGGGCCTTTGTGCTAGGATATGTCATGGACCTAAGTTACGACACATAACCTATATTATTATATATTTATTGCTTGGATTTTTGTTTTTCTATTTTGTGCTTTCTTTGTGGTACTTGCTATTTTTGGGTCTAACCCCCCTGATTTTATATGGCTAGGTTTCGAGCCAGCACCCAAGGATCCAATATAGTTTCCCCCGATACATGGCTCGTACCAGAAACATAGTCGCCGAGGATAACGAGTATGTTTTTTTCTTTCCTGCTCGTCATTATATATTTTACTTCTTTTGGACGTTTAGCCACCGACATCTGTTAGCCGGCATGTCTGGACATTAGTTTCTTTTAATGACTGTATATAAACTAGACTGCCGCTGTAATACTATCATATACTTTTTTATTCCACCAGCTTCTTATTTTGTACAACCGGTCTCCAAAATATTTTAATGAAAGCATTTTGAACCCTTATTGCTTTATTATATATGCTCTATGATTAGTGTTTCTTGTTTGTTTGATTGATACATAGATGTTCGTGTGACCTTAAGTGACCTGATTGTAACATGCACCCTTTGTCTAGTTATAGCCTTTATCGTTGCACGATGTATAGTACCTTGTTCGAGATAGCTGGCCGTGTCAGTCTCCATATTCTGGTACTGGGGTGTGATAGTGTGTATTTGTATCAAGTAACTATATATTATAATTTAGAGTGGTGTCAACTGTGCATGTGTATTAGAGTTCTCATAGGAAGAGTATCAGGTAGGATATCAATCCTTGCATGTGAGTGTATGTCTATTATAGTGTTCTTAGTGATTGAGAGTGACTGTGAAGTAAAGTGAGGTTGGAATTGCTGTGTATGTTGCTGTAGTGAAAGACAAGTGTAGTGTTTGGGAAGGGCAGAGCTTGGCGAATGTCTGGGACTACAGCAGGAAATTAATGCTACATTGTAGTAGCTATTGCAGTGGTATGAAAGAGTATACATGCAGTTGGGAGTTTGGGTATGTGTAGTTCTGCACTGGAGGGGGAAGTGTACAGACAATGTGCACTAGTTATGCATGTGCACCTGATGAGGGTGTGAGAGTGGTTTTATTAGGGAGTGGAGTGTGGAAACCAAATATGGGAGTGCAGGGTTATAAATGAATAACTATAGGAGTTGTGTATCCAACCTGTGCATCAAGGTATCAGGTATTTATATATATGGGTGTTGAGATGAGTGTCATGTTATATGTGAATGTGTCAAGTGAAGTTTAGAGTGTGTAGTTTAGATAGCCGTGTCAACGAGCTATGAGAGTGTCTAAGAGTCTCAGGGAAGTAATAAATCTAGAATTGATGAATGTAGGTGTTAATGCTAAGTGTGAACATGGATGAATAAATAGATAGGTGAGGTTGTGGTATGAGATGAGTAGTGGTATGCATGTGAGTGTATCTGGGTAGAATGGAGTTCAGTGAGCTTAGGGGCAGTATTGTAGTAGGGGATTATGTATTGGGCATTAAGTTAAGGTATAGAGATATCAGGATACTAAGTGGGTAGTGTCGAGGCAACTTGAGTTTAAGTATTAATACCAAGGTATGGATACGAGGTATTGGAGGGTATGGGTATTAGATGAGATACTAAGTAATGGGCTAGATAATAGAAATTAGGCCAAGGTAGTACTTTATATTGGTATGTATGAGTTCCTATAGTATAATTCTGATACATAGTATATTACACTAACTAGTAAACTTAGAACCAAATATTAACTAGCTATTGACCTTGGTAAACCTAGTATTAGAAAGGTATTAGTACTAGATAAGATATTAGTCTAGAATCTTAGTATTAGCAATGTAATGACTAGTTTTGATCTAGAAAACCTAGTTTAGCAAGGTATTGACCTATAATACCTAGTTTGGCCAAATTTGACCTAGTGTTAACCTAGAGACCTAGTTCCAAGCTACTTTAGCATATTTATACTTCCAGAATGCCTTTTAACATGATAATTCATATATAGGTCACTCGGATTCCAGTTCAGACTATTGATATTCATTGCTTTGGACCACAGGCGAGTATATTCTCTAATAGTTTTTATTATATGATATTTACTATGATTCATATACTTAGTGATGTTCTACTTGATTCCTGGCATGATGGTACATGATTGGTATAGTATGGATCCCATTCATGAGATATTATTTTTCCTGCTTACTGTGCATATTACCCTTACTGTGCAAGTTATTCTTGTGGAACGTGTCTTGGTTTGGATCCACTATACTAGTCAGGGGTGGAAAAGTACTAGCTAGATTTTTTATTATACCCTTACTGTATAAGAAAATGTTTTGTGAGTGTTAATCATAAACCTCATGTATGATTAGCCAGGCCTTATCGTATTGTACAAGTTTTCAAGCCGATCATATTTCAATACTAATACTTCAAGGCACGTAGTGAGTATAGTTCCTTCTTATCTATTTTATTTTTACTGAGATATTCTCTATTGTTCTATCTATTTATTTCTCTGCCATACATTTTTGTTTATCCATTTTCCATATTTATACTGTCATTTATGATTCAGTTATTTATTCTTATCTTTTTATTTTACTCACTATTACTGTTTTATATTCTTTGCCATTTAACTGAAACTGCTGTTAGAGGTATGCTCGTTCTATCCTGACTGTATATATTTTTTAGACGATGACTTAGAGGATTTGTATCCGACGTATTACGGACAACATGGGGGAGTCACGACCATGGGCCCTGACATTCATGAGTGATTATCGGGAGGAATAACCGGTGTCACTAGATACCTTAATTTTATTTACGTAGCTTATGTACTGGATATGTCTCCAGCTTAGACATTGGACATGTTATATGTATTTGAGATTCATTGTATTTTGTTGATAGACTATTTAAACTTGGATTTGTTTGTATTTATGACTTTGTGATTCTATTATTCTATTTGATATCGTGCCATTATCTTTTTCTAGTTTTATTATGATTGAGTATTAATTTTTATTTCATTATCATTGTCTCCTTATGGAGTTGGATATTTATGTGAGATTTGCTAGCTAGATATCCTTGACCTAGACAACGTTCTATCGTCGATGCTATGGCGTAGGCTGGACGTACTCACGTACTTGTGCCCCTTCACCTGGTGCGGGTTGTGACAGTTGTTTTGGTCATGAGTTGAACCCATAGTCCAAACCTCAAAACCTAGCTATATAAGCCAACTTCTTTCTTTCTTTTCCCTCATTCTCTCATTTCTCCTCTCTCTTTCATTTAGGCAAATACACCTTGCATGACATGGATAAACCTTAGATTTTAATTCTTGATTTTTCTTTGCATTTTATTTGTCTAATATGTTTACATTATGATTCTAAGAAATTGTAATACTTGAATTTTTCAGTTTTGATGGATGGATTTGGCTAGATCTACATTTTTAGTTAAGAGTTTTAATAGGTTACATAAGATTTTTTTGGTTTTGATCTATTAAAATATGGTATTTTAGAAAACCAATTTTTTTAGGTGATGGAGCGTTGCATTTCAGGTGTTTTGAATTTTGATTCACTTGATTTGGAGTTAAAATAAAATTTTTATGAGGGAATTACTTTTGGTTTTGGAGCTTTTCCACCATGGCTGAACTTGCTGGCTGGAGAAGATGAATTTCTCATGCGACCAGCATCTATGCGGCCGAGAGTACATAATCTTTATGTAGCCTGGACTCTTTTTAGCATATGCCTTCCAGCATGCATCTATCTTGTTGGATGCATGACTGATTGTTACACATAAGTTCTGGAGCTAAGTACTTAGGAAAGTCCTAAGTGACAGAACTACTTGTGTTTTACTTACTGAACGAATAATTTTTTTACTAAGTCCAAGGAACATCCATGCGGCCATGTGACTATGCGGCAGTGACAATATGTGCCTATCATCTTCTTAATGCATAATTCAGTAAGACTTTCATGGCTCTGCATGGTTTTTCATAAATTTATCTTTTTTTTTGACACACTTTATGGCTTGTCACGTCCATCACTTTAGTCACTTTCCTGACATGCATTTATTGCCCATCACTTCATCACTTGACCCGAGGAGTGGACTTTTGCCCATAATATGTTGCTTGGAGACCTATGCGGCCTTGACCTATGGGGCCTTGATCATATGCGGCCTTGACCTATGCGATACTGACTCTATGCGTTCCCGATCCTATGCGGCCCTATGTGCATAATTTATTAATTTTCTTGGTTTGATATTTTATTGAATTTTGTGATGCCATGTATAATTTTAATGATTTTAAGTGTATGCAATCTCAGTGACCATGTGTTAGACTTGACTAAGTGTCTGACCCGATTATAGGCTATGCGCCAAGCGGCCATATTACCTATGCGATAAGTGACTATAATTAACTATGTGCCTGACTCAACCTGTGTGTTTCTATGTGTTATAACTCATGAAATTTACCAATATTGATAACTTGACTCGACTATTGGTATCTGTGTTGATTCACTTACTACGTGCTATGTGTTCCTATGTACTAAGCGTTCCTACGTGATTATGTTACATGTTTTACACCAAGGTGTACCTACTTGCTATGTGACATGTGATATAATACGATTTTCTTTCGCATAGACATCATAGTTGGTCGATAACCAAAGCATAGCTAGGATTTATTTGATTGTTGCATCAGGCTCGAATGAATCCAAATTGAACTGCCAAGTGACAAAGTGGATTCGTATCTAGAGTGCCCGTACTGCGGTATGACATATAAGGGGAGTAACTAAGGGGAGTAACATGTGTCTACGTCATGTGATTCCAACTAACCGTAGGATTAACTAGGCAACTAAAACTTTTAGAGCATTAAGAGGGATGAAATCCTGAGATTGCGCTTAACTAGCAACCCTCAATTATTATCTGGAAAGTGAAGCCTGGCCCCCATTTGGATATTGTTAAATATTTGATTATTATATTGTACTATGTGTTCTATGCGATCTTAGCACGGTGGCCTTACGAGGGACCGGTGCATAATACTATGTGTTATGTGACGATTCATGGCTTGGCTAGCCTTGCTAGCACATGGCTCGATCTGAGATTTCCTATTATATGCATAATGCCTCTGGGATAACCCAAAATCTACTTAGCAAGCCGTACAAGTGATTGGCTGATACTGTAATCGAACTTGTTTATGGTTGTATCTTCTGTTAAATAGTTTAGGGACGTTGACTATCATGGTGCAGCGACCTAACCATTTCCCTTATTTTTTGTGGGGTTAGATTGTCGTATCATGATAGGCCATGGACCGAACTATGAGACAGAATTATATGTATATACGTTTATTCTCACCTGTTTTGTTTCTTCATTCGTGCTTTCTTTGTGGTACTTGCTATTTAGGGTATAACCCCATTGGTTTTGAATGGTTAGGTTTAGAGCCAGCACCCGAGAATCCAGCATACTTTTTCCTGAATAATGGTACGCACCAGAAGGATGGCCGTTGAGGGACACGAGTGAGTTTCTTGATCACTGCTCGTCATTGTACATTTTACTCTTTTTGGCGTTTAGCCACCGACACTTGTTAGCCGCAAATCTGGACATTTAGTTTTCTTTACTTGATTGTAATTAATCAGACTGCAACTGATCACGGTCATGTACTTTTGCTACTCCACCAACTTTCCATTTTGTACAACTGGTTTTGATAGCGCGTTTGGGATGTCTTTCTACTGTATCGTATATGTTCTATGTTTATTGTCCTTGCTTGACTGATTGAGACAATAGATGTTCTATGTGACCCTAAGTGACTTGCTTGCAGTATGCACCAATTGTCTAGTTACAGCCGTGATCGCCGTACGGTGTTCTATACCTTGTACGGGATAGCTGGCCATGTCCGTCTTCATATTTCGGTACTGGGACGTGACATATTGAGTGATCTCCAAAGAGCTCTCTCTCTCTCTCTCTCTCTCTCTCTCTCTCTCTCTTCCTTTAGGTTTTCCAAGTTCTTAAGAAGAAAAGCTTCCTTATTTTCCTTCAAGCACACCTAATTAGGATTGTGAAACCCCTTAATTATGCTCTCCTAATATTACTTAATATTTGGAGCAATTTCCACCGTCCAAATTGTCAAGAAAACTAATCTGAGCTTAAGTTAAGAACAAACCCAAAATCTTTAAACTGGATTTCTGATTTGATTATGCTAAGTGTAGAATGTGATGTTCGTGGGGTCGTGGTCTGTTGGTTACAATGAGAGACTTTCGTGTGGATGGACACGATTCGAATCTTCCATTGAAAACTTAGTTCATAATCAACTAGAAAGGACATAACAAAAAAAGAAAGTGTAGAATATGATGTCATCGAATATAGAAAGTTGGATATCCTCCAGATTTCTGATTGGCTCTCACTGAAATACAACGTCTGTAGATATGAATATCAATGCTTCTAAATTTCTCCAAACATCACATCCTTAGTTGAATACAAGTCACATTACTTATTCAATATAAAACTAAATTGTTACCAAAGTCTATTTTATATCGCTAGACTAAGTAAATTTGTGAGCATAGGTGCTCAACGGATGCGAGACACAAACCTAACATAAAAATACTCAAAAAGAACAAGAAAAAACCCCATAACTTTGAAGTCAAAAACAGTCAAACCTAGACTAAAGCTAATAGTACCTAAAAGTCCTACACTTTGGCTCATTAAGACTAATATCTATAATTAGTGCGACAAGATCATGGAAAAAGGAAACGTTTGAAATGATAATTGCTAGTGGCAACATGATTGAAGAATACCAACACGTGAAAGACTTAAAATAGTAGCAACTTGTCACTCAAGATTGGAAAAGAATAATGACACAAACATGGGATGGGAATATACTCTATTTTTGTTATATTGTTTGTATAATCCCCCTCTAATCATAGGGAATTTAAAATGTGATTCCAACCATGCAAAAGTTTGAATATTAAGAAAGTAGGAGGAGACAATTCCACGCCATCACCACCAAAGCCATATTCCTCGGTTCCATTTTAATTATGCCACCATGTTCTCCCGAACCAAACCTTATCATTTGACGAGGAAACAATTTAAGTGCCGTACAATTGTTTCTATTGTCCAAAGTTAACCAAAGGGTTCATCCAATATTTTGGTTCGGTCCGGTTCGTTTTGGCTTAAACTTAGTAAATTATTTTAGCTCTTTTGATCAAAAACAATATATTTTCGTTCTTATAAATTCTTTACACCGAATATGCTATTTAAATCTATTTTTACGCAATTACTATAAAGTTACTTGATTAAAAATTTATCTTGTGCAGCTTAGAGACAACATGTTTGTCAATAAATAAAATTCGTGCTCTTGTAAATAACACTACAGAGTTTTGGTTACGACAAATGTTGTTTAAATTTGTATAATCATTTCTATACTTGTTATATAAGTGACACAATGTACAATAAAATAAATATTATAAATACTACAAATGCTGTCAAACAAGATTTTAGTAGTATTTTAGTATTTACAACCAACTAAACAACTAGTCTCTTAGAGTTGATCACTTAAAATATATCGAAGGAGATTATTTTTTCCATGTCTTCGTATGACTGTAACATCAAGAACGTAAATTTGTTGTTAAGAAAGTGTTTCATCACTAGCCCTAAACTTAATTTGTATGAGATTAATCAGACCGGATCAAGACGGTCTAAATCGGATCCGTACTATTTGTTTGGCTCGTGCAAATATTTACCTAAGCTGCCACTACTCACGTGCCAGCGAATCAACCCACCCGCTCATGGGCGGGCCCACCTGCATGTGCTTCCGCAAGCTGATCCAGTGTTGTTTGGTACGTGAGCTCCTCATTCCGAGATGTCAGGGATGGTCGGGATTTATGTCCACTCCAAATCAACGGTTCGCATGTGGCCATGTAAGCACACTATTTTTCGTTTAAAGGAAAAAAATGAGTCTCAATGATTTGAGAGATTTTGACCAGAGGGCTTTGACCGACCATTGCACGTGTGGGCCGCACGTGTTCTTGTTGTCGCCATCATAGGTTTAATAGAATATTATGTACTTTACTAAAGACACAACATGACCGCGGGATTTCTTAATTTTAGCTGTCTTAAAAAATTAAGTACTTTTTTTTTAGATTTGAATATATACATAATTGAAAATAATTTAACAATTCTATTTTTTTTCTAAGACTATGTATTTAGTAAAGACCAATGTTTTTGAAGAGATTTTGTTTTAGCTAGTAGCGTCGATAGGATTTATGTTACGGAAACTAATAATAGAATTTAAAATTTTCTTTGTTAAACATGTGACATCCATCAGTATAATCATCATATAGTCTTTATTGGATATATGGACCGAAAGTCCAGGTTGGTATAAATATGCAGTATATGAAGTTCATTGGACCATCCATGATGTCTAGAAACCAAGGCCGGTCTGAGGAGTTGGATTGTCTTAGCTAGAAATAATTATAGTTGTTCCTTGATCCGACCTTTTGTGAGGCACGACCCGTCTTTATGTCCTCAGGGTCACCTGTTTATTCTGAACTCTTGTAGGTCATGTTGGACCTGAAAGGTTGTCCCAAGCAGAAGGAGTTGTCCAGTCCGAAGTCTTGTCCGGCTTACTCCTAAGCTGACCTTGCTAGAAACTATTATGTGTTCTAGTCGTACAAGAATGCTTGGTATGTTGAATATCCAACTACAATTTAAAGAGGCTCACTAAGATTTAGACAGCTTGAAAAAACACAAGCATGATACTTATTTTGGTGGAGCTCTTACTTTTTAGTGTTAAGCACACACCACGCACACATATCATGATAAAATAATAGCAGTTACTTAATACATGCTTAGATGCTTAAAAAAATAAATTGAGCTACTTCTTAATGTAAGAAGATTATGGTAGTTTTTCTCAATATTTCAGATTTGTTTTAAAAATCAATTGCTTTAGAATATTTCAAGTTTTAGGATTTCATACTGACAAATCTTTTATACGGTTTTAATCATTATTCACAAACTATAGTTATGTACTTTGCAATTGTTGTTGAATAGTTTGAGAGGGAGGTGGTGCGTTCAATTTCTACACGAGTCGGACACACTTACAGTAATTACATTTTATTTTACACGTTAAAATTGTAATATTATAAATTTAAAGGGGCCTAAAGAATGAGCGGTTGGAGGAGAGTTGATAATTGGTGGGGACGCACTCGTCGGGGGCACAAGATCTAAGACTAATCATCACCTCTCCGACATGTTGCCGGGACCAAATCCACAGCATCCTAGGTCATCTACTCTCATCCTAGTGCTAGTGCTAGTGGACCTCCCTTTCATTCCTTAATTATTATACACTCATTTGATCATTAGATCTCTTCCATAAATGCCCCTTTTTCCATCTTCAATACCTAATAAATCATGGAAAACAGGAGCAGGAGCCACAATTAAAATCATGGGATGATTGTAGTACTATATATTTAATTGAATTTCTATAATATAAAATGTACAAAAGAGGAACACATCAATAGCAAATACAAAAGCGAAAATAAAATAAAATATTTTGCAAAGATGAGATTCGAATTCATGCAATTCATTTAAAAGTCAGAATTGAACTAACTTATTGTTTGTACATTAAGTAGGCCAAACTATATATATATATATAGCAAATAACGTCTAGTTTAGTGGTTAAGATCGAAACATATTATTCAGGAGGTTGCGGGTTCGAGCCTCGTTGACGTGAGTTGGTGATGGGTGCAGGTGCGGGCCTACGGTCCGAGATATGTGGGACCTTCGGGCCGAGATGTGGTGGACGGGCCTTCGGACCGAGTTTGTAGGTCTTTGGGCCAGAAGTCTGTAATACAATACCTCTTCCAAATATATATATATATATATATATATATATATATATATATATATATATATATATATATATTCCTCCTATTACATTTATGTACTCAAACATGTTGTGTCTATTTGAGTCTTTGGACCGAGATGTGGTGGACATTCGGGCTGAGTTTGTCAGTCTTTGGGCCAGAAGTCTGTAACACAATTACCTCTCCGCCCCCTCCTCAACCCCTCTCTGGTCAGACAGCCTAGGGGGAGCCCCATCCTCCACAACAACATGTAATGGTCCTAAGTAGGTTATTTTGATTTAGGATTTAGACACGGACACATGACACAAATACAGACACCGACATACGACACATTGGATAGTTTTGATTTAGGTTAAATTTCTTAGTAGTTTTAAAATTGAATTAGGTTTACCAACATGCGACACAAATTCGGACACATGACACAAACATAGTGTTGATTACCAAATTTTTTTTCTCGATACAAACATGGACACGATTTGGGTTTGTTGTTTCTTGGTTTTGACACAGACACATTCACAGTTAGGGGTGAGCATTATTCGGTTCGGTTTAAAAAAAAATGATATATTTAGTTACTATATATATTAGAAAAAAAAGTGCAAATAAATCGATCAAAAAATTGAATTATATTATAGTCGTTTATAGTTATACTTTAGAGTACTAATATGAATAGTAATTAGTAGTTACTATAATTAGGTACTAAGTACTTAGAAGTAGATATATAATTTGAATCAGAGTATCGGCCATATCGTCGGTTACGGATCGGAGTATCAGATTTTCTGTATCGAAAGTCAAATAATTATTAATAAATTAATAATATTTTAGAAAATATATTTCCTACATTTAGGCATAATTTTAAGTATTTTTAGTGTTGTGTCTTAGTAGTTTTAAAATTGAATGAAATAGTAGTCACCCTTGCCGATTACTTTACATGTGATAGATAAGTTCATTTTTTACTTGCTTTTACAACCTTACTATGCTAAGGCATGTATCAGCCATATTCGGATGAGTGTCGAGGATATATGATTTTGGATACATGTAAAACAAGTATTCTAACTCTAGTTTTTACAATATTTAGTTCTTTATGAGACTTCTTCATCAAATATCCTAACTAACTAATCCTTTAGCAAATATCTTAACTCATCTTGAATCTAATTAATCCATATTGTTTGAATTAATATATATGGTACATACAGAATCAATGAGTCAATACTTAGTTGACCGATCATAGATGTACAATCGGCGACATGAGAGTATGATTGGTTTGACAAATGATTTTCTTGTGGACGTTGAGAAATTTCTCAAATACACTCGTAGTCAATCTCATTTCATGGATGGAAGGCTCATCAAGTGTCCTTGTGTCAAATGTCGTAATATACCATTCAAAGAGGTGGATCTCGTGAGGGAGAATCTCTACAAAAAAGGTTTCGTACCGAACTACAAGGAGTGGACGGCTCAAAAAAATCTTTGTTTTCGTAATATCATCATTCCTCCTTCAATACGAAGGTAGAAGAGTCCACTATCGAAGATAAATTTGAATATCGACCGCGAAACCTGGCGCGTGAGTTAGTATTTGAAGCGGCCGATCCAAGTTTTGATCCGGAGGATCCTAATCCTGATGCGAAAGAATTCTATGATATTTTCAAGAATGCCGATACTCCGTTATACCCGGGTTGTGATTCTCATTCTTTCCTGTCGGTGGTGATGCGACTGTTGAACCTAAAGTTTGATTTTAACTTGTCGCAGGAATACTGCGATCAGATAATTTAGTTTGTTAGAGAGTTATTGCCAAAAGGATCGAAGGAGTTGCCTGAAAACTTCTATAAGTCAAAGATGATGATATGAAAACTCAGATTAGGCTACGAAAAGATAGATTATTATCGAAATGGTTGCATATTGTACTACAAAAAGAATAATGATAAAGATAAATACATTTTCTATCATACGGACCGGTACAAGCCAATTCGGGACAAAGAAAAGTAATGCTTAAATACAGTTTTTGTCGATCATAAAGAGGCTGTAGAGGATGTATATGTCCGCAAATACAATACAACACAAGACATGGCATATCAAGGAATGTAAGATGGATGAAGGAGAATTATCTCATCCTTCCGATGGAGAGGCATGGAAACATTTTGATCTGTGTCATCCTGAATTTGCTGCGGTGCCCAGGAATATTTGGTTGGGTTTATGTTCTGATGGATTCACTCCTTTCGGACAATCGGGATCTCAGTACTTTTGTTGGCCGATAATTTTGATTCCTTACATTCTACCACCGTGGATGTGCATAAAAATTCCTTATATGTTCTTGACACTTTTCATACCTGGTCCAAAAAAATCTAAAGAAGAACATCGATATCTACTTGCAGTCGTTGGTGGATGAGTTAAAACAATTATGGCAATTCGGCGTTTGGACATATGATATATTGAAGGAGCAGAACTTTCAGATGAGAGTGTCTCTCATATGGACCATCAATAATTTTTCAGCATATGGGATGTTATCGGGATGTAGTACTCATGGTACTTTATTTTGTCCGATATGTATGGAAAAGACTAAGGCATTCCGTCTCCAGAATGGAGAAAAATTACTTTTTTTATTGTCACCGTCAGTTCCTTCCTGCGTCACATCCATGGAGAAGGAACAAAGATGCTTTTAGAGCTGGTAAACATGAACTATCTCCTCCCCCGTTGAGACTGACAGGAGACAAAGTTTGGAAAGAGGTAGGTGGATTGTCGACTGTAATGGAAGATCCGATATCGGCCGATCACTTTTTAGGGTTCAGACATAGGAATAATTGGACGAAGCAGAGTATCTTTTGTGACTTACTTTATTGGAAGAACAATCTCATAAGGCACAATCTTGTTGTCATAAATTTTAAAAAATATTCGACAATATCTTCAATACGGTGATGTATACAAGGAGAAAACGAAAGACAATGTCATTTTAAGAAATGACTTAAAAATTATTTACAAGCGTTCAGATTTGCACCTAAAATGAAGTGGCAACGACAATTGGGTCAAGTCTCCAGTGCCATTTACATTGAGTAGGGATGATAAATTGATAATATGCAACTGGATTTCAAATTTAAAATTTTCTGACGGCTACATGTCAAATCTGGCAAGATGTGTTGATCTCAACGAACACAAGCTGACAGGGATGAAGAGTCATGATTGCCATATATTTATGGAGAGGTTACTACCTATTGCTCTGAGAGAAATGTTGCCTCATCAAGTATGTATCTATATTCTTTAGAGATTTGTGTTCAAGCAAGTTGATGGTGTAACATATAATAGAACTTGAGGAGAAGATTGTATTGACATTGTGTAAGTTAGAAATGGTGCTTCCCTCCGATTTTTTTGATAGTATGGAGCATTTGTCGATTCATCTTGCATACGAAGCATGCGTCGGTGCTCCCGACCATTATCGATGGATATATCCATTTAAGAGGTATAAATTCTTTATACTAATAATTTCTTTATTCAAATAATTTTAAGATTCAATATAATATCTATAGGTATCTATATCACCTGAAGAAGAATGTTGGCAATAAGGCTCATGTAGAAGCTTCAATATGCGAAGCATATATCATTGAGGAGGTTTCAAACTTCTGCTCCATCTACTTTGATACTCATGTTAGAACAAATCGTAGTAGAGCCCGAATGAATGATGACGGTGGGGTTGATGTCCCGAATAGTGTAATCCACACTATCTTCAATATGGGAGGAAATCCTATAATTGCTACTAAAGTACGTTGGTTGAAAGACGACGAGTTTGAAGCGAATCATCGTTATATATTGTTAAATAGTGCTATAAAAGAGATGCAATATATTGAGAAGTAAGAGACACATCTTTCCTAGATATTTTAATTTTGTATATACTTGGAAAATAATTGCTCTAACTGTTCTCCTTATTATCACAGTACTTTTAGAACTGAGGTAAAAATGGAGAGACCTAATATTAATGAAGATGATCTTGCTAGAGAGGTTGATAGAAAATTTCTATCGTAGTTCCATAATTATGTATGGATCCTAAATATTAAGCATTCTAAATTTATAATTTAGACAAATATTTGTCTAATGTTTATATGATACGTAATGTTTCAGATTTTTTCGTCCTGGTACAGACTTACAGAACGAACGACTTCGAGCATTAGCTATCGGACCAAGCAAGAGGACAAAGTGTTGGGATGGACACACCATCAATAGCTTCAAATTTAGAACCACATATAAGTCTATTAATCAATCATTTATCGATAAGGAGGCTAATTATACAAAAAATTCTTAAGTATGTGTGAGGGGTTCAGTCTACGATGCCAATCCAGATTCGACTATTACGCTGTACTAAGAGATATCGTGGAGCTGGATTACTCTTATGAGACAAATTATGTTGTTTAAATGTGATTGGTTCGACACAACACCCAAGCAAGGATGGAAAATTGACAAACTGTTTGGGTTTATTGATATAAAATATGGAAAAAGATATATAGGTTTTGAAACAGTTGTGTTGGCTAATCAAATGGTTCAAGTGTATTATATGAGCTATCCTAGTCGACGACGCAATAATAAAGATTTGTGGACTGTATGTAAAATTAAAGATAGAAACACATATAATATTGGAGATCTAGCATACCAAGAGGATGAGGTGATCATGCCTCAACTTGCATATATGAGTTTGGCCGGTGTTGATGGTATGGCGGTTGACATTACCGTCGAGGATGATAGAGTTGACGAAGGGATTGAGATAAAAGATTTACCTCATATAGAGGAGAACTCTGATATGGAGGTATCGAGCGAGAAAAAATAATTGGAAGATGAAGGTGATAGTGATAGTGGAAGTAAAAATAAAAATGAAGAAGTATAAGATAAAGACGATTCAAAAAATAATTCGAAAGATGAAGACGATTAATACGTATATAAATATGCATTAGCTTAGATATTTATTTAATTATTTCATGACACTATTATTATTTATTTAATTATCATACTAGTATTTACTTATTTTACCACACCATTACTTTATAATTATCTGTTTGATGACACCATTTTTTTATTTGTGTAGATTTACCTATAGTATGGCGGGATGAGGACGATAAGGACGACAAGTTCAGAAATGATTATCTTCTTAGCATCCTCCGTCCACTACGCCTACTACCCCAGATTCTCGCACACGACCTGAGAACGAGTTCGTAGATGCGGTGGATGGTTTATCCCCGCCATATACTCGTTATTCATTAGGAGGAGCTACTCCATCTCCCGGATTGCCATCAGCTGCTACCCCTTCTTCTACTCCAGCCACTATCGGCACTACTACACCGGCTACTCCACCAGTTGCTCCTACAATAGCAAATCCATTTTCAGGCCTTCTTGTGAACAACAGAGTATATGTCTGCCATCAAGGATTTTTAGACCCCCTACTCTACCAGAGCGGCCAGCTAATATCTGTCGTCCCGAGCTATAGACTGATGGAGCGACGTAAGCATTTATTTATCAATTCACACATTTATTTTATATTTTTTATTCTAATTGTATATTGTCTAATTATTTCAGATTCTACTTATTTCAGATTCTTCCCGATCAAGGCTGGAAATGATCTGGGGTAGATCATGCATGGCTACTTTGATGGCCCTTATATCACCTTCAGTGACATCCCGCTTGATCGACGATTCGCTTGGCTGGAGAAGTTTGGGGTATGTATATAAATTTTATTTATAATAATATATAATTTTTTTATTACAATGATAAAAGATATTTTTCTAATTTGCAGATGTTGTACTGGTGGCCGGATCATAGAGATAGTGATATCCGGAAGTACTACAAGGCCGTCGCTAGTAAGAGATTGAGAGATATGATTAATGACCAGAAGGCGCTGGCGTTACTTCGACCAGATTACTACAAGAAGTGGCTGAAGGTGGAGTACTGGGAGGAGATGAAGAAGAAGATGGATACCCCGGCCTACAAGGCCAAGCGCGAGAAGGCGAAGGCTACCCGTGCTAAGGGTGGTCTCCATACTGGTGGATCCATTCTAACCGTAGAGCATTTTCGACAAATGGTTAGTATTAAAATTTTCTGCTAGATCGATTATTTTGTAATTCTAATTTTTTTGTTTATTTATTAATTGCTTAATTTTTACAGTGCGATGAGGGCGCCAGAGCCGGGGAAGACTCCAAGACCGTCGACTTTTCAGCAATCTTCTAGTGGACCAACAAAAAAAAAGAAGGATGGGAAGATCTTAGATGAGCGGGCCACCAAAGCATATGTAAGTTATCTTTATAAAATTTTATCAATTTAATTATATTATTTTTATAATTTAATTAGATTCTATGTTTCTAGGTCAAAACAGTCGAACTTGGTCAACTCTAGGTCAAACAGTCAAACTATGACATTTCTTAGTTTCTAGGTTAATTTTTTTATCTATTCTGATAGTTTATGAAGTTATATAAGGATATATTAAGATTGTAAAAGCATATAAAATAGGAAAACTTATCTATCACATATAAATTAATCGACAAAGGAATTTACTATTTTATTCAAATTCAAAAATACTAAAAAATAATACTATAAATACTTAGAATTATGCACCTTGGTTTATATCCTATTTGAAGAAAAATACTGTAAACACTGTAAATACTTAAAATTATAATTTTATTCAGTTTACTTTAAACCTCATAGGAATGGTTCGATACCAATTCCGATTTTGATACTTTGAACCTTGGTTAATATCCTATTTTAAGATATCATGGAAATCAAATATAGCAAATATAACTCAAATTATATACATATACTATGATATTTAGTATCTAATATGATACTTTAACCAAAATCAAATATAGCACATATAACTCCAAAATTCTTAACTCTAAACCTATTTATATAAATAAATATAGGAGACGTATGAGACGTTAGAGGGGGCGCTGAGAGCAGTACGCCGTCAGAGAGAAACAATCGGTGGGTACAAGCTGTCGGGAAAGGGAAAGGAGACAACGTGTACGGTACCAGATCATTGGCATCCCAGCCTTTGGTTCTTTCCAGACTCTCCACGGCTACTCCAGCTCCATCAGTGCCCGGCTCTGGCGTTCCTTCGGGCGCGATATCTCTGGAGCAGCTCACGACGACTGTGCATGAGCTACATGGGCTGGTCCGACAGTTGATAGCAACTCATGATGCTGCAGCATCTGCTCCTCCGATGACTACTACAACGACTACTACGTTGGGTACTCCAGCTAGTCCGACGACCCTATCTCCTCCGACAACATCGATGGGTCATCCAGCTCCTTCGATGGCTCATGCCACTGCTCTGTCTGTTGTTGCTCCTGATGATCTACATGATATCATCACTATGGTAGTGGCGTAGTACATGGCTAGCCGACAGCCACCGCCACCTCCGCTTCCACTGTCGACTTAATGGATTTTTTGAATTTGTGGAATTTTTTAAGTTGGTTGTATTTTTTGACTTGATTGCATTTATTTGAATTTATGGAATTGTATAACAGTACATGTTTGGATTACTCTACTTTATTATTTTATTGTATATATAATATTTGTACATGTTTGTGTGGGTTTTATTAGTTTGTGTAAAATTTATTTGTGTGAAAATTGGTGAATGTATATAACAGGTATATGCTCAGCAAAAATTGATTTCTGGGTAAAATATTACCTTTTGCGACGGACTGGCGACGTAATAGCGACGGAAAATCTCAGGTCAGTGATGGATTGCCGACAAAAAATCTCATGCCAGTGACTACCTGCGATGGACTATCCGTCTCTAAAACGTCTGATACACACAAATGTACCAAACATGTATCAGAGTCTGTCGCTAATATCCGTCGCTAATCCGTCACTGAGTGACGGCTTAACAACGAATTAGCGACGAACTCTTTGAGACCTGAATGTGCAAAACCTTCTGGCAAATTTGGCAAATTTTGGGCTCACATAATCTGTCGCTATTTAGTCGGTAAGTAGTCAGAAAGTTTAGTGACAAAAATTAGCGTCACTAATCCGTCGCTGGATTTATGTCGCTCAATCCGTCGTTTTATCGACGAATTAGCGACAATTTCTGTAGCGACATTATTTTTTCTGACGAAACATTTCTATTGCTATTCAGTCACTAAATGCAAATAGCGACGAAAATATGCTTTTAGAGACGGATAATTTTATCGCTAAAATAGTGTATTTTTGTAGTGCCAGAGCCAGCCTTAGTTTATGGTGTCCAAGACGATCGTCCAGGACCTAAGGACCAGAAGGGCCCAAAAAAATCAGTTTAAACACAAATATATTACTGATTTTGTATCTAAAATAGAACTAGTATGTACTATGGTCCCCCTTAACACAAAACAATTGTGGTGTGATCGTTATTATGTTAGACTTGCATACTATAGGTCCTTATTTCAATTCTTGGTAGTAAATTTTTTTTAATGTACTATTTTTTTGAGCTTTTAATATTTTTTTACATTATATATGAGGGTCCCATTTTAAAAGTGCGCCTCGAACCCCATGAGCTCAAGGACGACCCTGACTGGATTATTGGATGTTCAACCTTAAATGATCTCTCTCCCAGTTCATGCAAGAAGGCAAACATAATGAATAGGGATACTCAATCGATACCTCTTTAATGCTTCAATTATTAAAAGTTGGAGAATGTGAGAAAAGAAAAAGTAATGGTGGAAGAAAAAAAACCTTTGTCTTATTTTTTTAATGGGCTTTTACATCCCTTAGTGATTCAGAAAAGTAGGACCATTTCTGACATTCTAAGGATATTAATTGTACAAATACTAAAAGTGGATCTTTTTTAACCATCCTAAAAAAAAATTCTAAGAGTCCTATCACTACAGTTAAAAAAAGATTTGTTTAAGTATAAAAAAAGATTTAACATTAGTAACATATTCGAAGGTTAATTTTTTTGAATATTTCAGTTTTTTGGCCCCTATCCGATCACACAACTTGCATATGCACAGAAACATGGACTTGTGAGAAAGTCTAAATATTTACTTAATATGGTCATAGGTTTCTGATCATTTGAACGTGGATTGTCATGAGCTTTCTATTTGTCTTTATGCTTTGTGCCTCTTTGAAATTTTTTAGAGTGGAACTTAATACTCTCTATCAATGGGTTACTCGCTCGTTCTTCTGTTTTTTTTTTGTGGTAAGACTTTTACGCATACAATATGACTTCTTATTCTTTTAATATGTCATAAGGATAATGGAGTTCCCAACATCAATTTTTATATCTTCTCTCTTCATCTAAATTCATTATAGTCTGTCTACATGATTATATTGTACCCTTAGGGGGATGTTTGGAACGTCAAAGTGCGAAACTGTGAAATCAGAATTTTTTGTACGCCTTGCTTATGAAACTTCTGCATACGTATTTGTTTCTACTTTCTTTGTTTGGATGGTTTGATGAAGTAAATTTTGGAAGTGAAAACATTATAGTTTTTATGGTTGAATGTTTTATGAATGAACTTGAAAGTGTGATTTTTTTTTCTATTTTGTTAATTAAATACTTATTTCTTAATTAATTAATTAAAATTTAAATTATATTCTTAAAAATTAATTATTTTAATTATATAATTTTTAAATTACCTAATTGTTGTCCTAAGTACTAGATTATTTCAACTATAATAATAATAATTATTATTACTACTACCGATACTGTTATAATTAATCCTTAATAACAGTTAATATCATAAGTATTTCTCTCTCCACTGAACTTTAGTGGCTCTTGTGGTTATCGAAGAGAGGTATAAGACTCCGACTGGGTGACAGAAGGTCAGTGGATCGAGCCACGGGAGCGTATTATTCCTTCCATTTATAAATGGTGGGAGTTGGGGGGGGGGGGGACAGTGGGCCCAAAGACATGCAATGTAGCATGCATGAAAAGTCCCGAGCGTTACGCCGGGCCCCGTACGTTATGCCGGGAAGTAGAAAAAAGTATTTCTCTCTCCTCGTATCTTTCCCATAACTCCCTACCAAACCATCTCTCTCAGTCTTTCCTCTTTTCAATAGCCACGACCATGGCACGGGAGAAGATTCCTCCACCTTTCTGCCGATGCACTCATGTCACTCCCCATTCCCGGAATACATATTAGATCATATTATTTCTTGCTAGCATGATTTTTATGTCACATGGAGACTAGACCTACTTCTATTTTGTCATGAGGTTCATGGTTTAATTGTGTGGCTAGGATTGGTCATGACTTGATCCAATGGCCAAGCATCCAATCCTAGCCTATATAAGCCCTCTTCTTTTTCTCTCTTCCCTCATTCTTCACTTTCTTTCTTTTTCTTCTTCTTGGAGCTAGGCAAGTACATCTTGCATGACATGGAGAAACCTTAGATTTTTATTTTTTCGTTTTCCTTGCATAATTTTAGTCTTTAGTGTGTGTCTTGAGTTTTCTTACATCTTTAATACTTCGTGTTTTCGGTTTGGATGAATAGATTAGAGTAGATCAACATTTCAAAGTTAGAGTTTTTATGGGTTCTATGATTTTTTTTTTTGGTTTTGATCTATTATAATTTGGTATCTTTGAAAACCCGTTGTTCCATGTGGTAGAGACTTAAATTTTTAGCGGTTTTGGCTTTTATTTTACATGATTTGGAGTTATGAAGAATTTATGAAGAAAACAAGTTTTCAAGTTTTGGAGCTTTTTCATGACAGACTTTTTGTTCTGGGGCGATGAAGTTTCATGCGACACAGAGGCCATGTAGCATGCTCTCTTGCCGCAGCCCTTCACAGTATGGGCCTATCTTGTTAGGCGAATGGCTATTTTTGCATATGCGTTCTGAACTATGCGCCTGACTGAGCCATGCGGGAGATCATGCTATGAGCTCGATCTCTCCATGTGCCTAAGGGAAAATGGGGTAGGATGCAATGCACCTGGCATTCAGTGCATAACTTGCTTCTCGCATAAAATTTCATGCGGCCACCCATGCACGTCTTTTCACGCATGTCTTTTCATGAACAACTTTTTATGTTTCTGACACGCATTTATGGCACGTCACTTCTCTGATAGTGCGTGTTCCAGATGTGGAATACTTCCCTAGGTATGGACTTTTTCCATGAGCATGCGACATGACTTGCATATGACAGCTCATGTATGCGGCAACTGTTCTCTTGCGGTTGAACTCATGCATGCGGCGGCTGTTTTCATACCTCATGTTCTCATGCGGCAGCCCTTTATATGTGCATTTCTCATGCGTACATGCTACCATGAGCAATCCCATGCGCATATTTTGATATTTTGCTTGATTTTGAAGTTTTTATTGGATTTTGTCATTTGATGTGTTGATCCTAGTAATTACAAGTGTAATGGACTGTGTTACTATGTGTTAGACCTGACCATATGCTTGACCCGACTATGTATTGAACCTGACTATGTGATGAATGACTGTCACGCCCCAGTCCCAAAATATCGAGGGACTAGCCACGTGGCAATGGCCAGCAGCACACACCGATGGGCAAACCCAATTTAATGGACCCATCAGGATGTACTTAAGCTGTAAAACAACAATAAGGGTCTAGTTTATTAATCTCATCCACAAAAAATAAATACAGCAATATCAGCAAAAATATAATCATATCAAGTCTTCATAAAATAAATCGGGGAATAACCCAATAATAAGTCTGATACAATTTAAACGAGAAATAAAAGAGTCTAATAACAGCCAAGACTGAGTATAGATTAAGCAGATACTCAGGAGAAATCCTCAGCGATCACCTCGTCCTCAGGTTCTGGTACTGCTCCAAGGACTGCTCCTGTCCCGTACACCTCAGGGTAGATATCTTCTGCTGTACCTGGGGACATAATCCGGATCCAAGTCCTCAGGGGACATAGCAAGGTACAAAATAATTCAAGCCAAAATAAATGCAGTGCAGCAATAAATTAATCAATAAGGTAAACAATATAACCAGCTAAGTGATATGCAAGATGAGAGCATTAGTCATACTCAGGCTGAGACTACTATAGGCTCTGTGTCGGGGAAACCCATAGCAGTATTCTCTCGAAGGGCCAGTAATGTACCAAAGTTCTGTGTCAGAGTCTAAGACATCTCCAATAATGTAATATATATATATATATATATATATATATATATATATATATATATATATATATATATAAAATCAGACGTCACATGTTCAAGATGTCTCATGTCAATGCACGCAAGATCATATCTAATGCAACAAGTCATAATGAGATCTAAGCATGTATAAAGTATATGTCATGAAACCTGTATCCTATACAGAATCACCATGAATATCTCAGAAAGATTCTGTATCATGAATAGTGTCAGGTGTCCTGTGGTATTACGTACTTGATATTGCAAGCACGAGAATATATAGGGTCTCGATATCCATATCTAGGTGACTTTACACAACTCCGTGTACAGTGTTGACACCCGAATATTATTCGGACGCTAAGTAATATTACACGGTCCTAGGTTAAACATGTACATCATATAAATAAATCAAGATAACAATATGAAGCTGGTACTGCGAGTTTGGCAAGGTACACTTGCCTGGGGTTCCGGCTCCAACTGCTACTCTGGTTTCGGCGGGATTTGCAGGTACTCCTTCGATTGCTGAAATAAACGTTACCATTAGGTTCAGAAGACATCAAATAGCTAGAGTTGTCTGTCCTTGAGTCCAATTTGGACACAGGGACAAAAGTGACAGTTTTTGGTCAAAGCGGGGTCCACATGTGGCCCGTTTCGCACCAAAAAATATGTCAGATACAATATTCTCCAAATTCGTCAAACTTAGTGTCAACAAGTCCAGAATGACGATACGAATTCAACGGAATATCCAAAAATGGATTTCGATGAGCCGATCACAAAATTGCCTGTCAAGTGGAGCCGTGGGGCCCACGATACGCGATTTTGTTAACGTTCTCAGAATCGAACCAAACTTGGGTCACAGGACAAGCGTATTGCTACGAGTCCGATGGCGCAAGTTTCGTTTTGATAGGACGTACATACACAAAGTTATAACGAGTTCTAGAACAGGACCGATACGGGGTGTTGTTGACGGATACGCGTTGATTTCGGTGTGCACGCACATCCAAATCAACTTTCGCGAAATTTCACACGTCCGTATTAACGGCACGCACCTTTCGGTGAAGTCCGCACACGACCAAGTCATCCCGTTTAGCGGGGCGCACCCAGTTCCGGAGAAAAATAGGATAATTAATTTTCTTATTTTGGGTCACAGTTTGCGACCGCCACAGGGCGCGATACCCCGAACAAGTTGCACGGGTATCGAGAGGGTCATGCAGTCTACGCGTTACAGCAGACGGAACGAAAAATAGGACAGCGAGGAGAGAGAAACAGTCACCTTAACAGGGCTCCGAATACGTATTTCCGCGAGGTGACGCGACACGGCACGGCCGGCTAGGGCACGGCGGAGGCGGCGGCTAGGGCACAACGGAGGTGGAGACGGCACTGTGCGGCTCTCGGCGGTAGGGCCTGCTGGAGCCGGCGGAGCTCTGGGCGCAGGGTGTCCGGTGATCGGCGAAGGCGGTGATAGCGGGTCAGAGCTGTGGCGGAGGGTCTCGGGCGGAGGCGGAGACGCGGTGGTGAGGGTTCGTGGTGATGGTGGTTGTCGTCGGGTCGTCGGGGAAACTCGACCGGAGGATCGACGGAGGTGGTGGAGGCGGTGATCGACATAGATCGCGGTGGCCGCGGTGGATGACGATGGTGGTGGTGGATTCGGTGGGGAATTGGCCGGGTTTAAATAGGGAGGAGCGGCCGTTGAGGGAGGGGAGACGGGCGGCCGTGGGAAAGGCGATGGGTCGGGGGTTACAGCGGAGCAGGCGGAGCGTAACCGCCGGCGGTGGCAGAGCTGATCGGTCGTGGAGCGGGGGTTACAGCGGTTAGGGATTTGGGATTTCGGGTTTCGGGTCGGGTTCGGGTTTAGGATCCGAATCCGACCCGATCCGATAGGGTATGGGTCGGGTTTGGGTTAACGGGTTCTGGGTTGGGTTCAAATCCGACCCGACCCGCTAGGGTTTAGGACCGGTTCAGGATTTTGGGCCGGTTTGGGTTGGTTTGGTTCAGAATTAAACCGGGTTTATTTTGGTTTATTAAAAATATTAATTTTTAGGTCTTTAAAAATGGTTCCGGGGTCCAATAAATTCCAAAAAATTACCCTATGTCTAATATTTTATTTTACACCCAAAAATATTATTTTCATAATATTTTAATATTTAATAAAAATATTTAAATTTATTTAATTCTAAAATACTTTAATTTTAATTAGTTAAAAATCACAGAAAATTTCAGAAAAATTCTGAAAATTAATTTTTAAATTCTGAAAAATCTGGGGGTTTACAATGACTGAACCGACTATGCTCATGACCCGATCTAAGTGTTGCAGTGTTATAAGAACTCATGTGATTAACTAAAAATTTGGTAACTTGACTCGACTACTTGTATCTGTACTGATACACTTACTATATGCTGTGTTCCTACGTGCTAAGTATTTCCACGCATTATATGTTACATATTTTGGTTGTTTTAATATTCCAGTATCGGAATACAGAGACAGACATGGCCACCTACCTCGTACAAGGTACTATACGTCGTACGATGATCACGATTGTAACTAGACAAGGGGTGTATTCTATAATCAAGTCACTTAAGGTCACAAAGAACATCTATTGTCTCAATCAGTCAAGTAAGAACAATAAATATAGAATATATATATGACAAGGAAGTAAGGCGTCCTAAATGCCCTACCAAATATTTTGGAAACCAGCTGTACAAAGTGAGAAAGCTTACAGAGTAACAAAAGTACATGACCATGATCAGCTCCAATATGAATAATTATAATCATGTGAAAGAAACTAAATTTCCAGACTTGCCGGCTAACAGGTGCCGGTGGCTAAACGCCAAAAATAATAAAATGTACAATAACGAGCAGGGAAGAAGAAACCAAATCGTGCCCTTCAGTGGCCATCCGCCTGGTGCGCACACCATCAGGAAGGAGAAAGTAAGTTGGATCCTCCGGTACTGCTCAAAACTTGGTCATGCAAAACCAGTGGGGTTAGAACCCAAATAACAGGTATCACAAAGGAAGCACGAAATAGAGAAACAAAATCCAAAGCAATAGATAGGTATAAATATAGGTTCTATATCATGGTTTCAGTCCATAGTCTATTCTAGCATGATAGCCCAACCCTACAACCAAACAAGGACATTGGTTGAACCACCATACTATAATAGTCCATGTCCCTAGACTACTAACAAAATAATACAATCATAACCAAGTTCAGTTATATAACGGCCAATCACTGGTACGGCTTGCTATTGTGGAGTCTGAGTTATCTTAGAACATATGCATAAAAGAAATCCTCAGATCGTGAGCTGTTCAGTAGGGCTAACCGAGCCATAGTATTCACATAGCACATTATATACTATGCATCGATCCCTCGCAAGGCTACCATGCTAAATCACATAGAACACATTGTACAATATAAGTATTCAGATATTACCTTCCACTAGTGCGGATGTGACCAATATCCATGAGGGTCAGCCTTGTACGTCATGACAATTGTCTGAGGTGGCTAATGTGTACGATCTCGGGATTTTGTCCCTCCTAATGCTCTACCAATTTTAGTTACCTAGAATAATCCTATGATTATTAGGAATCACATGGCGTGGTAACATGATCAATTCTCCTATATGTCCTACCGTAGTACGACCACGCTAGATACGAATTCATTTTTTTTGCTTAATAGCTCAAACTGGATTCACCTGAGCGTGTTGCAACAAATAACAAGTCCTAGCCATGCTTTGGTAGTTGACCCACATACATGCCCGTGTTGGGGAAAATAATATAATAATATTATATGTCTCATAGTATATGAGGCATTCTCGATGCACGACCCAAAATATGTAATCTCATAGCACATAGCAAGTTATGTCGTACTTCAGTGCATATTTAATCATGTAATACATAGCACGTAGGAATTGAATTAGCACGGATACAATTATTTGAGTCCAATTACCAACTAATCAGTAGGTCACATGAATCTTGATCACATTGGAACACATAGCTCATGTTATGCACATAGCTAGTTAGTTATTTATTGCATTGTCTGGTCCACACAGAATCTCAGTACAACACATATTTATTGTTATGACCTGCACTCGAAATGAGGGCACGAGTACGTGAGTAACTCCCAGCCTACGTCATAATAACGATGTAGAACGATGTCTAGGTCAACAATACTATCTAACATCTCACACAAAATATATATGGTACCTGTCATGCCATCTCATCTCCAAATGGAGGAACAATATGATAATATAATATGGTAATCAATACTTAATTACAACCCCAAACTAAAGGAAGATAAAGGCACAATATGGAATAAAAGAAAGAAAAATAAGAGTCACAATACATCACAAGTTCAACTCCAAGTCTAATCTCCACAACACAAAGGTCTCAATATAATATAATACATGTCAATTCTAAAGAGTCAAATACAATGCAATGGTAAAAGGCTAAGGCTCCTCGGTAGCTAGCACTACATCCTCGGTGGCTCGCTATCTTGTGGCCTATAATAGGTGGGACACATTCTCTCTAACCATTCATCTGAAAACTATATCAAGTCAGGATGGAGCGAGTACAACCTAATAGCAGTTCCAAGTTAATTGATAATAACGATAAACATAAATAGAGAATATAATACAAGACAAGAAACAATCAACAATATCATACTATGGAGGAAAAAAGACAGATAAGCTAGAGCAATATGGTATATACTGATAACTATAAAATAGAATAAGGTAATAAAATAGAATATAGTAAAGAACTGTAACTACACTAAGTGATTGGAAATACTAGTTTGATATGATCAAGACATTTCAATGTTTACACGAGTAGCCGATGTCTACAATACTTGCCAATGTCTATGATGTTTGCCAATGTCTATAATTTTTGCCAATGTCTACGATGTTTGCCAATGTCTACAATGTTTGCCAATATCTACGATATTGCCAACGTCTTGATCACATATCTAGCTAGCATCTCCTCCACCCCTGACTAGTACAATGGATTCATCTCATGATACGTCACAACACGATAATTACTATACAAGGTCTATAATACAAGCACGATGATCAAGGTCTATATAATCACAAAAAATATCACAAAAATTATTGAGTAATCACGAAGAATGATACAACGATCACTGAGTAATCACGAACAATAATATCTCATGACATAGATCCACGTATACCAATTCGTGTAATAGTGTGTCAGGAATCAAGTAAAATATTTTTAAATACTTGTATTATAGTGATTATTAAATAATATAAACTATTAGAGAATGTACTCGCCTGAGGTCCAGAGCAATGGATGTCAAACTGTGTCTGAATTGGTATCACACACACCTAGATATGAATGGCATGCCAATTTGGTATAATAAAGTGATAATGAGCTACAATGCCCTAAAATATGCTCTTTTAGGCTATTTCTAGGTCACTCTAGCTAAACTAGGTACATACAAAGTTAATTAGTTCATAATGGTCACTACTAGCTAATACTAGCTTATAAATGCTATATTAGGTAATAACACTAATATATCTATATGCTAGATAATAGGACACTCTATGTATCTGTCACGCCCTAGTCCCAAAAATACGTAGGACTAGGACACGTAAGCATGCCAGCCGCATGGATATGGCAACTCCAATATATGGAAACCAAATCCACACGTACGCTGTAATATGAATATCAAATCCACAAGTGGTATAAACATATGTCACAAGTCACAGGGTATAATCTAGATCTCATCCACGAAAATCAAATATGAATAAAATAACCAATGTCTATGAAACTAGATCTCAATAAGGAGTATCTAAGGATGATAGTTGGATGGAATAAATCCACTACCAACTCAAATAGGAAAGGTAAATACAATATAAGTACAACACAATCAAACCCAATATAAGTATACCAGCTATCGATCACGGCTCGAAGAGAAGACATCCACTAAGCATATACAACCATCCAAATCTGCGCTCCTGTAAATACTCAAGAACAGATACACCTGGCAGCGGACCAGGTCCTCAGAGGGACGTAACAAGATACAGAAAATACGAGCCAATTTGAATACAGTAAACATGCATATTATTTAAAAATAATAAGTACGCTGTACAAGACAATCTATATGAATGCAAATGAGGTCAACTTTTCGACGTATGGGCAAGGGTAGTCTACTCGATCTAAGCCTCACAACTCATGCACTCGTCCATGAACATCATCAGCCGGCATACCTCGGGGGTAGCGACCCTCGGACTCCATCAATCGACATACCTCGGGGGTAGCGACCATCGGACACGATCCACCATAGTGCGTGCTAGTGACTACGGTATTACCAGAGTGGTTAAAGCCCATACGCCTAATGATTGTCCTCTATGATACTAAGTGTCAAGTGTGTGTCAACATATCTAATATATAGTAATGACTGAAAGAAAACTACACATGCAAGAATAAACAGAAATACAATAAATATACAAAAATATTCTAAGCATGCAAAGTACTGTAAATAATTTGGCAAGGTATCTTGCTTGGGGTCCTGCTGCTGGTATGAATCAGAGTCCAAGTCACAGTCCAAATAGCCTATGTATTACAAATTTATCACGTCAAAAGATAATTTATTTTAATTTATTTAATTCTGTAATAATTACTCTAAAATCCTATTTTAATCTTATTATTCTGATTTTTAGGTTAATGCCTAAATTTTGTCCAAAGGAATTGAATTTTATCGACTCGAGACTCATGGCACGCAAATCGAGACGATCTGTTGACCGAAAAGTCAACTAACACAAACTTGACTTTCATGCATGAATTCTGGTAGATTTCAGCGTCAAAAATATGCTAGAACTTACGGCTCGTCCGAATTCAAATTCGTTTGGAAATTATGGCACATACAAGTTTCGTATCGTGCACCGATGGTTAAATTTTACCCTAGAAGTTCTACAGAATTAACAATATAAAAATACTTTGAAATAAATTCTGGGAAAAACATATGTCAATGATCTCGACATTAGCTTTCCGAAACTTTAAGCGGTTCATGATTCTGATTCCTGGTTCTCCCGGAATCACGAAAACATCAAAATACGTCTATTTTCGGACATGCTGTGTTCTACGAATTTTCCAGAATTTAATAATAATAATTTCGTAAAACAAATTATATAATCAGAAAGCTAAACTCAATATCTTTCTAACACAAAAAACTAGGCCTCATTTGGAGTCCGGAGCTATGCGCAATGGCTTCTGGAAGATGAAAGAAACCTAGATGGTAATTCTCCAAAATTCGGCTGAAGAAAAACCCTAGAAATAAACTTAAACTAATATATATATAGAGGAGAGAGAAAGCAGTCGCGGCTCAGATCTTGACACGTGGCAACCATCCAACGCTGCCCACCCCGCAGTCACTGACAGGCGGGCCCGGCACTGTTTGCTGTGGGCGGCTGACAGGTGGGCCCCCTGTTTGCTGACTGGGCAGAAATAATTTCTTTTTGGGTTTTCTTTTTCAGAAAATAGTTTTTAATTCAGTTTTTGATAATTAACTCAAAATAAATACTAAAAATAATCAGAAAATTCCCAAAAAATTATAAAAAATATATTTTATTATTTAGAACCTAAAATAAAATTTTGGAATATTTTTAATTAAGTTTGAACATAAAATAAATTCTTCAAATTCCTAGAAAATTAGTGTTACTAGTTTTTAATTAACTAAAAATTATGGAAAAATCTCAATAATCTAAAATAGCCTAAAAATAATTCTAAATAAATATTTATATAAGTAAATATACTATTAGAAAATTTATTTTCTAATTAACTAAGAGAATATTCTAAATAAATTCAACATCTATAATAAATATAATAATATAAAATATACATAAAATACCTATTTTGGGTGAGGGAGTTTACAATCTACCCAACTTAAAATAATTTCGTCCTCGAAATTAAAATAAGGCATAATTTGTTAAATTTTTCACATTCATACATAAGGTACGTCAATCGCAATTTCTTCCAAAAATTTAAATAACAAAATCTATTCAAATCTATCGCGATCGTTTCAAAATTAAGATAATCATTGTTCAAATCAAAATTCAACCTATTGTAATCTCCTCACTTTTTTAACTCGTCAATATCCAAATTTAAATTTAATCCATATAATATCTTCAAGATTTAAATAACCCATATCAAATTTTACCTCACGATCTCCAACTATCATAATCTCCTCTAGAAGTAATTCGAGTCCAATATTATTCCTATTTTCACTTATAATTTTTTTTGTATTCTTCAACTTTTTAAATTCCATTCACATCCTCAATATTTCAAATAGGTAGTTCAACCATCAAATTTTAATTCTTAATTTAAATCATCAAATTGAAAAATAATTTAAATGCAGTCCACCAATGTTTAAGTCTGAAATTATATATTTATCCTTCAAATTCAAATTGATGATTTTACCTTCAATACTCAAAAATTTAAATTATGTACTTAAGGTATAAATATTGGGTCCTCAATATCAAGATTTTTAAAATTCATTAATCCTCATCATCTTAGTCATTCTTCTAAAATTCTTAAAATTAAAATGGCTTGAACCTCTCCCAATCTAATCTTATTCGATCACAATCTAAAAGAAATTTCTCTCAAGTTGGCAATGCACTGCTACCCAACTTAGAATTTACCCATCTATCACAGAAGGCTATATACTTTAAGAAAAATATTCCTTAATTTATTTACTCATGTCATTCAATCCTTAAAACTTTAACGCCGATTATATCATATGTGATATATTCTTAATTACGAAAGAATAATCCTCAAGTATATGATCGGCCTATGGGGTATATCTAGTACTCTCTGTGTATTAAACTTATACTAAGCACGAGGTTTCGTCTTTCCAAAATAAGGGAAGACGGAGACCAATAATAAAGAGTTCAAGGGTGAGGTAATAGAATAGAAGTATCGAGATCAACGAGTTTAAGAAATTCAAATGGGAATTGTCAAAGCAGTTGTGGATTGAAATCCTATTTTGGTAATTCTTTGTTCGCATGCTCGTATTAGTACAGTTATGTAACCGATACGATCCGCTCAGACATATCTAGGGGCAAGTATATTCGTCTACCAATCACTACATATCTCAATCCACGTAAAGTAGTATTACGAAGGGCGAATCAAGCGCACTAAGGTTAGCTAGACCTTAATACACTGATTAAAATATATTAGTAGGCGTCCCCAATAATACATATCTCATGATCAAGCTCGATAAAAGAGTAAGCTTGCAAAACTAGACTATAATAGCAGCATAAGTCAAGGTAGTGCAGCAAATATAAGTACGCTAGATGATGATGAAAGGAGGTACAAATTAATTCAAGTTCACAAAATAAAACAACTAAGCAACAATAATAAAAGACTCTACAATCCCTACAGTTATCATACAACCTCCTTGTCTATGTCGTTAGTCGACCAAATGTGGGCAAGGACCTCTAACTTCTATTGTTTGAATAACCACTGTCGTCTTATACTAGTATACAATTAATGTTGTTCAATCACACTTCAATAATAGGTCAAAAGACTATGTGATACTAGGTTGTGAGGTATACTACCCAACTTAAAACAATAAACTAATACTGTGACAGTCTTAAGGGTACCGTAGAAGCTCCTGTTAAGGTCTTCGAGAAGGGGTCTTGGTACTTGTTAGGGTATCCTCTTATATTACATAGGTCATGGTCGTCTTAACTCTTAGTCATAGTGCAAGTGTCAATAGTAAGAATGTGACAGTTACTGGCTTCAAGGGAAAGGAAATATAACTCGTATTGAGGTGTGGTACAAGTTACGCAATTTAAAACTAAAGGATAAGCACCAGGTCTCAATCTACAAGAATAACTTAACTATCAAGTTCTAACTACTAAGCACACAATTTCAAAATTCAAGATTACAACTATAATCCTAGCAAACTATGTGTCCTTAACAAAGAAATAAATTACTTGGCTTACTATCAGAAGTGTCAGGTGGCACGAGTTGAAAGATAAAGAAAAGAAGAACGTAATTTTGGTCGTCGCACAATTAGCGAACGTTAAGGTCACAGAGGAACAATATGTGAAATAGAGGGGCTCTAGGTAGCATCATGGTTTCCCAAGGGGGAGGGGTATGCTAGTCTCTGTGTTTGAGGTATGATTAGAAAAATATTCTATGCATTGCTCTTGGCTTTCTAAGGTACTGTCTGCTTATCTCAAGACAAGAATCTAAATTTATGGTTCTCCAATACTCATCTAACGGCGTGGGTAAGGTTCAGTCCTAATATTTACTTTGGTTTTTTATTGGTTTCTCAATGCTAGGGGCAACCATAATGGTAAACTTCTAACTAACTCTAGTAGTGTCTATACTACTCTCAAGTCCTCATAACACATCAGGGGGTAATGATAAACCAATTCTAGAGATAAGGAATTCTAGGGTTCACTAGACATCCTAAACTTAGTGGTGTGTCAGCACTCTAGTTGTACTCTTAATAGGAAGGTTACCATACTTATCATCTAACAACAGGAACTTCTATATTCTAGGAGAGACTATACTAAAGGAACTATTATAGGAGTACAGGAATCAAGCATGATGCAATTATTTAAATATAATAGATTAGAAGAAAGATGAGTCATAGTCAATTGTGGATGAGATCCTATACTCTAGTCCTAGGTGCAGGTTTGTTCGGTACAGTAACGTAACCGAGACAATATACTCTCGACCTGCATGGGCCACCACAAAAACATGTCACGCCCCAGTCCCAAAAATACGTAGGACTAGGACACGTAAGCATGCCAGCCGCATGGATATGGCAACTCCAATATATGGAAACCAAATCCACACGTACGCTGTAATATGAATATCAAATCCACAAGTGGTATAAATATATGTCACAAGTCACAGGGTATAATCTAGATCTCATCCACAAAAATCAAATATGAATAAAATAACCAATGTCTATGAAACTAGATCTCAATAAGGAGTATCTAAGGATGATAGTTGGATGGAAACAAATCCACTACCAACTCAAATGGGAAAGGTAAATACAATATAAGTACAACACAATCAAACCCAATATAAGTATACCAGCTATCGATCACGGCTCGAAGAGAAGACATCCACTAAGCATATACAACCATCCAAATCTGCGCTCCTGCAAATACTCAAGAACAGATACACCTGGCAGTGGACCAGGTCCTCAGAGGGACGTAACAAGATACAGAAAATACGAGCCAATTTGAATACAGTAAACATGCATATTATTTGAAAATAATAAGTACGCTGTACAAGACAATCTATATGAATGCAAATGAGGACAACTTTTCGACGTATAGGCAAGGGTAGTCTACTCGATCTAAGCCTCACAACTCATGCACTCGTCCATGAACATCATCAGCCGGCATACCTCGGGGGTAGCGACCCTCGGACTCCATCAATCGACATACCTCGGGGGTAGCGACCATCGGACATGATCCACCATAGTGCGTGCTAGTGACTACGGTGTTACCAGAGTGGTTAAAGCCCATACGCTTAATGATTGTCCTCTATGATACTAAGTGTCAAGTGTGTGTCAACATATCTAATATATAGTAATGACTGAAAGAAAACTACACATGCAAGAATAAACAGAAATGCAATAAATATACAGAAATATACTAAGCATGCAAAGTACTGTAAATAATTTGGCAAGGTATCTTGCCTGGGGTCCTGCTGCTGGTATGAATCAGAGTCCAAGTCACAGTCCAAATAGCCTATGTATTACAAATTTATCACGTCAAAAGATAATTTATTTTAATTTATTTAATTCTGTAATAATTACTCTAAAATCCTATTTTAATCTTATTATTCTGATTTTTAGGTTAATGCCTAAATTTTGTCCAAAGGAATTGAATTTTATCGACTCGAGACTCATGGCACGCAAATCGAGGCGATCTGTTGACCAAAAAGTCAACTGACACAAACTTGACTTTCATGCATGAATTCCTGTAGATTTCAGCGTCAAAAATATGCTGAAATTTATGGCTCGTCCAAATTCAAATTCGTTTGGAAATTATGGCACATACAAGTTTCGTATCGTGCACCGATGGTTAAATTTTACCCTAGAAGTTTTACAGAATTAACAATATAAAAATACTTTGAAATAAATTCTGGAAAAAACATATGTCAATGATCTCGACATTAGCTTTCCGAAACTTTAAGCGGTTCATGATTCTGATTCCTGGTTCTCCCGGAATCACGAAAACATCGAAATACGTCTATTTTCGGACATGCTGTGTTCTACGAATTTTCCAGAATTTAATAATAATATTTTCGTAAAACAAATTATATAATCAGAAAGCTAACCTCAATATCTTTCTAACACAAAAAGTAGGCCTCATTTGGAGTCTGGAGCTATGCGCAATGGCTTCTGGAAGATGAAGGAACCCTAGATGGTAATTCTCCAAAATTCGGCTGAAGAAAAACCCTAGAAATAAACTTAAACTAATATATATATAGAGGAGAGAGAAAGCAGTCGCGGCTCAGATCTTGACACGTGGCAGCCATCCAACGCTGCCCGCCCCGCAGTCACTGACAGGCGGGCCCGGCACTGTTTGCTGCGGGCGGCTGACAGGTGGGCCCCCTGTTTGCTGACTGGGCAGAAATAATTTCTTTTTGGGTTTTCTTTTTCAGAAAATAGTTTTTAATTCAGTTTTTGATAATTAACTCAAAATAAATGCTAAAAATAATCAGAAAATTCCCAAAAAATTATAGAAAATATATTTTATTATTTAGAACCTAAAATAAAATTTTGGAATATTTTTAATTAAGTTTGAACATAAAATAAATTCTTCAAAATCCTAGAAAATTAGTGTTACTAGTTTTTAATTAACTAAAAATTATGGAAAAATCTCAATAATCTAAAATAGCCTAAAAATAATTCTAAATAAATATTTATATAAGTAAATATACTATTAGAAAATTTATTTTCTAATTAACTAAGAGAATATTCTAAATAAATTCAACATCTATAATAAATATAATAATATAAAATATACATAAAATATCTATTTTGGGTGAGGGAGTTTACAGTATCCATATACACCATAACTTATATATATATACACTACTATATATAGTATATTAGTATACTCTATAACTTGTATATATATAGATATGATAATTATACCAATAACTTAACTTCTAGACTTATAACTTTACTTATATCAATTACCTTAGTTATATCTAATACTTGGCAATTACCTTAACTCCTACCTAACCATAACTTCAAAGTAATATCCAAATACCCTGGCTAATACTAATACCTAAATCAAGTATCACATGGATACCTTAACCCACACTAGTACACATACACACACTCTTATACCTCACTTCACACTGCCATTAAACCCATGTACCACTTTATATTCTCAATGATACTCTAACCTGGACATTATCCTGGCACAAGACCTTCCACCTATACTAAAATACTGAGAATTCATCAACACTACTCTATCTGCACATATCTTCATAAACTAATACCCAACTCTTCCCACTGCCCTGATATCACTTATACCCAGGCATAGACACAACTCCTCACTAAAAACTCTACCCAACCCCTCTTTCACTAATACCCTCATATACCCCATTCACACAAGTCACAACTCAGCACATTAAGATACTCTCCTACACACCAAATGATACTCTAAGACCTGTGCACCTAGTTGTGAACAATCCAACTTCACTACCCATGACTGACTCCTCTAGGTATATGTGAACTGATACTTGAATACTTCCCAACAGTTATATCAGTTCTTCCCTCACTCTCTACACTCAAGAATACTTGGAGTACCCACACTCTCACTGCCCTCAACTTTCTCTTGTACTTCCACCAATCACACAACTGACACAGGCATCCAAAAAAACCCAAATCCTCTCTAACCCCACTGATACTTGAGGGGTATCACACACACACACACACACACACACACACACACACACACACACACACACACAATATCACACTCTTCTAATGAATACACTCGTCTCACTGTCAACTGAAATGCCTTCCAATATGACTGATACCAACATATAACTCTAATATACAATACCACATCATCACACTTATACTAATCCTTATATAGTATCAAATAATACCTTAATACCACTCAACCTCTCCTACCACACTTGTTGTTGTGCATTGCAATAGTGCTAACTGCTACCTAATCCCTCAATAATACTCACACCCATACTTGTTATCAGGTCTGAACCTGTCCTCCTCTTCAATATAACTGATATTAATGTACTCGAGCTTCCCAAGCCTTTGTGCATTGATGCACCTTCAACTCTTAGCATTCTCACTACCAAATTGAACACAACTCAGTTTTTTTTCCCCTCTAACCTCATGCATCTACTCCCTGTTGTTGCTGCTGCAGTTGGGGATACTAATTTCCCTTTCCTGTGCAACACCTACTGCAACTCGAGTCCCCTAAACTCTCATGTCTGCAGTCACTGCATCCCTCATCTTAAACACCCTCACTACCCACTTTTTGCTGTTGATCTCTAGTGTAGTACAAGCTTGCACTTGTCAGCCATCAACTTCGCAGGTAAGCTCCACCCCTTTACTTCTTGTAACTTCAACAACACTTCCCCCTATGCCACTGCCAGGTTACCCCCCCCCAACTGATACTTACATCCAACACAACCACTCTCATAAATAGCACACTCTGTAATATCACTAACAAACACTTAATCTCCATCACATGATGATACACACACACACACTATTAACACCTCCCTCTAATCACTCACACCCACACACATGATGACTCTTTCCCTCACACACATCACTCACTACACCAAAAAAGCCTTTTTGGAATGGAAAAAATCCGTTCCAAAGTTTTTTTCGGAAAGCCTTTATTCCGTGCCTATTTTTGAGTTTCCAAATTTTTAGGAACAAAAAAAAGGCGTTCCAAAGGATGATAATTGTAACACTTTATATGCATGCTAGTATTGGAACACCAAACAAGCGTTCCTACTAAAATATTTTAGATTAATTTTAAAGTCACTTACTGGAACGGTTTATATGTGTGCCAGTGTTGGAAAACCAATAAAATATTCCTAACAAAGCGTTGCATGCAGATCAATTTTCTCTGGATCTACTAAAATGTATTACCGGATTGGAACGGTAAAAAAACATTCTTATTTGGATAATATTAATATAGGCACATTTTATTTAAATTTTTAGATTATATACATACAATGTTTAATTTGTATTCCTCTTGAGATTTTATGAAAGTAAAATTCATTAAAATATAAATTAAAGTAAACGAAGATCGATAGCATAAGTACATGCAGAATAGATAAAGGTAAAGCTACATAGACTAATAAAGTCAATATGTCTTACATAAACATGAAATGTTTAATACAACTTTACTACACTTAATACAACTATACTAAACTAACATGCTAAAAGAAATGTTTAAGAGCTGCTGAAAATAATTTGAGCAACAAAGACGACTAAACTTCTTCTCATTCTCTTGCTTCCTTATAGCTTTTCCTTTTCCCTTAGTTGTCATTATGCTTTGAACTTTGTGACCTCAACAGAGGGCCCGATGATACAATCAATGTTTGCAATAATTGTCTCTCATTGTTGGAATAGCCATCGGGTCTACAATCATAAAAATATTTAGTAGACAGAAAATTTAGAAGAAAAAGAGGAGTAACCCTATAATCCATCTTACTAATTTAAATAACCAGTTTAACGTAATTAATATATACACTTACATAAATAACAATTATAAGTAATAAAATAATGTGTTTGTTTTTTTATCATTTGGTTAATACAAGTTGGAAATAACAACCAACCAAGTTATGAGAAATATAAAAATATAACTAAACTGACAATTGAATATAAAGTGGCGATATAATAATGTCAAATACTCACTATAATTTATATCATGTTATTGATATAAATTCCCTACAGAATCATATTAGATATGATATGGATGACAACAAAAAGAACAATATAATCATGCTTAACAAGTAAGTAATATAATTAAGCCCGTACTTTACCAAAATAGGCTTCTTAACTTCAACCGTCTTGCCTTCCCCTGCTGCCTGAGCTCTCTTCAAAAGTCTTTCCTTCTTTGTGGCTTTGTCTTCACGTTTGTATTTGAGGAGAATCTTGAATAGGTTGGTGGCTGCATAAAGCAAAGTATTACACAAGCATATTAAAATAATAAACAAAGAACTGGACGATACAAACAAGTAGAAGTGTCCCAAATATATTTGCATATGAAACCAATATCCTCTAAACTAGATAAGTGTCAAGTCTTAAACGTCAATTATTACTGGAACAAATTCAACAAGTAGCTACATTCATAGTGGTAGTAGTAGTAGGTCGGTCGAAATATGACACGAGATAACATCCAAAATAATATAGCCTCCTAATACAAGTTGAACCACATATGTCTAAACATGTACTCACATAACTACAAAAATCAATAGAAGGTACATGCAAATCCTATAAAAAATCAATAGAAGGTATTTGGCAGTCATTATTTGTCCTTTTCAATCTTCTAATCCTATTTAGACTTCATTTAAGGAAGCCTTCTTAGGCTCTAGAAACTACAAAACAAGGTTTCTTAAGTTTCCTTTACCAGTCTGTCTTATATCCCTAATCCGTATGGCACACCCATAACCCTTTTCTCATCAATCATCATTAGATCTCTTTAAAGTGTTAATACACTTCTATAGTTTTGATTCCCATAATCGGTGTAGGGAACATATTGAACTAAATCAGAGTTAATACTCTTTTGTAGTTATGATTCCACTCTAAAAATTTCTTCCTTGCAAAAGAAAATATTCTCTTCATTTGAAGTGACCCACTATGATACGTTCTTGTTGAATATTATATAGACTTGTCCTCGTTAATTTTTTATCCAGACACTACTTCATACTCCTACAAAATTATCAAAATGGCCTACAAATCAGCCTTTGCTACTCTAGAGAATTATAGGCTATCATCTGCAAAAAGCATATATAGAATTCTAAGACTTTCTCGACAAATAGTAAATTCCTGAATCTGGTTCTCTCGCTCTATACGTCTGAACATTGCTGATAGAACTTCGGCAAACAATAGAAACAAATACCGTGAAAGTAGATCCCCTTGATGCATGCCGCTAGAAGGAACATTTTCCCATTAATCATAATCAAGTATGATATAGTAGTAATGCACTCCAGTACAAGCGTGATCCACCTTTTATCAAACCCAAGCATGTTCATTATCTCCTTAAAATAAGCCTACTCCATCCTATCATAGACTTCTCATATCTAACTTCAGCACCACATGCCAATGTTTGTCGCTTCTTTTTGTAGTTTAGGTAGTGAATTAGACTAAAGGCTACAACACAAGAACATTGTGTGTAATTAATTTTCATGGTATAAAAGCGCTCTTATTTAGGGAGATAATCGTAGGTAAAATCATCTTCAACCATTTCGCCAACACCTTTGAAATTGTCTTGTATGCCATGTTGCACAAGTTTATTGGACAATTTCAGTGATGCTCCTTGTCTTATGTTTCTCTGGGATCAATACAATTCAAGCCTGATTAAAAGAAATATGCATTTTATTGTTGGTATATAAACACAAAAGCGATGACACGACCAATATCTTAATATGATAAAATAAAGAAAAAGGAAAATAACACACAAGAAAACACAATCCATCGATGGATGCTATACCTCTATTATTTTTTGTGGAATTTTTACTTCTAAGTTAATCTCTTTTAAATTGACTGCTAACTTTGCCAAAGTCAATAATTCTCGATATTTAATACATACTCAGACAACAATACAAAATAAGATAGATTCTTATCATCCTCATTTACCTCTAAATCTTTAGTTGCTTGCTCTCTTATGATTCTTATCATCCTCACTGAGCTCTACATCTTTAGTTGCTTGCTCTCTTGTTATTACTTGTTCTGGCGGACACATTTCAGAAAGCCAATACATAGGAACCCCTGAAATTAGCTGACATTAGCCAATAAACAATATATTAAAAAATAAGTATTGACTATTGCTACAAAGCACAACAAAATGTTATCGTGTCCATGACATATTGTGTCAGAGTGATCCGACAGTACTAGGCACGACACAAGAACTTCAAAATATACTAGAAAATGCCAAAACACATGGTTTGTCTTTATCCATGTTTGTATTATGTCATAATTGTGTATGTGCAACATAGTGGAAACACAAATTTCTCTATATATTAAAATTATGATGCATCAAGTAACTATTACCAAGATCACATAGTCAGTCCGCACGCAATCGGTAGGTAACTCGCAAACAGTATCACCATATCCCTCTACTTTTCGCTAAAGTCATGAACGCTCTCGTAATTATAGCAAAATTGAAAACAAAGCCTCAATTTATTCTTCAACACATATTACTCAAACACAAGTAATCCCTCAAATATAAACAATCATAAATAAAAAATCATAGAAGAAGATTTGCAATATTCCCTTTCCAGCCTAATTCTTGAACACCTGAACAAATAATAACCGAATCAAAGAAACACTAAAAAAGAAGGAGATTTTGAATTAAGAAAATTACTCTTCAGGACTTTATTATGAAGCCCCATTCCATCTTTGCTACCGCCAGGAAGAGCGAGATCACGACCGCGTAGAACCAGAATATCTCGTCAAAAATCTTTATAAATGAAGGGAAAAAAAATCAAGAATTGGGGTGTGATAAATGGAGACTTTAGGTTAGGTTTTTTTTTCTCACGTTGGAGCCATTCGTGAAGGAGCGGACGACATAGAGGACGTTGACCAAGACGCAAATGAGGGCGGCGATGACGGTGATGAAGTTGAAGTAGCGCCACACAATAAGGAGGGGGTTCGATGGATCCGGGATGAGGAGGAGAAGGAGAAGGAGGAGGATGGGGAGGAGGAGAAGGAGGTACCGTGGGTGGTGGGGCACATCGACAGTGACTACAATAGAGGAGATGGTGGTGGAGGAGAAAGAGGTTAGGTTACAAGCAAACATTTCTCTCTTTGGTGGCTGGGACGCTTTCCTCGATTGGATGAGATGCATATGTGTGTATGCGTACTTTGAAACATATTTGGAATGGTATAATAGTGTATATACATAAATATGTTTTCTAAATATTAAAGTATAATATAGTAGGAACATTTTTTTGAACTGGTATGCTTTAATTCCGTTCCAAAATCTTGGTACAACAAATAAGTCTTTCAAATTGAAAAACACCTTGTGTTCTTAATTTGCCATTTTGGTGTAGTGACTCACTATTACATACTGAACTAGCTCTTCACATAACAAAATCTAAGATATCTTCACATCTTTACTACCTTACCTTACTCTCAAGCGCACTAGACAGTTGTGCACCAATCTCACCTGTATCTAATTCTCAGATATTCACCCACCCTCTTACATAAACTCAGGTACATACTGTTTGCCATTAAATCAAAAGAAGAAATAAAAGAACTTGATTTGATTAACAAACTAAAGAAAGCACGGAGAAGTCCTAGAAGATAATCTAAGTACAAATTTATTTTTTGGGGGGTGACAATGGAGGATTAGGAGTGTAGAAACTCTCTTTACTCCGTGGATGATCCGATGCAGAAGCTCTTCTCTCTCGCTTGAGTGTAGGTTCGTAGATAGCCAGCCAGCCCTTTGTATGAGTTTGGTACCTTTCTATTTATAACCGTCCTTTGGACGTGCTATGGATGCTGCATATGTTCCTACTTGGTGGCCACATGCGGTTGTAACTGTGGCCGCACGTTATGGGGAAGCTGCCACGTGAGTTTGGTTCAGATATGTTGTTGATGAGATCTCGGGGTTGTTATCAACCCGTTGTGGGCGTGATTTGGTCAGCTGGACACGTAGTTAGCACCAATTGTGCGAAGATCTCTGCAGTTATAATGGGAAGATCTTGTGAGCTGGAGGCCGCATAACAACTTGGCCGCATAATGGTTAGGCCGTATGGGTCTTGTAGCCGCATACGTTCTCTAGTTTAGGCCTTGGTCGAATGGACACTCTGGTCGCATGTTGGCGAGGCCGCAAATGTGCTCTCGTCCGCCTTTGGTCTGATGGACACTTTGGCTTCATGAAGACGATGACGCATAGAGTCAAGACCACATGTGTGCTCTGGCCGCATATGTGTCCTGGCCGCATATGAACTTTCATCTCACTGAGACCGCATATCATCGAGGCCACATAAGTTTGAAGCAGCATAGGCGGGACACGTTGCACGGCTCGCCCGTCGAAGCAATTAATGCGCTGATATGACTTGTCTTTTTCTAAGCCATCGTCTTCTCGAGTCTCGAAGCATCTCAGAGTGATTAGTGAGGTGTTAGAGCCTCTGACAGACATTAAAATCTGTGTCAGGGGGTCCTTATGTGGCCTCCCTGCTCTTTGGTCGTTCATGCCGCATATAGTATACTATGCGGCTTCTTTGCGACTTGGTTGATCAGGCCGCATGTGGCTTCTCTGCAGCATGTTGAGGGGAATAAACTTTATGCGGCCTGTATGATTTTTTCATGCTTCTACACACACTTCAACAACAAAATTCCTCTAACTAAAAATATCCTCACACAACACATCCTACATCACTTGTCTATCTGTAAAGGACAGGATAGCACCTCCCTCTGTATGTGTGCAGTCCACACATGCACAACACAACCACATGATCATAAGCTCTCATCTAACACACATACCTCCAAACAACCATACTCCTCATCATTCTTGATACACAAACAACTCTTACACCAACAACACCACTAAAATAATCCCATATCAAACACTTGGTGTGCACCTTAGTATCACACTAGGATACTCTATGATACACACTCCATTGGAATACCAAAACTCCCTAAATCTCCATTAATATCAATAATACACATCAAGTACACATATATAAAACTTAATGTAACTAGTTACAATAGGAATTGAAAAAAATTAACACAATTCACCCAAAAATAATTCCCGTATCACAAAGTATCATACCGTATCATGATACACCTACTCATATCCAATTGTGGATATGTAGCTAGTCCCACAACCCCGATCTATGTCTAATTAGACTAAAGTAGTATCATGATACACACTTGATGCATCAATATCGTAATTTCCTTATATTGGACACAAAAACCTATGTAAAAGTCACAATAAAGGTCAATTGGACCTAGATCTTCTTCCTATAGGTAGCCCTATGCCATGGAAGGGTTCCTAATGGTCCAATGCATTAAAAAATAGAGGGAAATTTAGTTCTATACCTATTGGGAGATGGGTTTCTAAAGAAATGCTCAATTGGACACGATTCAGACACGATCTCCTTACCACAAGCTCCTCTTCCAAGTGCTCCGTGCAAATCAAAGCTCCAATGCTCTTCAATTGATGGAAATGAGAGAAAATAAGAGAAATTAGGTTAAAATTTGATGGAGGAATGAAATAAATTAGGGATCTACTAAATCGGGGATCTAAAATGAATGGAATAAAAAAGAAAAGAAAAGGGGAACTCCTCTACTTATGCGGCCGGCCCCCCTTGGCTCCTCTCCCAAGCAACAATAATAGTCTACTGTGCCCCTACTAGTTAATTATGAAGAATAATTAGAGAGGGCTATATTTGGAAGTCTCCAAACAAATACAAATTAAGCTAATCTTTTTAATTAATTAAGGGATAAGTCTAATTTGGCCTTAGTCCAATATTGGGCTCAATATGTCATGACGAATCAAATTGGGTCCACTAATGTCAAGTCGAATTAACTAGGCTAGTCCACTAACTAAAATAAATAAATAAATAGCTCAAGCAAAAATATTAATTATTATCACAATAAATAAATATTAATCACTAAATATACAATATAGGCAAAAAAAGACTAAAATATCCTTATCTAAAAATGTGGGGTGACATTTATGCTGTGTATATAGTCAATTCTAGCACATGTTCATGTCTAACACAATGTCTGGTTACTAAGTCCATTCTTTCTTAGAATCATAACACAAGCAATTGTCAAGATCAACCACATAGAGTAAAAAAATATGTCAAATAAAACAGCTGAACCCAAGTGAAAGTACTACGTGTGCATAAGGTCACTAAGGATAACAAAGGCACATAAACCCAAATAGGCGCATGTACCAACTTGGCGCATGTGACAGGTGCCGCATGGACTATCAGCCATATGGGAAGTCAACGACATGCGTCTCTAGGCTGCATGCTCAGGGCAAAAAGTCTATTCTTCGGGACAAGTGCTGAAGTGATGAGAAATAAATGAGTATCAGAGAAGTGACTGAAGTGGTGGGTGTGCTAATCCATAAAGTATGCCAGGGAGATATGACAAAATCATAAAAAGATATGCCAAGGTGGTGCAGAGTCATGCGTCCAAAGGAAGAGGCGCATAGCTCATTGCCGCATGGTATCACGCCCCAGTCCCAAAATACCGTGGGACTAGACACGTGGCAATGGCCAGCAGCACACACCGATGGGCAAACCCAATTTAATGGACCCATCAGGGTGTACTTAAGCTGTAAAACAACAATAAGGGGCTATGGTACTAATCTCATCCACAGAAATAAATATAATCAATATGAAATATGAAGCAACATCAAGTCTCAATAAAGTATCTCAAGGAACAACCCGATAATAAGTTTGATACATCAATAAAATAGGAAATAACAGAAATAACTGAGTATAGATAAAGCAGATACTCAGTAGAAATCCTCGGCGATCACCTCGTCCTCTGGTAATGGTACTGCTCCAATGTATGCTCCTGTCCCGTATACCTCGGGGTAGATCTCCTCTGCTAAACCTGGGGACATAATCCGAATTCCAGGTCCTCAGGGGACATAACAAGGTTCAAGAATAACTCAAGCCAAATAAATGCAGTGCACTAATAAATGAAACAATAACAATAGGGTAAACTATGTAACCAGCTATGCGATATGCAATATGAGAGCATCACTAGAACTCAGGCTGAGACTACTACAAGCTCTGTGTCGGGGAGCCGATAGCAGTGATATCATGTAGGAGCCTAGCTCGGCGTGGTTACGGCACCGTAATAATATAATCAACATTTAGCCTGTGTGTCTCTCCCTACCCAATGTAATCACACGTCTCATGTCCACGATGTCTCATGTCCATGTCACGCAAGATCAAGACCTCTAACTGATGCAGCAAGTCATAATGATAGCTATGCATATGTACTGTCTATGTCACGAATCCTGTAGCCTATATAGAATCACCATGAATATCTCAGAAAGATTCTGTCTCATGAACAGTGTCAAGTGTCCTATGGTATGACGTACTTGATAATGCAAGCACGAAGATATATAGGGTCACGATATCAATCTCTAGTGACGTTACACAACTCCGCGTACGGCGTTGACACCCGAATATTATTCGGACGCTAAGCAATGTCACACGGTCCTAGGTTAAACAGATACATCATATAAATAAATTAAGAGAAAATTATGTTGCAAGTACTGCAAGATTGGCAATGTACACTTGCCTGGGGTTTGATTTCTAACTGCTGCTCTGGTATCAGCGGAATATGTAGGTACTCCTCCGGTTGTTGAAATAAACGTTACCATCATGCTCAGAAGACATCAAATAGCTAGAATTGCCTGTTCATAAGTCTAATTTGGACACAGGGACAAAATTGACAATTTCTGGTCAAAGCGGGGTCCACATGTGGCCCACTTCGCACCGAAAAACGTGCCAGGGACAATATTCTCCAAATTTGTCAAACATAGTGTCTACAAGTCCAGAACGACGATACGAATCCAACAGAATGTTCAGAACTGGATTTCGATGAGCCGATCACAAAATCGCCCGTCAAGTGGAGCCGTGGGGCCCGCGATACGAGATTTTGTCAATGTTCTCAGAATTGAACCAAACTTGGGTCATAGGACCAGCGTATTGTTACAATTCCGATATCGCAAGTTTTTTTTGAAATGACGAGCATACACAAAGTTACAACGAGTTTCAGAACATGGCCGATAAAGGACGTTATTGATGGATACGCGTCGATTCCGGTGTGCACGTACATCCAAATCAACTTTCGTGAAATCTCACACGTCCGTATAGACAGTACGCATCTTTCAATAAAGTTCGCACACGACCAAGTTGTCTCGTTTAGCGGGGCATACCCAGTTCCGAGAAATTCACGGTTTTAAAATAACCAATATTTTGGTCATTTTCACCCTCAAATTAATTACAAACTACAACATAATAAAATAAACTAAAAACAGGGTTTAAAACTTGGTTAAGTGGTCTAAATAACTGTTTAATTATATTTTGAAAATATTTAGCAGGTTGGTCGCAACACGGTCGTGCACTGGGGAGTTTGGGCCAGTTTTTGAATTTTTAGAAATAGGGTTTATTTTTTCTTCTTTTGCGTCGCGGTTTGCGACCGACACAGGATGCGATACCCCGAACGAGTTGCACGAGTTTCGAGAGGGTCATACGGTCTTCGTACATGATTCGACAGAACAGAAATTGGATCAACACACTGGGAGATGCGAGAGCTAGAAAAGGGGTACCTTACTGGTGTGAAAAGACGCGGCGCGGCGGGGCACGGCGCCGACGATGGCTGCTGCTGGGCTGCTCGGCTGTTGGCGGGTCGGCCATGGGTCGTCGATGGGGTCACGATGGAGGGGGAAGTCATTGTCGTCGTCAGGGAGCTCGTCGGCCGGAGACGACGATCGGAGTGATGGAGGTGGCGGTGGTGCTGGTGGTGATGGGCTTCATGATGGCGGTGGGCTCGGGGGGGTTTATATAGGGGAGGGCGAGACAGAGTAGGGGGTTGAGGACCGGCGGAGTTGGGGGTCGTGGGGTCGCGGGCGGAGGTGGGGCGGTTGCGCGCCAGAGGCGGGGGAAGCGGGGAGAGGCGATCGGGGTCGTGGGGGAGAGGAAGCGGGCTAGCGGGTTGGGTTAGGTTCGGGTCGGGTAGGATCCGACCCGTTAGGTTAGGGTCCGATTTAGTAGGGTTTAGATGGGTCCGGTCCGGTTCAGTTGGGTCGAGTTCAGTCCAATTTAGTTAAACCAAGGGTTTTTAGCTATTTACAAATAGTTTTTTGAGCCCAATAAATTCCAGAAAAATTACACAACATCCAATAATTAATAATACACCCAAAAAAATAATTTTTGTAATATTTTAATACTTAATTTAATACATTAAAAATATTAATCCATGAAGGACATTTTTAATAATTAATTAAAAATTACCAAAAAATCCAGAAAATTTATTTTTTAAAAATTTAAAAAAAATATGGTGTTACACATGGATGCTTCTCGGACTTAGTAAAGTTCTCATTCGTTCAGCAAGTGAAACACAAGGAGTTCCGTCGTTAGGACTTTTCCAAGTACTTAGCTCTAGAATGCATGTGTAATGCATCCAACAAGATGGACGCATGTTGGAAGGTATACGACAAAGAATTCAGGCCTCCAGCTCTCTCTGTCGCATGAATGATGGCCGCATAAACACTTCATCTTCTCCAAACAGCAGGGTTCGGCTATAAAAAAGCTCTAGAACTCAAAGTTTGTTTCTTCCATAGAAATCTTATACGAAGCCCAAATATGACAAAGTAAAGTTTTAAATCACTTAAAATCAAATGCTCCACATCATAGAATAACAAGTTTTAGAAAACAAGAAGTTTTTAGAGGTCAAAACCAAGAAAACTCATAAAACCCATAAAAAGCTCTAACTTTAAAATGTAGATCTAAACTAATCCATCCATCAAAAAAAAAATTCCAAATTCTAAGCATGTGGAGAATCACACAACATGCATAATAAAATAATAATATGGAGGGTTTTTTTATTTCTCATGCGAGGTGTACTTGTCTATGGAAGGGGATAGAAAAACCTAAGAAAGAGAAAAGAAATAAAAGAATGAAGAGAGAGAGAAAGAGAGAGAGAGAGAGAGAGAGAGAGAGAGAGAGAGAGGTTGGTTTATATATATGGGTATGGTTGGGTTGAATTATGATTCAAACCATGACCAAGTCCTATCCTCATAATAAACCTATGAACCCCAACTTCTCAAAAAATTGGTCTAACCTCCAACCAACCTGACTATAATGCCAACAAGCAGGAAAATATTCCAAATACGTATATTGGGACCGGAAGTGACATATCTACCCAACTTTGAAAATTTTGTCCTCGAAATTTGTATCTTAGTATATCTAGAGTGTCGGGACAAGCATAATGCTAATCTATAAGCTAATATACACATGGAAGCAATCGCACATAATAAAGTAAAGCAACATCACAACACAGGTGATCGATGATCACAGAATCCGAGATACAAAGGCGTAAGAAAGAATATACCTTATGGATCGAATAGGTACGGGTACCGGGATCGAATATCATCCTCGCGCTCCCACGTCGATTCTCCTATAGAGTGATGACCCCAGGCAACTCGGACAAGAGAAATAGTCTGATTCTTGAGCACCTTCTCCCTTCAGTTTAAAATGGATACGGATTGCTCCTCGTAAGATAAGTCGGTACTAATGATTGGTTCAGAGTAATCGAGGATATGACTTGGATCTAGAACATACCTACATAATTGAGACACATAAAATATATTATGTACCTCATGTAGCGAAGGCGGAAGAGCAAGATAATAAGTAACATCACCTACCCACTCGAGGATATCGAACGGACCGACATATCGCGGACTAAGCTTTCCATCCAAATCTAATGACTCCACGGGTCAGCAAAATCTGCAAGAACACGTGGTCGATGACACAAAACTCTAGAGGCCTACGATGCTGATCTACCTAATGACGATGCCTATCTTGTGCAACCTGAAGCCACTCTCTGGTTTTTTTGATAACTTCCACTGTCTACATGATCATTTCTGGGCCTAATAGTTTCCTTTCATCTATGTCATCCTATGCCAACGGTGACCTATACTTTCTTTCGTATAATGACTCAAAGGGAGCCATCTGAATGCTTGCTTTATAACTGTTATTGTATAAGAACTTGACTAGATGAAGATGATCTTTCCAAGACCCACCAAAGTCCAAGGTACAAGCTCGTAGCATATCTTTCAACGTCTGGATGGTTCTTTCTGATTTCTTGTCTGTCTGAGGGTGGTATGCCGTGCTAAATCTTAACTTGGTGCCCAAACTCTGCTGTAAACTTTTTCAGAAATGAGAATTGAACCAGATGTATCAATCCAAAATAATGCTTATTGGGACCCCGTGCTGCTTCACTAATTATCGCATGTACATTTGCCAACTGCTCTGTGGATTATCCTACCCAAAAAGGAAGAAAATAAGCTACTTTTGTGAGATAATCCACTATCACCCAAACTGCATCACGACCAGTCGGGGATCTAGGTAAACCGGTCACAAAGTCCATCGTGATAGGTTTTTACTTTCACTTCAAAATATGAAGCACCTGAAATAATCTTACAGATCTTTGCTTCTCGGCCTTCACTTGCTGGCATACCAAACATCGAAAGACAAACCGTGCTATCTTCCTCTTTATTCTATTCCACTAAAAGTATTTCTTGATATCTTGATACATCTTGGTACTCCTTGGTAAATTTAGTACTGGGAACTGTGTGGTGCCCCGTTCCCCTATTTGGGGGGGAGCGCCAAAAAAATACTAATCGGTATCGTTCGATCGGGATAGATTGAATCAAGATCTTATCCTCGTTCTGGATTTGCTTCTTTGGAATTGATTCGACTTAGCGACAGAGTCAAGAGGGACCTCTCCGTTGTAAGTTTTTTTGCCTAGTTTTTGCTGTCGCGTTGTTGCTTTCGTGCTTTTGAGTTGGTTTTTGGATTTGCATTCTCTTAAACAATTTTGATGGATTTTATTACTTTCGTTCGTTGAATTACATTTCATTCCGAGCTTGAAAAGAGTAGAAAATGTATTGATCAGCTGTTCGTAGTAATACAGGTGATTGTGTAGTAAATGTCGTGCGAACGGAGTTTTGAAGTACCTATTTCCTTTTCTTCCTCCAACTAACTTGTGAGTGGCTATAATTTGATTCAGTTGACCCTCCTTCCAAATCTTCACACCAAAAATCTTGCATTCTTGATTGTTCTGATCAAACGATACCAAAATAACTAAAATATGTCAAGATAAAAAGGAATAAAGTTGGATTATTTATGATTGTCAACCAACTTAGAAAATATTACCTTGTTGCATGCTACTTCACTTAAAAATGTTCTTTCATAGCATTTCAATTCAAGTTAGAACGTATACTTCTTCTATATTGTGCTATGTATAGATCACACCTTGCTATGCAATAAACTGATCAGGGAGACTATGTAAAATAAATCATGCCATTCTACTTGTCTCGTACTCGTATTGCCTTAAACTACATCAATTGATAACTTAGTATAAACGTCGTTGATCACAGACAACTTGTGCACAAGGTCATAGTTTCTGCGGACGGTCGCTGGGGCACTGGCACCGATCCGATCTAGACGGAACTTCACGTTTAGTCTCGCGTACTGGACGGAATGGCACGCAGTGCCTCATGTACATTCATTGCGTACCATCCTCATCAATGACTAGTATCCTTTATGGCATCAATTCTAGTGATCCCCTCGTATATTTAAACTATGCAAGCTAACTATGACTTCATGGCAGGGAATATCATGGTAAGTATTGTGCAGGTGGTTCAGACGAGAAGGTAAAAGTCACCGAACAGTGGCATATTTATTTCAGTAAATTTGCATATCCAATGATTGCTTGTAAAATAAACTAAGGCAAGATAGAAAGACCACAAATAACTTGCATGCTTCATATAAACAACGTATTAATTGGTATAGTTGCGTTAGCTCACCTTCACCAGTGTATTTTGATGTACTGACTCTCGTTGTAACAGGTTTCCCGCACCAAAGAGATCCTGCAAGGAGTTAAAGCTACTTCCCAATCTAGTCCATAAACCGACGCACCCGGATCATGTCTCAAAGAAGTGTTTTGAAGTTTCCAGGAGCTCGTACACAAACTTATGCAGCTCCGTGGGAAGGCGATAGCTTCACCAGAAGGTCTTTAATATTTTGAAGTTTTAGTAAAAAGATGTAATGTACAGGATGGCTATCTCATTTTGAGTAAGCCCGTGCAGCAATTATCCGACTAGCGCAAGCATCACTGCTAGCACAAAGAGAGGTACAAGCCCAGAAAAGTAGTTCCAGCACCTCAAAAAGTTCTAGAAGCTAGCGAGTCATGCCTAGTGTCAACCCGATAGAGCAAATAATGCAGATGCTTGAGGCAAGTCAACAGAGGAATGAGGCTCGTTATGAGTGAGCCGAGAAGCGGGCGAAAGAACGACAAAGCAAGTTCGAAGGCAATCTAGAAGCCTGATTTGGATCTAACAGAAGCAGGTGGATGCCCTGCAATAGATCGTCCAGACCTTTTCCTCCAACCATTCAGCAATGACAGTAGCGGCACCGGTGGAGCAACCCGCGCTTGAAGTCAAAATGCCTCAAACTTCAAAGAAGAAGGATGTGACTACCTTCGACTTTGCCGACTTCAAGAAGGTTTGTAACACGCCATTTAAGGGGACTGAGGATCCGGTCGTGGCTCTAGATTGACTGGCAGAGCTTGAGGATCACTTCAAATTACTAGAGGTACCTGCAAAAAATCATGTTGCGTGTGCCCAACTGTAGCTCCATTTGAACGTGTACGATTGTTGGGACATGTATCGAAGATCTCTTCCAATTGATGATGAAGAAGAGACAATCAGGTAGGCTACCTTCTGTGGCATGTTCGAAGAGGAGTTTATACCCTCTCCCGTTCGTCGGCAAAAGAAGAACGAGTTCATGCAGCTTCAGCAAGGCAATATGACCGTGAAGCAGTACTCCACCGAATTCAACCGTCTCTCCAAATTTGCCAGCTCATATTTACCTGAAGTGTAAGTCATGCCAGACGATTTGAAGGCGGCCTGAGACCTACCTTCCATACGCACATGTTCGTTCCTCAATACCTGACGATAAGAGAAGTTCTCAACCATGCCCTTTCTCTTGAACCACAATATCTTTCAGTTGTTACCGGCACTGTGCATACTTCCAGTCACAAGTGCCATAGCAACGCAGGAGGAAACACCGCTCCAACACGCCCAAATAACGGCGATAAGCAGAAAGAAAATTCAGACCAAACATGTCTCTTTTGTAAGAAGCCTGGGCACTACATCAAAAAATATCGTATGAGGCTTGGGTTATGCCTCGCTTGCGGTGAATCAGACCATAGAGTTAGTGATTATCTGCGCCGCACAAATTATCGCTCTCAGCATCCAAATCCTGCTACAACACCCCAAGCTAACTGAGCCGTGCCGTAATAAGAGCGTCATCAAGCTCAAGGCCGTGTGTACACTATGACACGGGAAGAGGCCCTAGCATCGGACACCGTTGTGTCAGGTATATTGCTTTTCAATAACATACCTGCTCATGTGCTATTTGATTCTAGTACAACACATAGCTTTATATCCACAAATTTTGCCATAGAAAATATGATAGAAATGACACCATTGTATCTTGAACTTAGTGTTAGTACCCCATCGGGCACGAAAATACATGTTTATTCAGTACGTCAGGCGATCACGTCTGTATTGGGGGAAGAAAACTCTCGCTAGATGTTTTAGTCCTAGATATTTGGGATTACGACATCATCTTGGGGATAGATTGGCTCGACGCTTGCTCGAAAACCATTGAATGTGCAGAGAAATGAGTCATCTTTCGTCTATCTGGGGAGGCTGAATTCTGCTATACGAGTGGTTCAGCAATGGATGCGTCAAAAGCCTGCGTGGTAATTTCTGCGATATCAGCTTGGCGAATGTTACACTCTGGATACGAGGGATACTTAGCATCGATTTGGAATACGCAGCTGGATTAGGCAAATATTGAGTCTACTTCCGTTGTGGCAGAGTTTCTTGATATGTTTTTGAGCGAACACACTGGCATGCCACCCGACCAAAAAATCGAGTTCACCATCGACACATTTCCAAATACACAACCGATTTTCAAAGCCCCATACATAATGGCCCCTACTAAACTAAAGAAGTTAAAGTGCCAACTACAAGAACTGCTTGATCGTGGGTACATTCGTCCGAGCGTCTCTCCTTGGGGCGCATCTATACTCTTCGTGAAGAAGAATAACGGAATATTGCGACTCTGCATAGACTATCGGGAGCTAAATAAGGTTATTATCAGAAACAAGTATCCCCTACCCAGGATAGACGACCTCTTTGATCAGTTGCAATAAATATCGGTATTTTCAAAAATTAATCTTTGCTCTGGCTACCATCAATTAAAGATCAAACCAGAGGACATGCCAAAGTCAGCATTTCAGACTCACTATGGCCATTATGAGTTTTCTGTTATGCCATTTGGACTGATGAGTGCCCCTGCCGCATTCATGGATTTGATTAACCGTGTGTTTCGACCATTTCTTGACAAGTTTATGGCAGTATTTATAGACGACATCTTAGTGTACTCAAAGAATAAGGATGAATACGTAGGACACCTGCGGATGGTGCTTTAAACTCTTCGAGACAATAAGTTATACGCGAAGCTAAGCAGGTGCGAGTTCTGGTTGGACAGCATATCCTTCCTCGGGCACATCATTTCCATGAAGGGCATCTCAGTCGCCCCAAAGAAAGTTGAAGCCATCGTAAAGTGGAAAAAGCCTAAGTCAGCTAGCGACATCCAGAGCTTTCTTGGTCTAGCAGGCTACTACAGGAGATTTATAAAAGATTTTCTGAAGATCGCCTCACCTCTGACTCATCTCACTCGGAAGGGAGTAACGTTCACGTGGACGGACGATTGTAAAGCTTTATTTATGGAGTTAAAGCAGCGACTTATTTTAGCACCAATTCTTACCCTCCCGGATAGACCCGATGATTTTAAGATCTATAGTGATGCCTCAGGAAAAGGTTTGGGATATGTCCTTATGCAGAGGGATAAAGTGATATCCTTTACGTCGAGGCAGTTAAAGCCTCAAGAAAGTAACTATCCAATGCATAATCTGGAACATGCAACGGTGGTGTTTGCGCTGAAGTTATGGCGGCATTACCTCTATGGTGTGCCGTACGAGATCTTCACGGATCACAAAAGCCTCAAATATCTCTATGCTCAAAAGGATTTAAATCTACAGTAAAGACGCTGGCTTGAACTCCTTAGCGACTTTGACTTGATGATCGGATACACACCGGGCAAGGGCAATTTTGTAGTTGATGTGCTGAGTCGAGTGTTCATTGGGAGCTTGGCTATCGATGACATGCTATGAATGGATCTCAAAAGTTTGGGCATTACACTCCGAATCATATACAAAATAGGGGCACAAGTGGCTCAATTGCGCCTCCAACCAGACTTATTAGAGAAAGTTAAGTCCGCTCAGAAGGATGACCTATTCCTGGAGAAGATGCAGAATCTTATCTCAGCAGAAAAGGCTACCGACTTTGCGGTGAGCACGGATGGGATGATGCAACTAAAGGGAACATTATGTGTTCCTAATGATGCAAACCTCAAAAAGGAGATACTCACCGAAGCCCACTATACGAGTTACACTTCACATCCAGGAAGCACAAAGATGTATCGAGACCTCCGTACAACGTTTTGGTGGCACGGCATAAAAAGAGATATGGCTCTATTTGTGTCACAATGCATGGCTTGTCAGAGGGTAAAGGCCGAGCGCCAGAAGTCGGGTGGGGAGATGCAGAACCTTGCTATACCAGAGTGGAAATGAGAACCTTGCTATACCTCTTGAGTTCCTAGAAGGCGATCGAGTATTTATCAAAGTCTCGCCAATGCGAGGAGTTACCAGATTTAGAGCAAAGGGGAAGCTAAGTCCAAGATTCTTTGGCCCATTCGAGATACTCAAGCGAGTCGCCCCGATCGCATATCAAATTGCCCTGCCATCGTCAGTATCTAAAGTGCACGATATCTTCTACGTTTCACAGCTTAGGAAGTACATATATGACCCGAGTCATGTGATGAACCTTGATCAACTAGACTTAAAGGCAGACTTGACTTTTGTTGAACATTCTGTGCAGATCTTGGATCACAAAGAGAAGCTGCTTCGAAGTAGTTCGGTTCCTCTCGTGCGCGTGCTTTGGCAAAATTATTCGGTCGAAGAATCGACTTAGGATCTTGAGTCTGAGATGAAGGAAAGTTTTCCTTCATTGTTTCATAGTGGTAGGTTCTATTCCTAAGTTTCGTGGATGAAGCTTCCTATTAGTTGGTTAGGATGTGGTGCCCCGTTCCCCTTATTCGGGGAGCGCGGTTAAGAAGTACTAATCGGTATCGTTCGATCAAAACAGATTGAATAAAGATCTTATCCTCGTTATGGATTTGCTTCTTCAGAATCGATTTCCATATTCAGTGGACCGTGCCCCGAGGATGGACTTAGCGATAGAGTCAAGGGGGACCTCTCCGCTATAAGTTTTTTTGCCTAGTTTTTGTTGTAGTCTTGTTGCTTTTGTGCTTTTGAGTTGGTTTTTGGATTTGCATTTTATTGAACGATTTCGATGGATTTTATTGCTTTCGTTTATTGAATTATATTTTATTTCGAGCTTGAAAAGAGTAGAAGAGGTATTGATTAGTTGTTCGTGGCAATACAGGTGATCGTGTAGTAGATGTCGTGCGAACGGAGTTTTGAAGCACATCTTTCATTTTCTTCCTCCAACCAACTTGTGAGTGGCTATAATTTGATTCAGTTGACCCTCCTTCCATGTCTTCACATCTAAAATCTTGCATTCTTGATTGTTTCGATCAAATGATAACAAAATAATTAAAAGATGTCAAGATAAAAAGGAATAGACTTGGATTATTTGTGCTTGTCAACCAACTTAGAAATTGTTACCTTGTTGTATGCTAGTTCACTTAAAAATATTCTTTTATAGCATTTCAATTTAAGTTAGAACATATACTTGTTCTATATTGTGCTATGTATAGATCACATCTTGATATGCAATAAACTGATCAGGGAGACTATGTAAAATGAATCATGCCATGCTACTTGTCTCGTACTCGGGTTGCCTTAAACTGTATCAATTGATAACTTAGTATAAATGCCGTTGATCATGGACAACTTATGCATAAGGTCATAGTTCCTGCGGATGGTCACTGGGGCACTGGCACCGATCCGATCCGGACAGAACTTCAAGTTTAGTCTCATGTACTGGACGGGATGGCACGCAATGCCTCATGTTCTTTCATTGTGCATCATCCTCGTCAATGACTAGTGTCCTTTATAGCATCATGCCAGTGATCCCCTCAGATATTTAAAATGTGCAAGCTAACTATGTCTTCGTGGCAGGGAAGGTCATGGTAAGTATTGTGCAGGTGGTTCAGACGGGAAGGTAAAAGTCACCGAACGATCGCATGTTTATTTCAGTAAAGTTGCATATCCAATGCTTGCTTGTAAAATATACTAAGGCAAGATAGAAAGACCACAAATAACTTGTATGCTTCATATAAACAATGTGTTGATTGGTATAGTTGGGTTAGCTCACCTTCACCAGTATATTTTGGTGTACTGACCCTCGTTGTAATAGGTTCCCCGTACCAAGGAGATCCTGCAAGGAGCTAAAGCTACTTTCCAATCCAGTCCATAAACCGACGTGCCCAGATTGTGCCTCGAAGAAGTGTTTTGAAGTTTCCAGGAGCTCGTGCACAAACTTATTCAGCTCCGTAGGAAGGCGATAACTTCGCCAGAAGGTCTTTAACATTTTAAAGTTTTAGTAAAATGATGTAATGTACAGGACGACTATCTTATTTTGGGTCCACTTTTGTAAGCTCGTACAACAATTATCCAACTCGTTCAAGAGTTTGTAAAGGATGTTCATTATTAATAAAGAAAATTTTTTCATGTTTCAATATTGTGTTTTAATTATTTGCGTACTCTGAATATGTGCTCGTTATATCAATACCTTAGCCTTGTGCGATGTGCAACCTAAGCACACATGGCATCATGCCCGGGGGATGACTATCGATTCTATGAGAATTGGGGTATGACAAACTGTGTGCCTCGGTCATAACTTCCTCTCGGATATCTCCACTACGTACATAGAGACGTTTTCCAAATCTTAGTGTTTCATCTGCTCGAATCGTCAACTCCTTCTATAGACCGGACTCACAATCTGCCCGAAGCTTCTGTATTTGTGGGTCCTCTACTTGAGCTGCCCTGATTATCTTAACCAAAGTATACAGGATCTGCAAGCTTAATAGGATTTCGGTATCCTGCAGAAGTACGATCTCGATACACATCTTTTGAAGATCTTCTAGGATATGTCGCTGTGATATCAACGCGAATGCACTTCCTCTTCTGCTAAGAGCGTCTGCTACTACATTAGTCTTTCTTGGATGGAACTCATTTCTACATCATGGTCCTTTATCAATTCTAGCCACCTCCTCTGCCTCATGTTCAAGTCCTTCTGGTTGAATACATACTTCAGACTTTTGTGATCCATAAATATCTCTATCCCATCACCATATAAGTAGTGCCTCCATAGTTTAAGCGCAAAAACCACTGCTGTCAACTCCAAGTCATGAGTCAGATACTTCTTCTCATAATCTCGAAGCTGCTGAGATACATAAGCTATCACCCTTCCATGCTTCATTATTACACACCCAAGTCCCTTGCCAGAAGCATTGCAATACACTATAAATCCTCCGGAACCTACTAGAAGCGTGAGAATTGGTGCTAAAATTAATCTCTTCTTGAACTCCTTGAATGCTTCCTGGAATTCTATCGACCAATCTAACTTACCCTCCTTTTGTGTTAACCTAGTTAATATGCTGAGACTCTTGCAAAATCTGACACAAATCTTCTGTAGTATCCTACCAAGTCCAAAAAACTACGCACTTATGCTACTATCTTTAGATCTGGCCAACTCTCTATGACCTCAACCTTCTTCGGATCCACTGATACTGCTACTCCAGAGATAATTTTCCCCAAGAATGATACGTAATTTAACTAAAACTAGTATTTGCTAAACTTCGCATACAACTGGTGTTCTCTCAGAACTGCAAGACCGTCTAAAGATGTTCTTCATGCTCCTCTTTGCTACTGGAATAAACAAGAATTTCATCTATAAACACTACCATGAACCGAAGAATAAGACAAGCTAAAGTGAGCTCAAAAATCTCACCTACAATCGTAGCGCCTGCGGCAATTAACTATTCCAGGTTGCCAAACTCTTTTACACGGGCATGCCTAGGGGATGTTGCTATAACTTGCTACTGATTGCGTCTTGCTTGCTAGACTTGCGCAAACTGAGCCGAATGTTGCTACTGGAACTGCTGAGTCTGTGTCGAGAGAGGACATTGAGCTAGTGGTCGAACTGCTAATGTTGATCCCCTCGGGCCTTCAATCGCAGCTAGAGGCGGAGCTGGAAACTGACGGACTGAAGAAGCCTCTGGGTACAGAAGCGGGCACGAACCAATCATGTGGTCAGATGCCCCACATCTGAGATACTGGCCATTGGCCCTCCTATACTAATCTTTGGTGTGCCCTGGCTTACCGTAGTGGCTGCATCCTGCTCATACAGACTGCCTGGTAGATTGCATTAATGTTACTATTGAAGCTGGAGGTACGGGCGGATGAGGAGCTCTGACTGCTGGTGCTGGAGGTTATGACTGAATACTGATGCCTCTCATGAATGAGTGGGACCTCTTATTGCCTTCGGGTCTTGCTACTAATCTCTGGCCGACAAGTTCTTGGGATCTAGCTTCCCTGAGTACTACATCGTAGGTGGCATAATTATGGCCCACCATAAATAGTTGAAGCTCTAGATGTAACCCTTGCTCAAATCTACTAGCTCAGTCCTCTTCGAAAGCTACCATATGGGGAGCAAACCGGCTAAGTCGGTAAAACTCGACCGCATACTGGTCGACTAATATCGTCTGCTGGCGGAGGTTGATGAACTGCTACTGGAGCTGGAGCTTCGCAGTTGTGTAAAAATACTTCTCCTGGAAGCGTTCCTTGAACGTATGCCAGTAAATGGACTTCGAAAGAGCCATTTCTTGTGTTGCCCACCAATCTCGGTCCAAGATATGATAATTGTAGCTTTACTACTTCTACCTTCTCATCATTTGATGTCTTAGTTTCATCCGGAATGGCCTCAAAGTTCCGGAGCTAAGAATCTGCTAAAATTGCATCTTCTGTGCCGAAAAACTTGGTCGGGTGCAAGCGACTAACATTGGACGTCGAGTTGTGACTATAACATCTACTATTCTCGAGTGCTACTCTAACTCCCTGGCAAAGAGTAGTATTGGTATGTTCTTGTCCCTGTTAGAACTTTTGGAATAGTTGGACCACTTGTTGCTGGAGTAGGAGTTATTGCTGTTATTTTTGTTGTATCATCATCAGGGCTTAGATCATCTCTAACATGGATTGCTGACCTGCCTGCCCTGGTTGTACTGGAAGAACTGGTGGTACTGTCTGGGTTAGCTGGGCTGGTATGAACGGTGGAGCAGACTGGACTGGCCGCCCTAGCAAGACTGATGGATTTAATTGTGCTGAGTATCCCTGAAGGATAAGGACACAAGAATTTCAATAATGGGACAAGAATGGAACAATTATGTTAAGCAAGTTTACAGTTCAAGGAAAGCGGGAGGTGCATGTTGCAAGTAGAGTTCAATCGAAGATTAGTAAAGGATTGAGATTCTAACAAGATGAGTCCCCCCACATACTGAAAAATGAGACCTGCATGGGCAACAACTAAAATCTTGTCATGCCCCGCCCCGCTCCCAGAATATTGGATAAATACGAGGACTGACACGGCCAACTACACCTTGCAGAATACCAAAGTAAGCCGCAATGTGCTAAGGTTGTCTAGAAGACAAATGGGTTAGACTCTAGCTTGCTATGACGGTAGTCCTAAGGCCGACAAATCCTGTTATCTCAATCTATTGACGATAATTTTAAGAGTATATCATACATGAATGTAAAAAGGCATCCCAAACTACAAGAGGTATCCCAAACTACATACCAAATATGATCATGAAGCTAGTGAATACAAAATACTGCACTAGCAGAGTATAATTACACATGATCAAATATACCAGCCATGGTCTAATATATACATCATATTGACTGAAGTCAGAGATGTAGTCTCAAAATAAAAGGCTAACACTTGCCTTTACTAGTACACTACAAAATAAAATAACACTACGAGGGGTAGAGGAAGAAAACCCACTCGCAAGCTTTAGCCGCAGTCCTATGAGTGTGAGCCATCTTGTTTGAAGTACGAAAGATCCTGATTCTCCTTCGGTAAATCTGGCCAAGCAAAACCAGTGGGGTCAGAACCCCAAGCAACAAGTACCAAAAGCTCAAGGTGATAGACAAAACATATCATATCATTAGCAGAAAAGATACATATTAAAATAAATGCGAGCCGAGACATGTAAGGTACCAATGTACTCATCTCAACAATAACTGGAGAATTAATAACAGGAGTTATAATGAAAGTAAGACGACGAGCGGTTAGAGGGCATAGGAACTACTCTGGATCGGGACCACAACCCTTAAACCAAACAAGGCCCGGGGTTGCAGCCCTTCACCCGAGCAGAATTTTGCACTCTAACAACGCATCGAGAGAAATGAAATTGGAATAACGAGCTTTAATTGAAGTAACATCATTTATTTTACGGCCAAACAACAAAACGACTTACTACAATTAACTTGCTAAGGTTTTCACATGCCTTAATTACTAAATGCATGTTTAAGAATATTGCTACCACCGACACTATAGTCAACCCGGATGGCCAAGGGTACGCTTGTCGAGTAACTTAAATACGTATTCAACATCCCTAAAACATAACTTATTACTTGTCATAAACTTAAATTTGAACTTGTAAACATAAACTCAAACTTGTGATCATAAACTTGCTTATAAACATAAACTTGTATTGTAACATAAACTTGTATATAAACTTATCTTTTAAGTGCCGTAGCACGCATAAACTTGGTCAGTCATGGAGACCTTGCCTAGCAGGGTTGGTCCATGCTGCATGGGGCCCATTGAGATGGGGGTAGCCGGTAGCGCAATATTCTTCCCTCCCAATGATCTAGGTAAATATTGTCTTATTTAATCATTACTAAATTATTTTAAGTTCTCGAGTCATGAACACTTGAGAACTCCCTAGAATGACGAGTCACGACGACGAGCTTTTCACGAGTTGACACGCGATACATTGGACAATACTCACACTCGATTGCCCGATGCCAAATATAATGAATTTTCATAACCATTTCTACGGTGTCGTGAGGATCATAAATCCATGCCAATATAAGGAAACACAACTTCCATCTATGTTCCAATACTAAACCAAGATAATGAATCAAAAATTGAAAGAATATCAAAATAGGCAAGAAAATAGCCAATCACAGGAAAATATGCAAAAGAAAAAACTTATGATGCATGATGAAACTGCCTGCCTTATAGACAACTTGCCTCATGGACTACTTGGCTCATGGACTGCTTGCCTCATAGACAACTTGCCTCATGGACCACTTGCCTCATAAACAACTTGCCTCATAGACTGATTGCCTCATAGACAACTTGCCTCATGGACAACTTACCTCATAACATGCTCACTGCATAGACATGTTTGCTGCCTAACATACTTGCCGCATAGATATGCTTGTCGCACAGACATGCTTGCCACATATACATGCTTGCCCCATGAATACTTCATCTTCTTCAACAGCAGGTTCAACGATGGCCGAATCGCTCAAAAAACAAAAAAAATATTTTCTTCATAAAATCTTCATTTTAACTCCAAATCAAGTGAAACAAAAGTCAAAATTGTACGAAATTTAATTCTCCATCACATGGAAAAACTAGTTTTAAAAAACAACAAGATTTAATAGATCAAAACAAAGAAAAACTTATGGAACCCATAAAAAAAATTCAAACTTGAAACTCAGATCTACTAAAATCTGTCCACAAAACCATAAACACCAAGGACTAAAAATGATGAGGAATACAAGGAGAACATTTTTTATCAAATATATTTTCAAAACTACACATATATACAAAAATCCAAAAATCAAAGCTTCACCATTGAGCAAGATGTACTTGCCTAAGAGTCTAACGACCACTTCCTATCTAGGTCCAGTGCTAGGGTTCGGGCTAGGGCAGGTGCTTGAGGTTCAGTTAGGGGAGGAGGGAACAAGGAAGAAAGAAAAGAAAGTAGAAATGAAGAAGAAAGGGAGAACAGAAAGAAAATCTCATATATATTCTAAAGGGGAGAAATAGGTTTAGCCATAGGATTAAGTCATAACACTCCCAATAAATCTCAACCATCCATCTAGTCTTAGTGGTCCCAAAAGTGAACTGGGTCAGGTATCTATCCTACATACACATCTTAGTACCGGTTCATGACACTTGCCAGTGGGTATTCTACTGGTCTCGGGTAGTCTCTCTCAATAATAGAAAAATAATAATTAGTAAAATTACAGGAACCAACATTAGAAATATAGCATGAATACATTATCAGAAAAAATTAAATTCAAAAAATTTAAAAATACCAAATCAGGAATCGGGTATGACATCTCTACCCTCTTTAGAAAAAATTGTCCTCAGAATTTTACCAAGGCTAGTTGAACTGGAACACACGAGAAAGCTAAGGAAATCACAAGTGACTAATCAAAGGATTACACTAAGCAAATAACTAAAAAATAGAAAAGATAGCTGCAAAAGAAACACACATGAAAAATGGAGGCATATGGATACATATACCCCTGAGTTAGTTAAATAGAAACTCGTTCTCGCTTGCCTATGCTGACTCACAAAATGGGCAAGTGCCAAGCCTTGAGGTAAGTCGGTACCAACGATCTTATCAAGGATATGACTCTGATCCAACGCATACCTTCGCAGTCGGGTCGCATGATAAACATCACGTGCCACGTGATACGAGGGTGGAAGAGTAGGATAAAAACTTATCTCTACTCAATGAAAGGATCGAGATGACTATCGTATTCCGATTATGTTATAACACAATATCGTTCGACAAGAACCCAATAATAAGACAAGCTAAAGAGAGCTCAAAAATCTCACCCACAATCGTAGCGCTTGCGGCTAAAAACTGTTCCAGGTTGCCAAACTCTTCTACACGCGCATGCCTAGGGGCTACTGCTCTAACATGCTAATGATTGTGCCTTGCTTGGTGGACTTGCACAAACTGAGTCGGACATTACCGTTGAAGCTGTTGAGTCTACGTCGGGAGAGGACGCTAAGCTTGTGGTCGAACTACTAATGCTGGTCCCCTCGGGCCATCAATCTCTGCCTGAGGTGGACCTGAAACCTGTCGGACTGGAGAAGCCTCTGGGTACAAAAGCGGGCATTAACCAATCATGTGGTCAAATGCCCCAAATCTGAGATACTGGCCATTGGTCCTCCTGTATTGATCTTTGGTGTACCTTGGCTTGCCGCAGTGGCTGTATCCTGCTAATATAGACTGCCTAGTAGATTGTACTGAGGTTACAATTAAAGCTGGAGGTACGAGCGGGTGAGGAGCTCTGACTGCTGATGCTAGAGGTGATGACTGAATATTGGTGCCTATCTTGGATGAATGGGACCTCTTCTGGCCTCCAGTTCTTGCTACTAATCTCTGGCCAGTAAGTTCTTGGGACCTAGCTGCCCTGAGTATTATATCGTATATGGCATAATTATGGCCTAAAGTAAATTATTGAATCTCTAGATGTAACCCTTGCTCAAATCTCCTGGTTTGGTCCTCTTCGAAAGCTACCATATGGGGAGCAAACCGGCTAAGTCGGCAAAACTCAACCGCATACTGATCGACTGATCTCGTTTGCTGGCGAAGGTTGATAAACTATTGTTGGAGTTGGAGCTTAGTAGTTGTGTAAAAATACTTCTCCTGGAAGCGCTCCTTGAAATTCTGCCAGTCAATGGGCTTTGGAAGCGCCATTTCTTGTGCTGTCTACCAATCTCAGGCAAGATCTGATACTTGCAGCTTTACGACTGCTACCTTCTTATCATCTGGGGTCTTAGGAATATCCAGGATGGCCTCAAAGTCTGGAGCCAAGGATCTGCTGAAACTGCATCCTCTGTGCTGAGAAAGTTGGTCGGGTGCAAGCGACTAATATTGGATGCCGAGTTATGATTATAATGCCCACTATTCTCGAGTTCTACTCTAACTCCCTGGCAAAGAGTAATATTGGTATGTTCTTGTCCCTGCTGGAACTGCTGGCATAGTTGGACCACTTGTTGCTGGATCAGGTGTTATTGTTGTTGTTGTTGTTGTTGTTGTTGTATCATCATCATGGCTTGGATTATCTCTAACATGGATTGCGGACCTGCCTATCCTGGTTGTACTGGAAGAACTGGTGGTACTGCCTGGGCTAGCTGGGCTGGTATGAACGGCGGAGCAGACTGGACTGGCTGCCCTGGAAAGACTGGTGGAGGTGATTGTGCTGGTCGGACATGTGTGACTTACGGAGCCGGCTGTTAAAAAGCTGCTGATGCTTGCCCTTGGTTCAATGGCAGGGCCTGATCCTGGCCTATCACTTGATCTGCTGTAGGTGCAACAGAACCTTCTAAAGGAGGAGCAGGCTGAGTGTCCCTGAAGGATAAGGACACAAGGATTTTGACAATGGGACAAGAATAGAACAATTATGTCAAGCAAATTTATATTTCAAGGAAAGCGGGAGGTGCATGTTGCAAGTGGAGTTCAATCGAAGATTAGTAAAGGATTGAGATTCTAACAAGATGAGTTCTCCCACAAGTCTGAAAAATGAGACCTTCATGGGCCACCACTAAAACATTTTCACTCCCCGATCCCAGAATACTGGATAAATACGAGGACTGACACGGGCAACCACACCTTGCAGAATATCGAAGTAAGCCGCAATGTGCTAAGGTTGTCTAGAAGACAAATGTGTTGGACTCTAGCATGCTCTGATGTCAGTCCTAAGGCTGACAAATTCTGGTATCTCAATCCATCGACAATAATTTTAAGAGTATATCATACATGAATGTAAAGAGGTGTCCCAAACTACATACGACATATGATCATGAAGCTAGTGAATAAAAAAATGATGCACTAGCAGAATATAATTACACATGATCAAATATACCTACCATGGTCTAATATATACATTATGTTGACCGAAGTCAGATAAGTAGTCTCAAAATAAAAGGATAACACTAGCCTTTACTAGTATACCACAAAATAAAATAATACTACGAGGGATGGAGGCAGGAAACCCACTAGGAAGCTTCGGCCACAGTCCTACGAGTGTGAGCTATCTTGCTGGAAGTATGGAAGATCCTGATTCTCTTTGGATAAATCTGGCCAAGCAAAATCTGTGGGGTCAGAACCCCAAGCAACAAGTACCACAAAGGAGCTCAAGGTGATAGACAAAATACATCATATCATTAGTACGAAATAGACATATTAAAATAAATGCGACCCGAGACATGTAGAGACATATTAAAATAAATACGGGTCGAGACATGTACGATACCAATGTACTCGTCTCAACAATAACTGAAGAACTGATAACAAGTGCTATAATGAAATTAAGGCGACGAGCGGTAAGAGGCCATAAGAACTAATCTGGATCGGGACCACAACCCTTAAACCAAAAAAGGACCGGGGTTGCAGCCCTTCACCCGAGCAGAACTTTGCACTCTAACCATGCGTCAAGAGAAATAAAACTAGAAGTGCGAGCTATAATGTAAGCAACATCATTCATTTCCTGGCCAAACAGCTCTATGGCTTGCTACAATTAACTAGCTAGGGTTGTCACAGGCCTTAATTACTAAATGCATGTTTAAGAATATTGCTACCACCGGCACTGCAGTCAAGCCGGATGGCCAAGGGTATGCTTGTCGAGTAACTTAAATGCACATTCAACATCACTAAAATATAACTTGTTACTTGTCATAAACTTAAATTTGAACTTGTAAGCATAAACATAAACTTGTGATCATAAACTTGCTTATAAACATAAACTTGTCATGTAACATAAACTTGTATATAAACTTGTCTTGTAAGTGTCGCAGCACGCGTAAACTTGGTCAGTCAAAGAGCCCTTGCCTAGTAGGATTAGTCCATACTGCATGGGGCCCTTAGAGATCAAGGTAGCCGGTAGCGCAATAATATTTTCTCCCAATAATTTAGGTAAATCTTATTTGTTTATTCATTACTAAATTATTTTAAGTTCTCGAGTCGTGAAAACTTGAGAACTCCCTAGAATGACGAGTCATGAGTACGGGCTTTTCACGAGTTATCATATTCACGACACGCAATACATTGGACAATACTCACACTCCATTGCTCGATGCCAAATGCGATGGATTTCCATACACAACTATTTCCACAATATTGTGAGGATCATAAACCCGTGTCAATATAAGGAAACACAACTTCCAACTATGTTCCAATACTAAACCAAGATAATGAATCAAAAATCGAAAGAATATCAAAATAGGCAAGAAAATAGCCAATCACATAAAAATATGCAAGAGGGAAAAACTTATGATGCATGATGAAACTGCCTGCCTCATAGACAACTTGCCTCATGGACTGCTTGCCTCATAGACAACTTGCCTCATAGACATATAGACAACTTTCCTCATTGACTACTTGCCTCAGGGACAACTTGCCTCATAACATGCTCGCCGCATAGACATGTTTGCCGTATAACATGCTTGCCACATAACATTCTTGCCACATAGACATGATTGTCGCATGAATACTTCATCTTCTCCAACAGCATGTTCAGCCATGGTCGAAAAGCTCAAAAAACAAAAAAAATATTTTCTTCATAAAATCTTTATTTTAACTCCAAATCAAGTGAAACAAAAGTCAAAATCGCACGAAATTTAATTCTCCATCACATGGAACAACTAATTTTCGAAAAAAAAAATATGATTTAATAGATTAAAACAAATAAAAACTCATGAAACGCATAAAAAAATTCAAACATGAAACTCAGATTTACTAAAATTTGTCCATCAAAACAACAAACACCAAGACCTAAAAATGATGAGGAACACAAGGAGAATATTTTTCATCAAATATATTTTCAAAACTACACATATATGCAAAAACCCAAAAATCTAAGCTTCACTATTAAGCAAGATGTACTTGTCTAAGAGTCTAACGACCTCTTCCTAGCTAGGTCCAGTGCTAGTGTTCGGCCTAGGGCAGGTGCTTGAGGTTCGGCTAGGGGAGGAGGGAGCAAGTAAGAAAGAAAAGAAATTAGAAATAAAGAAGAAAGAGAGGAGAGAGAAAAGCTCATATATATTCTAAAGGGGAGAAATAAGGTTTAGCCATAGGATTAAGTCATAACACTCCCAATAAATCTCAACCATCCAATTAGTCTTAGTGGTCCGAAAAGTGAACCGGGTCAGGTATCCATCCTACATACGGATCTTATTACGGGTTCATGGCACTTGTCAATGGGAATTCTACTAGTATCGGGTAGTCTCTCTCAATAATAGGAAAATAACAATACATAAAATGATAGTACGGGTCCATGTCACTTGTCAATGGGTATTCTACTGGTCTCGGGTAGTCTCTCTCAACAATAGAAAAATAATAATAAATAAAATAACAGGAACCAACATAAGAAATATAGCAGGAATACATTATCAGAAAAAATTAAATTCTAAAAATCAAGAAATACCAAATCTGGAATCCGGTGTGACATCGGTCTCTCACAACTCTTTCAAGGACAAAATCTTTCGTGCCTGGGATACTAAATAACACTCTACCCCTATGACAATCTATCGTAGCATGACTGTCTCTCAACCAGTCTATGCCTAGTATAACGTCAAAGTTACCCATAGGAAAATTAGTCAACTTGGCGGGTAATGAATGCCCGCACACTATAATTGGACATGTTACACAAATTCTACTAACTCGTACGAGCCTCACGCCTTGCTCCCAAAATACAGGATAAATACGAGGACTAACATGGCCAACCACACCTTGCAAAATACTGAAGTAAGCCGTAATGTGCTAAGATTGTCTAGAAAACAAATATTTGAACTCTATCATGTTATGATGTCAGTCCTAAGGCCAACAATTCCTAGTATCTCAATTCATAAACAATAATTTCAAGAGTATATCACACATGAATGTAAAGTGGTGTCCCAAAATATATACCATATATGATCATAAGCTAGTGAATACAAATTATAGCACTAGCCGAGTATAATTATATATAATCAAATATACCTTCCATGGTCTAATATATACATCATGTTGAACGAAGTCAGAGGAGTAATCTCAGCACAAAAGGGCTAATACTGGCCCTTGCTAAATACCACAGAACGAGATCACACTACGAGGGGTAGAAGAAGGAAACCCACTCGCAAGCTTTGGCCGTAGTCCTACGAGTGCGAGCCATCTAGCTAAAAGTATGGTGGATCCTGGTTCTCTTCGGGTAAACCTGGCCAAGCAAAACTAGTGGGCTCAGAACCCCAAGCAACAAGTACTACAAATGAGCTCAATATGTTAACCAAAACCACAATCAGCAGAAACAAGTGACAAACGAATAATTAAATAAATACGGGTTGAGCTTTATACGGTACCAATGTACTCGTCTCTATGAAATAACTATAAGGACTGGTACACTGATAACAAACTAACTATAAAGAAGAATAAGGCGACGATTGGCAAAATGGCATAGGAACTACTTTGGTTCAGGACCACAACCCTTAAACCAAACAAGGACTGGGGTTGCAGACCTTCACCTGAGCAGAACTTTGCACTATAACCACATGCCGAAAGAAAATAGAATATAACAGGACGTGCTAGATGAATAGACACACATTTATATCACGGCCAAACATACCTACGACTTTCTATAATTAACTAACTAGGGTTATTACAAACCTGTTACTAACAAATGCATGTCTTGAATAATATCACTACCACCAGTACTGCAGTCAACCTGAATGGCCAAGGGTACGCTTGTCTAGTACTTATAGTGCACATCACAAACAATAATGGATAAAGAACTAAAGCAGATAACTGATAGCATAACACAACATAACGTAGGCATAAACGGGTTTTGTAAACATAAAGAGGTTTTGTTAACATAAACTGGTTTTGTAAACTTAAAGAGGTTTTATAAATGAAACTGATTTTGTAAACTTAAACTAATTTTGTAAACATAAATGATTTTTTAAACATAACTTATTTATAAATTTTCTTGTAAGTTAAATTGAAATTGGAACATAACTAGAAGATATACTGGAATGCATATACTGAAATACATAATATTATGAACCGCGGCTTAATAACAATAACTTGTAGTGCCGCAGCACATTATAGATCTTGTAACCACATTATGCAACAAATTATATGACTACCACGGTGCATCACAAAGTCTTGTATGTACCGTGGCATTCATAAACTTGTGTCACACCCCAGTCCCAAAATATGTATGACTATAAATACGTAACATGCCAGCTACGCATTCTACCAGACTCTGGTCCGACTCGAATATGTATAAGTTATATAATAAGGGTAACTATCTAAGAATACTAAAAATATCTATGTCACAATCCACATAAAGAATAAAATATCAAGAATGAACTATATGTGCTAAAGCCGTCCGCCCAGTAACACATAAGCTCGAATAGACTTGAAAAGAAATATGAGTCTATAAAAACTATGCTACATAGCAGATGAATAAATAATATGAATAAATAAACATAACTCTGGTAGAAATAATATAAGTACCTGGCACCAATGCCCGCATGAAAAGTAACACACATCAGCAACTCCAAAGGCTCCATAACCGTCTATGCTACAAAAACTGGCAGGGGACCAGGTCCTCAGAAGGATATAACAAGGTACAAAAAAAACAAGCCAGAAGTAAACAGTATAAACAGTATAATGAAACCATAAAAATGAGAGTATAGACTCGTACCCCAGGTTGGTACTATTGTAACCAACTATGTGACATAAAAATGAGAGTATTGATAACATATATAAGTATATGTATCCATATTATTAAAATAGATGTTACGTTCCACATTAAAAATACAGTACAAAATTCAGTGTTAGTGAAGTGAGATAGAGTGATATCTGAAGTAGAGGGGGTATAAGTTATGAAACCATAGTAGCATTGATCCTATGACTGCAAGTGGGGTGTGTGATAATGTGCAATGTAGAGGGTGGTATCAAAGTGTGTGTGTGAGAGAGATGATGACACACATGTGTTAGTATAAATATTGAGGTCTGCAAGGGGAAGCGTGGATTAAGGGGGTGACTGAACTGTGAGGAATGCACACTTGATTATGCATCAGTTAGTATATCAGTTAGTTGTAATATTAGTTAGATGGTTATAAATGATATGAGTTAACAGTTAGGTAAGTTAGTGGTATACTATTATAGTTAGTAGCAGTCATTAGTGTGTGTCCATGTGTCCTAATAGTGGTATACTATTATAGTTAGTATCAGTTAGTTGTAATTTTTGTCATTTGGAAGTGTCATGTGTAAGGCACATGAGCTCCAAGTGACATAAATCACTTAAATCTGATAGGAGGGGGGTACTATGTGAAGAACCAACAGCAAGGGTATTCTCCTAAACTTACCAAATGAATATATGGTTTTTTGGTATTTACTCATGTTTTTAAAACATGTCAAGCCTTGGTACATTTATAGGAGCAAGCCTTACCAATTAAGTTACTATAACTAGAAGCTGAACCGCAGACTGTTTAGATTCCTACTAGAGATTATTGCATTAGGTATCAATATTTGTAAGGGAAAATTTTCAAGCTAGCACATTCCACTTTCGATTACCAAATAAATTACTATAACAATATTTTTTACATAAACTTCGGATCTGAATAAGTTTGGCAAGCTTTTCAAAATAATAACTCTTTCATTATCATATGGTGATATTGCAGTTTTATACTGAGATAGAAATTGTGGATTTCGAGTTCAACTTAGAACACCAAAAATAAAATCAGAAAGTTACGACTGCAGTTTGACCTGGGAAGGCAAATCTAACACCAATCTGGACCTTTTCGGCTGACCTGACTATAACGTAGGCCATTTTCCTAAACATGATGTTTTTGCCCACTATTCTTAGAAAAGTAGAGTGCATGTTCTGAAGTATTATTTCTAAAGTTTAGTGGACTAGATACAGCTGATGCAATAGGTACTCATATTTAACCCCTAATAATGAACCAATTTATAAAAGTTTTCTGCGTAAAATTTTTAAAAATATTTACACCAACATATACTTAATCATTTGACTTGTATAAATATTCGAGAGAGAAGTTCTAATCATTTGCATAAAAAGATGATATAAAATAGTTATCAGTTATCCTAGTACAACAAAGATCATGCAGGAATCATGCAAGGGATCATGTTTTATGGAATTATTTAGGTGAACCAGATCCATCATTCATTCTATGGATCTGATGATTGATTAATGACATGTGGGTCCTATCATCTCTTTTTTATCATTTTTCAATATGACCCACATGTCATTATTGAGTGATCATGTCATAAAATGAATGATCGTCCATGTTCACCTAATAATTTTCATTTTATGTAATTAAGATGTCACCTGATAGGACCCACAATAATTTTTGTTTTATGTAATTAAGATGTCACATGATCAAGTCTTCTAATTATGTTCTTAGATTAGTCATAAAATCTAGGACTTCAAAGTAGTGCTTATTTCACTATCTTATGGTGGTGTTAAGAGTTTTTAACAGAAATAGAGCTTGTGGATGCATTCAACTTGTAACTAAAGAAAGCACCAGAAAAAGTAATGACAGATTTGATCTGCTAAGGTCAAAAAATAGCCAAATTGGTACTTTCTGCTGATGATGTAACTATAAAATTTGCTAATTTGTATTTTGTTTATTTTTGAAGAAAAATAGCACATTGCCACATGTTTCTTTGATTAATAAGCATGTAAAAGACAGTCATCTAGTATACAAACATATGTTCCAGTCACCTGGAAAACATAAAAATGTCTTTACCCGACGTATGAAATTGTCTTTGTGAAAAGTATAATGTTCAATTATGAAAAACCTAGCTAATACTTCGATTCGGCTGAAAAGAGAGAGAGAGAGAGAGAGAGAGAGAGAGAGAGAGAGAGAGAGAGGGTTAGGGTTAGGGTTAGGGTTTACATCCCTGTGACAATATCTGTGTCGTGTTTGTGTCCGTATTTGTGTTAGTATGTGTGTGTCGTATCTGTATCTGTGTGTGTGAGAGAGAGATTGGGTTGGGGTTAGGGTTAGGGTTTACACCCTTTGTGTCAGTGTGTGTCGTGTCTGTGTCATTGTCATGTCATGTGCATCTTTGAGAGAGAGAGAGAAAAAGAGAGAGAGAGATCGGGTTAGGGTTTACCTAGAGGAGGAGAAGAAGCCCGAGGTCCAACGGAGGGGGCTATGGGGGAGCCGGTGGGGGGCTGTGGGGGAGCACTTGGTGGGTCCGCCGGAGTAGGGGGTTGTGGAGGACGCCAGAGGGGGCACTTCGCCGGAGAGGGGGGGGGAGGGGGGAGTTTTTGAAAATTTGTGGAAAGATCTCGACAGAAGGGGGGGGGGAATCGTAACCTATATTAAAAAATTTAGTGACGTTTAGCGACGTCAACTTATGACATCACTGACTATCAAGTTTGCGACGTTATAGAAGTCGCTAAAAATGTTGCTAAAAATTGAAGAAACTAACGTCGCTAAATACATCACTAAACGTCGCTAAATAAAAAAACTTGGCGACGTTTAGCGACCTTAAAGAAGCTTATAGCGACTATTCTTTCTAAAAACTGAATTACAGTCGCTAAACATCGCTATATGTCGCCAATTGTGACGTATAGCGACGTTTATTTTTGGATTCACTCAAATCTTCAATATTAGTGATATTTTAATATGATGTCGCTAAAAATGTTGCTATTTCTTCATATTTTGGTAGTGTATGTTGCTCTCCCGATATCTCAATATGTTGCTCCCCGCAATAATACCTTGCTTGCAATATTTGCAATATTGATATATATGTCTCCTCCGTTGTTACTTGATCGAAATAGGAAAGCTCCCCCATAAAGTTGGAGCCAAAATAAAAAAATGTGATGCAATAAACAGAAATGCCATAATGAACAAAAACAAATATAAAGGAAGCAAACATAAAATAACAATCTATAGGAACATTTTGTAAATGAAGAGCAATATAACCTTGCCAAATGTTAACCAAGTTTAAAACATCATTGATCTAAAGATAGCATCTCATAAAAGTCTCATAAAAGAAGCATATCTAGAAATAACAACTCATAGAGATTAACATCATCACATAATGCTAATATTATCACTAAATGCTAAGCTAATGATCTCTACTCTACTACTTATCGTCATTATCGATCTTTGCCGAACGGTTGGGATCATAAAAAAAAGCAGGATCAAAGTATTTTTGAGCATTTGGATCATCAATGCGGTATCTAGTAAAGGAAGGATCATGAACCATGTAAATTGGTCCGCTGCCAGGGTAAAGAGAAAAGCTGTAACGCATATCCATAAAAGAGTTGGATATCACAAAGAACTTATCAAAAAATAAATCACATCAAGTAAATAATTAAAATAGAAGAAATAGCTGCAGAAATAATAATTGCACACAATCACACACAAGAAAATTGAGGCATATGGATACATATACCCCTAACTCAGTCAAATAAAAAATTGTCCTCGCTTTCCTATGCTGACTCACACAAATGGAGAAGAGCCAAGTCTTGAGGTAAGTCAATACCAATGACTATATCGAGGACATGACTCTAATCCAGGACATAAGTTTGTAGTCGGGATTTTTGATGAACAACGCGTACCACGAGATACGGAGACAGAAGAGATGGACGAGAAACTCATCTTCACTCACCGAATAAGTTAAGCTAACCGTTGCACTCCAGACATAGTGAAATATAAGGCCATCAAACCCTAGATGTACTGCCACTACCTGATCTGTTACTGAAAGAAAAAACTGGAACAACTCAGGAAGATGGTACCTACGACCGTCAAGGTACTGCCCTTTGGCTGACTAGGATACTAAAACTGTATCTTGGACTGCGTATATAATCGTGCTCTGTGCTGCCTGGCCCTCTAAGCTCAAGATGGGGGAGGATGTTGTGCAAATGCCTGTGCTATTAATATTGGCTCATCTTGGTCTACCACTCTAAGATTTGATAATCGAGGTGACTGAAATATTTGAGATGTCATGCCGGGCATAGCTGGTCGTTCTTGAGGTGATATTTCTAGGAAAATTTTAACTTTATGACCTATAGCTAACAGTGAGAACATCGCCCATTAGCCTTCCAATAACCTAATCTAAAATGCCCCATCTTCCCACAGTAGGTACATCCTTCTGGTTCTGCTAGGTGTTGTTGCGGGTGATATTCTGGTATCGAGGTCTGGGGTACTGCTCGTCGTCCGAGTGATATTCGTGGAAAGGAAGCAATCATATGATCGGGTGCCCTACATAGAAGACATGATTAGCCCTCCGATATGTTACATTAGTGTGTCATGCCTTTCTACAGAAGGAACATACGACTGGCGCCTCTGGGCACTGATACGAATGATTGTAAGATGATAATGGTGAGGGATAATAAAATAAAGATCCTAACGGGGGTACACGATTTCTCTTACGACTCTCAGTTGTTAAAGTGGTCCCCCCTGACTATATACTCTCGTCCTTGCAATACTTCTACGGTAGACCGGGATGGACATGCCAACTTACTGAATGACTGGTACTATCCTTCTTTAATCCCTACTCCATCTGCACGCAAGTCTTTAGTTTGGAATTTTCCTGACAAACTATGCCTCTTGAGTTCTAACAACATCTGAAGACTCTGTTGGATGGTACGATTTTGCTTTAGCTGGGACTCTTGCTAAAGCTAGAGCACTTGTTGCTGAAGTTGAAGCTGAAGTTGTTGTTATTGCTGCTGCTACTACTGTGTCACCATCATAATCCTAATCATCTCTAGCATAAGCTGCAAGCTTAACTGCTCCGGTTGTGCCAAAGAAACTCGTGGAACTGGCTGGCCTTGTATGACTGGTGGAGCTGCCTGATGCTGAGAGGTTGTCGGCTCTTAATTATGACTCGGCAACGAAGTCTGGTTCTGGCGTACTACTGGAACTGTTAGAACTACTAGAGCGATGGAACCCAGAAGGAGGAGAAGGTGGGGTATCACTGAAGGATAATGATACAAGGCAATCAACAAGGGATGGAAATGGAACAATCTTGTCGAGCAAATTTTTAGTTCAAGGGAAACGGAAAGGTACAGGTTCAAGTGGAGTTCAATCGAAGATAGGTAAATGATAGAGATTATAACAAGATGAGTCCCCCCACAAGTCTAAAAAACTGACCTGCATGGGCCACCACTAAAACTTTGTCACGCCCCTCTCTCAGAATACTGGATAAATACGAGGACTGACATGGCTAACCACACCTTACAGAATACCGAAGTAAGCGAAAATGTGCTAAGGTTGTCTAGAAGACAAATGTGTAGAATCTAGCATGCTATGACATCAGTCCTAAGGCTGACAACACTTAGTATCTCAATCCATCAATAAATATTTCAAAAGTATATCACATATGAATATAAAGAGATGTCCCAAAATACATACCACATAAGATCATGAAGCTAGTGAATACAAAAGGCTGAGTAGCAGAGTATAATTATACATGATCAAATATACCAGCCATGGTCTAATATATACATCATGTTGACCGAAATTAGAGGAGTAATCTCAAAACAAAAGGGCTAATGCTGGCCCTTGCGAAACAACACATAATCAGATAATACTATGAGGGGTAGAAGAAGGAAACCCACTCGTAAGCTTCGGCCGCAGTCCTAGGAGTGCAATCAATCTAGCTGGAAGTACGGTGGAGCCCGGTTCTCTTCAGGTAAATCTGGCTAAGCAAAACCAGTGGGGTCAGAACCCAAAGCAACAAGACCACAAAGGAGCTCAAGGTGTTAACCAACGCCACAATCAGCAGAAATAAGAGACAAACGAATACCTAAATAAATATGGGTCAAGCTTTGTACGGTACCAATGTACTCGTCTCGATAAAATAACTATAAGGATTAGTATACTAATAATAAACTAACTATAAAGAAGGATAAGGCAACATGCGGCAAAATGACATAGGAATTACTCTAGATTAGTACCATAACCCTTAAACAAAATAAGGACCAGGGTTGCAAACCTTCACTTGAGCAGAACTTTGCACTCTAACCATGCATAGAAATAAAATAGAATAAACAGGATGAGCTAGATGAATAGACAAACATTCATATCACGGCCAAACATGCCTACGGCTTGCTATAATTAACTAACTAGGGTTATCACAAACCTACTTACTAACAAATACATGTCTTGAAGAATATCGCTACCACCGGCACTTTAGTCAACCCCGATGGCCAAAGGTACGCTTGTCTATTACTTATAGTGCACATCACAAACAATGATGGATAAAAAACTAAAGCTGATAACTGATAGCATAACACAACATAACGTAGGCATAAACTAGTTTTATAAACATAAAGAAGTTTTATAAACATAAACTGATTTTGTAAACATAAACTGGTTTTATAAACATAAACTAATTTTGTAAACATAAAGAGGTTTTATAAATGAAACTAGTTTTGTAAACATAAACTGGTTTTGTTAACATAAAGAGATTTTGTAAACATAAGCTGATTTTGTAAAAATAACTTATCTGTAAATTGTCTTGTAACATAAACTGAAACATAACTGAAAAATATACTGGAATGTATATACTGAAATACATAATGTTATGAACCGTGGCTCAATAACAACAATTTGTAGTGCCGCAGCACATCACAGATCTTGTAACCACATTATGCAACAAATTATATGACTACCACGGTACATCACAAAGTCTTGTATGTACCTAGGCATGCATAAACTTGGCAGGTCATTGAGACCTTGCCTAGCAGGGTTGGTCCATGCCTCATGGGGCCCTTAGAGATTGGGGTAGCCGATAGCACAATATTCTTTCCTCCCAATGATCTAGTCAAATTTTATCTCGTTTATTCATTATTTCAAGTTCTTGAGTCGTGGACACGCGAGAAATTCCTAGAATGTTGAGTTGCGAGTATAGGCCATTCACGAGTTATCACTGGCAAACTTTTCATATCCGTGACACGCGATACATTGGGCAATACTCACACCCAATTGCCTGATGCCAAATACAATAGGTTTATCATACACAACAATTTCCACGGTGTCTTGAGGGTCAGAACATGTGTTAAATTATAAGAGCACAACATCCAACTATATAATACACAAAGAAATATTCCAAGTAAAAATGAAAGAAACGTTTGATAAAACCAGGCGCACAAACTCACAGAAACAAGGTTGGCGCACTTTCGTAAGAAAGTGCGCGAGCTATAAAGTTGTGGCGCACTTTTTCAAATTAACTAACACGGCGCACTTGACAAAAGTACGTGAGCAAGAATAAGGCGTCCTTTGAAAGAAAGTGGGCGAGCAATCTAGCTAAAAGATAAAACATACAATCCGAGGTCAAAGCTCGACAGTCGAGAAACTCGCCAGTTTAGGAGCACATAAATCAATAAGATAGAAATTGAGAGACTAACCAAAGCTTCGTCCCTAAGTAAATGAAGAGGAAAGAAAGTGCTCCGACTGACGAAACATAGGAAAAGTGTGCCAGATTGCCAAACGCGAAGAAAGTACGCTGACTGTCTTTCGCGCACTTTCTCTTGGTTTCCCAGAGATAACTTTGATTGAATATGCACCAAAGTGCACTAACTGGATTTTCTCTCGAAAGTGCGCCACTGACTCAAGGAGTCTGTTTAACCTCCCTTAATTTTTTGGGATTTTTATATTTAAAAATAGAAATAATAATACGTATTGACAACGTACCAATAAATGGTAATAAAATAAATAGAAATAATAGGAATGATACTAATCATACGGATGTATTTTGTAAAAAAATATTAATAATAATGATATATAATTTAATAATAATAAATAAATAAAGTAAAACAAATATTTTATAGAAATAATAGTAAATATAGTAATTAATAAGGATGTTAATATAAAAGAAAAGATGAAAAGAATTATATATATATATATATATATATATATATAGTGATTATCTCGCGAGATTTTGAATAACTCCAAAATCATGCGAGATGCATAACTTTCAAGAGACCCGAACAAGCCATTATCCCTAACACCCCCTTGCTTATTACACAGAGGCTTGAACCTCTGTTTAAAACCAAAGAAACTGAAGATTTTGACTTGATTTTTACATCCAATTTAAATCGGTTTCTGCCAAAATCTTTCTTAATACGATTCTTATCTAATTCTCTTACGGATTGGATCAAATACAACCCAAATCCGAGTTTAAATTAACGAGAAAATTAGATTTAAAATATTATAAAAACTATAGGTATATATATAGATATTTTGAGACCGATCTCTCTTCCCAAACCCTAGAGAACTGCTAGAGAATTTGAGTTCATCACCCCAGAGCCCTCGTCAATCCTTCTTCCACCCCTCCCGACCGTCTGCACCTTCGTAGCCGCCGTATAACGATCGGAGCACCACCGGAGCACCCGAGTCCGCTGTGCACCGACGGTCTCGTCCCCAACTTCGCAGCGTGCTTTCTTCGTCATCACCCTATCATTTGTAGATCCAATTAATCATGTACGATCATAACCTAAACACCTTTAAAACCCTTCAATTAGTTTCAATTTATATAGCCCAAAACTCATGATAAATCAAGTCCAACATCAGGAAAAACTACAGTTTATATTATTTCAATACAATAGTTTAAGTTTAAAGCCCAGTTTTGATATGTAGTTTTCTCTCGATAGATTCAACCAAGTATAGTTTTTATTTCTCTAGTTTGGAGAGCATATAACCAGGATAAACACAATATAATTAGTCCAAATTAATTCCTCTTATTTTGTGAGAAATTCTAGTTTAAAGATCACGAAAAACCATGTTTTTAAATCCAAAAATTCTACGATACGGAGTGCGCTCTGCCAAACGGAACCACCTCGTCGCATACTAATTATACCAAAAGGAGCATATGGTATTTCTTGACGTGTGTGCTTTCGCAGAAGTTGATTCGGACGTGTGTGCGCGTCAAAATCAACCCGTATCGGTCGAAAGTCCCCCGTATCGACATTTTATAAATTTTCCTATTAGTTGGTGCACGCTTGTCGGAACGTAACAAAATTTATGCCATTGGATTCGTAATATCACACTAGTCCTGTGACCCAATATTCACACGATTCTGAGATAGTGGATCGAGCCACCGATTCGTGGCCCCATGGTTGACTCGACGGACAAAATTGTGATCGACTTCCCGTAATCCAAAATTGGACATACCGTTGAGTTCGTATCGACGTTTATGATTTGTTTGACTTATAATTTATTCCATTTAGAGACCGTTATCCCTGGCACGTATTTTGGTGCAAAGTGGGCCATATATGGCCCCGCTTTGGCAGAAATTATCGTCTTTCCCCTGTGTCCAAATTGGATGAAAGGGGAGAACTTTCTGACTATCTCACTGATTTTGGAGATGTTGGTGATATTTATTTCAGCATCCGGAGACGTTCATTCAGAGCCCCTAATTTTTGGTTCCTTGGGATCATCGTCTGGTCGTCTATATTACACAACTTGCATGCCAGGCAAGTATACCTTGCTATAGTACTGTTTGGTTACATTTATTTGCTGCATATTTATTTTCTGTTATTTATTTTTATTTATATTGTTATATAAAACTGTGCTTCCAAGAATAACTTGGGTGCAACGACGGTTGCGTCATCTTTTGTCTTTTATTTATATTATGCATGTTGACATAGTTTTATGAGACCACCCCATGAGTTGAGGCATTATTATGTTTCATTGGCCGTAACACTTTTTACACGAGTTGTGAGTCTCATGTAGGACACAGACTTGCGTATTCTTCTGGACATTGGTATATATGGGACGTGTGATGGATATGTTATAACTGCTAATAGAGATGCATGTTAAAAGATTTAGTAGTTATTAGTAGTCCAGGAACAGAGACTATCATGGTGTGGTGGCCCAATTCTTGTCCTTATTTGGTTGTAAGGTAGGGCTATTGTGCTGCGATAGGCTATGAACCAAATTTATGACACTGATACTTGCACTCTGTCTTGGCGGAGTAGCTAAAACGTATTATGGATACAACATGCATAGAGTATTGGGTGGGGAGAACAATGAGTACACGTTTATGACTCCTTTATACCTTCTCTTATTTGGTGAGATCCGCTGGAGACGCGAGTCGTGATGACCCCTTATATATACTGCAGGACTATGATGATTGAAAGATGTTATGCCCGAGGTCCCTGGATCTCCGAGAGATCTATACCCATCCTATTATTGTAGCCAGATAGTCCATTTCCATTAAAGTTGTTCTTAAATTGTATATCACATAGACTAGTTAGGCAACCATGTTGGATGATTACTTTTAGTACATTATTAGCATGCTTCTATGTATGTTGTTATGTCCCTCTAATAACCTGGTCCCTTTCCATGTATAGACAAACAGGATTATCCGCAGAAGTATGGACTGGGACCTGATGCAGCATTCTCTGTTGAGGAGGTCTTACCCTCGGAGTATCCATGATTACTTTATAGCTAATGGGTCTTATAGTTATTGTTTTTTCCTTTATTGGGTACTTATTTTATATTTGAGTTTCGTCCTCCTCTATCATTTTAGTTGATATAGTGGATTTGTCTCCACCCGACTATTATTATCTTGATACTTCGTACTTGAACATTTAGTTATTTATTTTGATATTCCTTTACTTGTGCTTGTGGATGAGTTATAGATGCCTGTGACTTGTGTTGACAATATATATATCACTTGTGAATTATTTATTCATATATAGCGTATGTGTGTGTTATAATTTTTGGAGACATCATGCATTCTCTGTTGAGGACCTGTAGAGATTCTGGACAGGAGCGAGAAGGTGTTGCGAGGTCAGACTATCCCCCTAGTTCGTGTCGCATGGAGACATCATGCACCAGACGAGTCGACCTGGGAACGTGAGGAGGATATTCGGCAGTGTTACCCCCATCTCTTCGAAGGCCTAGGTATGTTGTAGCATTTTTTTTATTTCAGTCAGTAGTTCGTACCATACGTATGTTTTAATTTTAAGGACAAAATGCTCTAAGGAGGGCAGATTGTAAACTCCCTCGACCAATTTAGGATTTAATTAAATTAGATTGAGAGAATAGGATTAATTTGTATACAATTATTATTAATATACAATAATTATATGTCTTAATACACCTTACCATTGCTTCGATGTTTGGAGCGCTACACTAGTAGTTACCTTCAAACAAAGTTCATACACATCTCCTAGACATGCCAGACTACCCATCGGACCCTTGTGTAACTTTTAATTACTCAATATTGTGCTTCATTTTAGCTGCACAATATTCGTCACAAACGTACATGAATAATCCTAATAAATCTAATTTTTCGTAACTGCCGTTCCAATCCAAATTGGAGGCACAACCTCAACCCAATTCACTATAACCCAAATTAGGGTATTAACCCATTCTGAACCTGCTACGCTATGACTCTTGTGTTCCACCCAACTTTAATGCCATGTGTTCTCAATTGACAAAAAGAACGCCAGGTGCATTTATTGGTAATTTAATTAATTGGAGGCCAAGTTTACCCAAAATAAGATCTAACCAAGCCCATACACACCCTCGCATGAGGACCAGCCCCCACCCCGAGGAGCCAGGTCAGCCCAATTCCGAGGTCAGCCCACAAATCCCCTCCTATATAAGTATACATCTTTCCCTATTGAAAACCCTATATTCATAAACCCTACCACCACCTCTACACCTAGCCAAAACCCTAGCCGTGCACCACCTTCATCCCTTCCCCGACTTCCCAACACCGCCACCCCCTCAGGCCACCACCGCAGACCCCCTTCCGCCTGCACTGTTGCCGGACCACCCTCCCAGGCCGCTTGCACCGCCACCTAGCCGCCATTCCGTCATCACCATCCCCATCTCCATTAAGCCCGATATCTCCCATTAAACCCGACTGCCCCCGGCCCCGGCCACCGCCTCCAACACCGTCGACCACCATTGTCAGGCGGAACATCACCTCCTCCCCCGAGCAGCAGCATTCCCAGCCAGCCAAAGCCACCGCTGTCGCTGCTGCCGCCGTTGCAAAGCCGCTGCTACAACTGCTGCAGTTGCTGCCGCTGCTGCCGTGATCCGCTGCCCGACGTCGGAGCTCCGCTGACCGCCGGTGAGCATGCAGTTAATGAGCACAGACCCCCCATGTTCAGTCTCGATTAGGTAAACCTCGTTTTGCCTCTTTCTTCCTGTTTCGTTATATAGTTGTATCGGAGTGTCGTCGTATCGATGTGTCTTGGTATCATTTAAAGAAACAAACTAAAATATGTTAAACCCTATTGTGTGTGTATGTTTGTATGATTTACTAGATTAGTTAGTAATTAATAAGATAATAATTATCCCAATCATATGACTTGTATAAGGAACTTGTATTTCACCTAAAAGCGTAGACCTAGACCTAGTACACTTAACATGAGGAATAAGGTCATGTAATTATACAAAACATAAATAGTTCCGTAAAACCCATAACGTAGTAATTTATTGTCGCGAGAGACACGGTAACTGAGGACAGGACACGTACGCACCCTAGCTACGTGTACACGCGATTCTGTAGTCGACCAACCGTGATCTTGCGACAGTACCTAAGAGCAGCGTCATAGTTGTGTATGTATTGCTTAGTGTCTGATGACTTTATTTGCTATATTATATTGTGTGTTTAGAGTCATTGGACCAGACAGGAGACACTGCAGGAGCAGGCTATTGGCATTCACAGCTTGAGGACCCAGGCAAGATACCTTGTCCTATTTACTGTCTAATTTAAATTATGCATATGTTGTATGATATCTTGTTGCTTTGTTTCATATGACTGTGCACATCCGAGATTGACTCGGGTGCAGTCGACGGATGCGTCGATGATTAGTGTACTTGACCTAGTTATTAGTAGACTCACCCCGTTGGGAGGATACTCTGATATCTTCCATGACCTGACACTCTTACACATTTTACTTTGACAAATTCATATTGGGATGCGGGTTCACGTACTCGACTAGCTATCGGTGCGTGTGACATGCATCACGGTTAGTACGTAATTCAGAATTTTATATTAGTAGAGACTTGGCATATAGATACGTGGTATGCACGTTGAGTATTCGACTTGTGTATCTACATTGGGCGGGGAGGACACTAGTAGACGTATGGGATATACACATTGAAATCCGTAGTATCTAGAGGAACCACGGATCCAATAACTCCCTTTATACTGCTGCCACGTTCTTCGGAGCGATATGGACGATATACTATACTGCTACCACGTTCTTCGGAGCAATATGGACGATATACTGCACTGCTGCTATGCTCTTTGGGGTATTGGACGTTATGCCTACGCCTACCCATACGTACCAAAGTTATCCTCACATTGCATTCACTTAGACGGTTAGCACACCTTTATTGAATTTATTTTATTCAGTATTTATATATGGCATGCTTCTATGTATCTTGTTATGTCCCTCTGAGGACCTGGTACCTTTCCAGATTTGGACGAGGTATATTATCCCACAATGTACAGGCCAGGACAGGAGACGAGGTACGCTACCGAGGAGGAGCTAGAGGTGCTACTGTTAGAGTTTCCTTGATCAGTTGGTAGGCCTTCTGCCTAGGATTTGGGAGCATCATTATCTAGTCAGCCGATGCCCTAGTCCCTACTCTTTTTATCTATCATTCAGTACTTTTATTTCTTCATAGTAGTGGGTTTGTCCCCACCAGATATTCTTGGTTGTACTATGATATTTTGAGACTGACGTTTATCTTCCAGCATTTATTATTAGTACATTCTTGCTATTTATATTGTGGATGAGATTAGATTACCTGTTGTTGATTGATACTGGACATATTAGTATTTTAGGACAGCGTAGCACCCTTCGTTAGGATCCATTAAATTGGGTTATCATCGGAGACGTGACAGCTGGCTATTGCCATGTGGCCTGGTCCCGCGTATTTTTGGGACTAGGGCGTGACACCTTCCAACTGTCCTATTTAAATACTTGTATCCTACTTGATTCATGTACTCTTCCTAAGCTTTCGTCCATCTCTTGTAGAGAGATAAATTTGTGTAGTAGACATACCGCCACCGGGGGTAACACATCTCCAGGGGTCAACGGCCAATCACCAGAAGAGGCCTTAACGACTCCTCAACTTCCAGGACCGGCTGGATAGACTAATAATTAGGTTCCCCCAGTTCCACCCGTAGTACCTAAAGGAGCCCCCCAGCTCCACCAGCACCCAAAGATGGCCAAACATAGTTGTTCTAATTCTTCTAGATGATGATGCAGGAACAGTCTGCCGAGCAGAGGCAGCAAGTGGCAGAGCAGGGGTATGAAGCCGCCGAGATGAGAGAGGGGTTTCTGGCAGCACTTGAGAGGATGGTTGCACCAACACCCATGCTAGATCAGGCACTAGCTCCGGTGCCACAAGCGTGTGTTGGTTCAGTAGAGGATTTCGTATAGATGAACCCTAAGCCATTTAAAGGCAATTAGAGCCCAAAGGAGACCACAATCTGGATAACTAGCACCAAGAGGATATTGGAGGCATCACATTTACCATTGAACTTATGGATGAGAGGTGTGAGGACCCAGCTAGAAGAAAATGCTCATCACTGGTGGGAATCGATGGAACATCAATTGGGTACACGACAGACTTTATAGCAGTTCTTGGAGTACTTTGAGAGAAAATATTTTTTGGCCACCGTAAAGGATGCATTGTACGATCAGTTCCTCCATCTAGAACAAGAGAACAAGACGGTCGATGAGTATGATTCAGAGTTCAGCCGCCTTAGTAAATATGATGCCAGCCTGATACCCAATGACTTAGAGAAAGCTAAGCGGTTTCATCATGGGCTGACTCAAGAGCTTCAGCACTATACCAACGCACAGTCCCGGATCTCATATGCCGAGTTATTGGCAAAGGCTAGGATTCAGGAGGCTATCAGTAAGGAAAAATAAAAGTAGTAGAGATTTCAGCAAGGACCAGCAAGGACGCAACAAGGAGGGCATATCAGACGACCAGTGGGACAGCAGCAGCAGTAGAGAGCGGGACCTTATCAGTCCAAAAAAACCCCTTTGTCATCATTTTGGAAAGTTAGGGCATATCCAGAGAGATTGCTGAGTTTGGTTCGGCCAGTGTTTGAGTTGCAGATCAAGACAACATTCAGTGAAGGATTGCCTGATACAGCAGACCTTGGCACTTTATCAGTCGATGTAGAGACTAGTATTTTCAGCACCGCGACTAGATCAGCAGACGACGAGGTCGGGAGCACCAGGGGCGAGAGCACATTGACCTCCAGCAAGCGAAGAATTTCAGCAAGGACTACCGCTACCTACGCAGTAGGACCAGTTTGCGAGGGCCAGGCCACAATGACCTCCTCAAAGGTTTGGACATGCTTTTTCTATGGAGATGGATGACATGGAGTAGGAGATTGATGTTATAGCAGGTATTACCCTTGTTTCTACTTTTCCTTTGATACGGAAGCCACGCACTCATTCATATCTTCTAATTTTGTTGCCAAGAACAATATTGCCACTACACCATTGCCTAGTTGTGTTAGAATTCTCACCGAGGGAGGAGTTGTACCTGTTAGTCGTGTTTGTAGATCGTATTATGTAGTGATTCACGACAAAGAGATAAAGGCTCGACTCTTAGTCTTTCCCATGCCGAACTTTGATGTTGTTCTTGGGATAGACTGGCTAATCAAGTACCATCCTTTCTTCGATTGCTATAGAGGAAGCATTCTCTTTAAAGTACCAGAACAGCCAGAGTTCGAGGTTTAGCGAGGATCCACTGAGATGCATGCTGGTGCTCAGATTGTATTAGATGACATCATTTATCACCCTATCATTTCAGAGTTCCAAGATGTCTTTCCAAAAGATTTTCCAGGGCTACCTCCAGACAGAGTTATAGAATTCTTGATTGAGTTGACCCCAGGAGCAGCACCCATAGCGTTGCATGTTTATAGATTGGCAAAGAAGGAGATAGATGAGCTAAAGGCATAGTTGAAGGAGTTAAAGGAAAATGCTTCATTCGACCGAGTGCATCACCCTGGGGAGCTCCAGTATTGTTTGTACCTAAGAAGGATGGGTCAGTGCGCATGTGAATTAATTACAGAGCCGTAAATATTGTGACTATGAATAATAAGTACCCTCTACCGCGCATTGATGACTTATTTGATCAGCATAGTGGAGCCAAGGTATTCTCGAAGATAGACTTGAGATCGGGATATCACCAAGTGAAAGTACAAAAGCAGGACATTCTGAAGACTACATTCAGGATGAGATACGGACACTACAAGTTTTTGGTCATGCCATTCGGATTGACCAATGCCCCAGCTGTCTTTATGGACTTGATGAATCAATTCTTCCATCAGTATCTAGATTCGTTCGTGGTAATCTTTATAGATGACATCCTTGTCTATTCGAAGAGCTACGAGAAGCATGAGAAGCACTTGCGGATTATCTTAGAGACCATGAGGAAAAAGATATTGTATGCGAAGCTCAGCAAATATGAGTTCTTCTTGGATAAGGTCTATTTTCTTGGGTATGTCGTCACTGGAGATGGTATCTCAGTAGATCCAGAGAAAATCTCGGCAGTTGAGACATGGCCCGTCCCTACATCAACATCGGAGGTGAGAAGTTTTTTTGGACTTGCCGGATATTATCGGCGGTTCATGAAAAATTTCTCAATGATAGCAGAGCCTATGACTCATTTGGCGTGTAAGGACCGAGAGTTCATATGGATGGATGAGTGTCAAGCTTCTTTTGAGGATTTAAAGAAGCGACTGACCACAGCACCAGTGTTGAGCATTCCATCAGGATCAGGAGGCTATGTTATCTACAGCGGCGCATCGGAGAAAGGATTGGGATGTGTATTGATGGTGCATGTGAAGGTGATTGTGTATGCATCTAGACAATTGAGAGCACATGAGAAAAATTATCCAACTCTTGACTTGGAGCTTGCAGCCGTTATTTTTGTCCTGAAGCTATGGAGATATTACTTATATAGGGAACGAGTGGAGACCTATACTGATCATAAAAGCCTCAAGTATGTCTTCACGCAGAAGGAACTGAATATGAGACAAAGATGGTGGCTTTAGTTAATGATGGACTTTGAGATAAAGTTGCATTATCACCCAGGCAAGGCTAACGTAGTAGTAGATGCATTAAGTTGAAAGCCTATGGCACTCTTCTTGACGACAAAGAGGGAGTTACTGGAGGACTTGTAAGAGCCTGGCATAGAGGTTGTATTACCCGGATCAGACGGGATACTAGCCAACTTGCAAGTACATTCATCACTAGTAGAGAGGATCATGGCAACTTTGCCTACGGATGCTAGGTTCAGGATGTTGAGAGAAAGGACCAAGGCTGGAGAATATACAAGATTGGGTATTCATGCTGACGGGACATTGAGATGTGGTGATCGCCTCTATGTTCCCAATGGAGAGCTTCGACAGGAGCTAATGGCAGAAGCTCATAGCTTGATATATTCCATTCATCTTGGAGGTACCAAGATGTATCGCGACTTGCGATAGCACTTTTGGTGGCATGGGATGAAGAGAGAGATAGCTCACTTTGTGGTCAAATATTTGGTGTGTCAACAGGTCAAGGCTGAACACCAGAGGATAGCAGGGTTATTGTAACCACTTCTGATTCCTGAATGGAAGTAGGAGCATATCATTATAGACTTCGTCATGGGCTTCTCGAAGAGTCCAAGTGGGAGAGATATTGTTTGGGTGATTGTGGATCGACTTACCAAGTCTGCTTATTTTTTGCCTTTCCGAGTTGATTAGTCTACAAAAGCTTGGGCTGACTTATACATGAGGCAGATCGTGAGATTATACGGTGTTCCGGTTAGTATTGTGTCAGACAGGGACTCATGTTTTATATCTCACTTTTGGAGGAGCATGCAGGAGAGTCTTGGGACTCGTCAGAAGTTCATTACGTCCTATCATCCGCAGATAGATGGGCAGCCAAAACGTACTATTCAGATGCTGGAGGACATGCTGCGGGCATACATGTTGGATTTTGGAGGATCATGGAAGGACCACTTATATCTTGTAGTGTTTTCCTACAATAATAGATATCAAGCAAGCATACAGATGGCTCCGTTTGAAGCTTTGTTTGGAAAGAAGGTGTAGGTCACCCGTGTGTTGGAGCGATATGGGAGAACGTCAGATCTTGGGACCAGAGTTGGTTGTCAGTACTGTGGAGAAGGAAAAGAGGATACAAGGGCACTTGCGAGCCGCGCAAGACAGGTAGAAGCAGTGGGTAGATATTTATCGTCGTCCTTTGGAGTTCAAGGAAGGCGATCATATTTTCTTGAGGATCACTACTAAAAATTGCAGGATTAACGACGTTTGTAGCGACGTTAAAATAAAACATCGCTGAATTGTAGGTATTTAGCGATATCCATATAAAACGTCACAATACGTAGGTGATAGGGACGTGGAGCGACATTTAACGACTATAATTATTATAAATATATATTATGTCGCTAGGTAGTCGCTAAACGTCGCTAACTTTTTAATTTTAGTGACGTTTAGCGACGTTTATATATTTAAGTCGCAGTATATTATTATATCAACGACGTTTAGCGACGTAAAAACCGACGTCGCTAATTTATTTTATATAGGATTTGACAAATTTCTCTTCCCCCCCCCATTTCGATCAAAATATCAAAAATTTTAAACCGTCCCCCCATTCCGGCGCCCCACCTCCGACTCCTCTCCTCCCTCCGGCCGCGTCCTCCCCCCTCCGGCAGCTCCTCCTCCCTCCGACGTTCTTCTCTCTCCAATCACTCGGTGAGATCCTCTCTCTGTCTCTCTCTCTCTAATAGGACATAACACAACACAATACGACACGACACGACATGACCCACACTAACCCTAACCCTAACTCGGACACACACATACGTACGCGAACACACTAACACATGCGGACAGTAACCCTAATACTGACACGGACACACGGACACACACAAACTTAGAGACAACTTTTTGGGTACAGACCCTAACTCAGACAGCTTTCTGGACACAGACTCTAACCCTAATACTTTGACTTTTCCTTCACTTTAATTATCATATTTAAGGTGGACTCCATTATTTTAGACATAGACCCTAACTCTATCTTTCTTCTAGTTATCTGTATGAGTTGAGACGCAATCTTGCGTATCTGGAGCGTATATAATACGATATAGATCTTGACTCAAGGAGAGTCGTATTCATGGACACGGGAATGTCTCTTTAAAGTTGAGATACGATATACGGTATTGGCTTCTTCTAGAACTCGTATCCAACTTGGGCTGATGCTTCTTGCTGCTCGAGCTATTGTATTGGCTACTGCAGACTGCTAAACCTGCTGTTGAAGGCTCTGCAGTGCACTGGCTCTGCTGCTACTTGCTGAGTTTACTTGCTGTTGTGCATCCTTCCTGCTGTGTACTATATAGTGTTGCTGCACACTGATTCCTCATTGCTGTACTGTGCAGTACAGCTAGCTGCTACTGCTATAAACTGCTGTATGCTTCCCCTTGTACTGTGGTAGCACATAGCTGCATACTGCTCAGTTGTGCTCCCCTTGCTGTGCTAGCACAGAGTTGCACACTGCTCTCCCTTCAGTTGATCATTCAAACAACAATACTTGAAGGTAGCAGTGAGTATCAGTACATGTACTGTATTTAACGATGAGTATATATGCTAGGACTAGGAGGAGCATGTACTGTATTTAACGATGAGTATATACTTGAAGGTAATTATATAGTCATTTTTGCTGCAGATGTATCTAGAAATGGATATGAATTACTATCTGTGTTCTCGTTTGTGGATGTACAACCGTCATCCTGATTACATGTACGGTGTGCGAGATAAATTCATTTAGGGTGTACAACAGTTCCTGCAGTTCGCCAAAGCGTTCCCTCAGTACATGGAAGGTACCAAAATTAAGTGTCTGTGTATGAGATGTCACAACTTGAAATATCATCCAGAAGTGAAAGTCACATATTATTTGTACGCGAAGGGTTTCACGCCAAATTACTATCAGTGGACCGTGCACGAAGAACTTGTGTCTTTAGCATCAGAGTCGGAGCCATATATGGAGCCGTATATGGATGTCTACGACCACGCTGGTTACGACGATGGGTGGATGAACATGGTTTTTGATGCGGCGAGGCCTAGTTTCAATCCGGACAATCATGATGCAGCTGAGGAGGCACCGAATACCGATGCTGCGATGTTCGTGGAGTTGCTGGAGAATGCAAGGACTCCATTATATCCTGGTTGTGAAGATCATTCACCGTTGGAGGTTGTTACAAGATTGTTGAGCATCAAGTCCGATTTTAACATGTCACAAGAATGCTATAACCGATTGATGGATTTAATTATAGAGATCTTACCAGAGGATGCAAAGTTGCCTAAAGACTTCTACCGATCTAAGAGGATGGTGAGATCGCTCTGGATGGGATATAAAAAAATTGATGCATTTCGCAACGGGTGCATATTTTACTACAAAGACGACAAGGATGAAGATGCGTGCAGATTCTGTGGCACTGATCGCTACAAGGCTACTGGAAGAGGAAAGTCTGTTGATACAAAGAAGCCTACCAATTTGATGCACTACTAGCCTTTGACGCCGCGGTTGCAGAGGTTGTTTATGGTGAATGAGAATGCAGAAAATATGAGTTGGCACAAGCAAAAACATATCGAAGGAGTATTGGATCATCCATCCGATAGAGAAGCATGGAAGCACTTTGATCGAGAGTATCTAGATTTTGCTTTGGATTCGCGTTATGTCAGATTGGGGCTCTCCTCCGACAATTTACCCCATTCGGACTTTCGGGCTCCCAGTATTCGTGTTGGCCTGTGATCGTTACTCCGTACAATCTACCGCCTTGGATGTGCATGAAGACTCCGTATATGTTCCTAACCGTTATTATCCCGGGTCCAAAAAATCCAAAGAGGAACATCGATGTATATTTACAGCCTTTGATAGATGAGTTAAATCAGTTGTGGGAAGTAGGTGCCAATACGTACGATGTTTCCAGAAAGCCAAATTTTCAGACGAGGGAAGCACTTATGTGGACCATCAACGACTTTTCGGCATATAAAATGTTATCGGGATGGAGCACTCATGGTCGTCTTTCATATCCGTATTGCATGGACCATACTAAGGCTTTCTGTTTGAAATACGGAGGCAAACCGTGCTTCTTCGATTGTCATCGACAATTTATGCCGAAGGATCATCCGTACTGGAGGAACAAGAATGCTTTTCGTGCGGGCATTATGGAGAAGGCCAATATACAGCCAAGGTGGCCCGGATACACGATATGGGAAGAGGTAAAATATTTACCAAGTTCTATCGAAGAGCCTACTAAGGGGTACAAGTGTGACGAATTTGGTTGCACCCATAACTGGACGAAGAGGAGTATATTCTGGGGAAGAATGTGTTTGATAAAATAATTAATACTGTAATGGATATAAAGGGGAAGACGAAAGATAATCCGAAGGCCAGTTTGGACTTAGAAGAAATATGTAGACGTCCTGCGTTATATTTGATAAAGGAGGGGAATGGAAAGTTAAAGCAGCCAAAGTCAGTTTTCTCACTGGAGAAGGAGAATAAAGGAAGACTTTGTTGGTGGATTCAGGGTCTAAAATTTTCAGACGAGTACATGCCAAACTTGAAAAGATACGTCAACTTCAAGGAGAACAAACTGGAGGGTATGAAGAGCCACGATTGTCACGTATTCATGGAGAGGTTAATTCTGATTGCATTCGAGAATTCTTACCGTAGGTCGTTTGGGATCCATTGACAGAGCTCAGAATATTCTTCAGAGATCTTTGTTCTAGTAAGTTGCTCGTCGATCGTCTAGAAAAATAAGAGAAGGATATTGCGATAACATTATGTAAGCTCGAGAAGGTGTTTCCTCCTGGATTCCTCTACTCTATAGAGCATTTGCCAATTCATCTTTCCTATGAGGCACGTGTTGGTGGTCGTGTCGGTTATCGGTGGATATACCCCTTCAAGTAGCATCTGAATCACCTAAAAAGAAAGGTAAAAAACAAGGCACGGTTTGAGGGCTCTATTTGTGAAGCTTATGTTCTCGAGGAGATTATAAACTTTTGCTCGACGCATTTCAAACCTCATATTGCTAATAATAGAACGAGAGCTCCGAGAAATGACGACGGATATCATGAATCTAATGATGCAATACTCAAAGTATTCAATACGTCCGGAAAGCCTTCGGGGAAGATAAAGAAGAGATATTTGAATGACGACGAGCTAAGGGCTGCTTAGTTGTATATATTACTCAATTACGACGAGGATGAAGTGGAGAAGCTAGAGGGGTAAGTAATTAATACGTCCACGTTTACATCATCTTAATGTAATAGTAAAAGCTATTATTATGATACTAATCAGCGGTTGCTCCATTATTTTTTAGCACTTATAATAATGAGTTGAGGTCGGTTAGACCCTACATAATAGACGAAGAAGTAGAACAAGAAATAAGATGCCAGTTTCCTTCTTGATTGAGCGTATATGTAAAGTTCTTGGTAATTATTTTTTCTTTCTGCACTTGCACAATAAATAACTTACTATCGCTACTTTGGTATTTAGGTCGATCGTCTAATAATACCCGAGACTGAATCTATTAGAACTCTAGCCAAGGGACCAATTACTGCCGTCAAAATATGGCTAAGTTTCTGTGTGAATGGGTTTAGGTTCAAGTCAAAAAATACTCCAATTAGAGACAGCTTTCTGGATCTTGATTCCACGAAAAATAGTTGTTTGTGTATCAAATCTTTGAACTACAAAGACGTTGATCCAGGCAATAATTTCTTTGGTATCTTACGAGAGATTGTGGAGTTGACATATAATTATGGCACAGAACCTGCTAAGATCGTGCTATTCAAGTGTGAATGGTTTGATCCGATTCAAGATCAAGGTTGGAAAATTGACAAGCATGGCCTTGTGGATATAAACTACAAGCGTAGATATCAAGGCTACGAACCATTTTTCCTATCAAGTCAGGCTCAACTCGTGTACTTCATAACTTATCCTAAACGAGGGACAGCGAGATCAAATTTATGGGCAGTATACAAGACTAAACCTAGAAATACCTTTGACATTGACGAAATAGCTTATTAGGAGGACGAGCTACCTCTTATAACAAATATTGTAGATGTGGACTCAACGAAAGTTACTCATTACACGAGTAATAATGTAGAAGATGTAGAATTATCCAAAGAGAAAGATGAAGATGAAGACGAAGTAGATGAAAGTGAAGATGATAAGGAAGAGAAAAAGGAGGACGAGGAAGGCGAACAAGATGAATTTTCTGAAGATGATTGAAAATAAAATATTTTACCTGTAGAACGTACTATATTTTGACTGTATAATATACTATTTTGACAAAGATATATATTATATTTTAACTGTAGAATGTACTTCCATTTAGACTTGTGACACCACTAGTTATTTACTGTACAATTCTATGAATGTTGTGAGATATGCATAATATTTTGACTGTAGAATGTAATATATAATTGTGTATTTCTTTATTTATCATATGTTGTATTCAGGTATGATAGGATAACGTGGAGGGTTCGACAGGTCCTGAGGTAGACGGAGTACTCCTCCGGTACTGCCTACTGTTGGTTCTGGATTATCGTCGCCTAGTACTCCAGTATATCGATCAGTCACTTCTCCGACTGCGACGATGTTACCTGGCATTACTCCTGGGACGAGTAGTTCCAGGCCTGATAGTACTCCCTCGTCCAGCGTTCCTCCTGCTGACGGAACCATGGATACAAATAAGCATATGGAGGAGGTCGAGCCGACGTTGTCCCAGCATCAGCTATATCCTCCATGCGCACCTCCGGAGGAGACGAGGACAGAGATTTCGGCCGACGGTACAAAGTAAGTCAATTAAATGGTTTAACATCATATATATCATGTATTTTTTTATTCATCATATATTAACTTTTTCGATAAAAATAATTATCTCTGTATAGATATTGTCCCTCGTAGGTACGGAGACGCTTGGGCGTCTTTCTGAGGAACAACTATGGTGGCCCTTAGATCAACTACTCTGAATCTCCGGAGGAGAGAAAGGTGTTCTGGTTTGTGCACTTCAAGGTAAAAGTATATTATATAAATCCTCTAATTTATCCATATTATATAACTTACTAAATTATTTATTGTAGCAAACGTATTTCTATCCTCCGCACCGGGCCGAGTTGATCGAGCTGATGTTTCCAGCCATTGCAGCTAAGCTTATCCGTGATGCTCTGGATGACCAAAAGGCTCGTGATCGCGTTGGAAAACCGATCCAAGGTTGGATCATGCCAGAGTAGTGGACTGTGATGAGGGCTAGATTCGACGATCCGAGGTACAAGGAAAGGTCTGAGAAGGCCAAGTAGGCTAGGAGGAAGGCAGCAAAATGGTGTGGTGGCTCGATTCCGATGACAAAATATTTTCGTCGTTTGGTATTTTTTTATTTCAGATATACTATTTTAATGCAAGTACGATAAATGATAGTAGGAAAAAATATTTAATTTTAGTACTAAATAATATATTTTTAATAGGTACAGAGGGGTGAGGATACAAACATGGTGATCGTCTTCCTGGCCACCCAACGAAAGGGCGAAAATCTTATTGATGAGAGGGCCTCCCAGACCTATGTAAGTATTATTTTACTTTGTGTTAATTTTAATATAACTTAGGTAATTATCGAGTATCCAAACTTTTCTAGGCCGAGTATCTTAGGCAGCGTGAGCGGGCGACTACTAGTGCACCTACAACGGGAGAGGCTGGTACTTTCTCGCAGCCCTCTCCAGCTCCGTCGATGAACGAGCCGTGGGTGACCGCCGCTGGTGGTCTCCAGAGGGGTACGTACTACGGTATGGGATCCTATGGCGCCCTTGTTGTGACGCAGTCATCTAGGGCCTCCCCACAAGTGCGCATTCCATACAGCCCTCGCAGTCGTCGGCCCGAGTCCAGGAGGCCGTTGACTGTCAGATTGCGTTCCGTGACAAGTTGCTGCGAAGGATAGAGGAGTATCTCCTGTCCCAGCCGCAGGCGAACGATGGTACGTTCAACGCACGATTTGATATGCTCGAGCGCAGCATCAGGGAGCTTCAGGATTTGACAGCTGATCTTAGAGTGTCGACAGAGCGCAGCGTGACGGAGCTGCATGCATCACAGCTGACCAGGGGCGAGAGGTTGACGATGATGCAGTATTCAATGGTTCATAGCTGTACGAGGCTGTTGTCTACCATGGATTCATACAACCAGCGACTAGCAGAGTTGGAGCGGATACGTCCTCCTGGTGCGCCTACAATGACACAGACTCTACCGATGTGACTGCTTTCTTCATCGACATCGGTGTCGATTTTATGGGAGCAGTATGATCTGTTCTTATCCTTCATGCGTGCCGGTGGTCATCCTCCTACAGATCCGCAGTAGTCATAGTTAGGACCATTTATTGATTGTTTGTGTTTCAGACCTATGATATTTGGTCATTAATGAATATTTTTTATTTTTGAGGCATTCAAACATTATTTCTTGTATTCTTTAGGACGAGGCTTTCAGACTCAGTTGTGTGAATATTTGTTGTATTTTTTACGACGATATTTTCTTCTGATCCAGTTTGTAATCTCAATATTTTTTTTTCTTCAAATTTTATTATATTATTTATATTAAATATATGTTAATTTATCGGTGTTGAGTGTTCAACCGAAGGTGGTCGGCGAACCCAATTATTCAACGGAGGGTTGCTCTGGGTCTATTAGTACAAATTATAAATTCATAAACTACAGGAAGTATAGTTTGGAAATAATTCAGTATTTATTTTTTTATTTTTTTATTGTATCTTTATCGATATTTTAGTGACATTTTGCGACATTTAGCGACGTCAACTCACGTCGCTAATTATGTCGCTAATTACGTTACTATATTCGTCGCTAAATACATCCCTACACACGTCGCTAAATAAGTCGCTGTCCGTCGTAAATTGCTGACATGGCAGTATTGCTAGGTCATATTAATGTCGCTAAATTAGTCGCATAACATCGCTAAATGAATCGCACATACATCGCTATAAAAGTTGCTATTTACGTCGCTACTAACGTCGCTATATACGTCGCTAATTTAGCGACATATAACGACAAAAATACATGTCGCTAATTTAGCAACGTTGCGTCGCTCCATGTCGCTAATATAGCGACGCATATACGTCGTTAGAAAATGTTGGAATAGCGATATTTGGCGAAGTTTTTTGTGAGCGACAAGTTTAACGGCGAGTTCAACAAAACGTCGCTAATTTCGTCGCTAAAATTATTTAGCGACATTTTTTTGACATTTAGCGACATTTTTTTATGTCGCTAAATTGACTTATTTTGGTAGTGGATATCGCCAACTAGAGGCACTATTCGCTTTAGGGGACGCGATAAATTGAGTCCAAGGTACATTGGACCATTTGACATGTTAGAGCGAGTTGGAGAAGTTGTGTATCGACTGGAACTACCACCTTCACTTGAGGGAGTGCATGATGTATTACATTTATCGCAACTAAAGCAATATGTGGCAGATAGCAGTCATGTTCTCGATCACTCTGATATCACCATTGGGCCGAGTTTGTCATTCCAAGAGCCACCCGTGGAGATTCTTGATCATCGAAAGAAGGTATTATGGAATCAGACTATTCATTTGGTTCACGTGGCATGGAGACATCACTTGCCAGTAGAATCTACTTGGGAGCTCGAGGATGACATGTGCAAACATTTTTCGTATATATTCGAAGATCAAGATATGATCTTACTTTGTTCTTTCCGACCGTATAATATTCTTGTTTCTTTATCATGCGTTAGCTTTAATTTCGAGGACAAAATTTTTTTTAGTTGGGTAGAATCTACCGTATAATATTCGAAGAAATAAATGATAATAAAATAAATAGAAATAATATGAATGATACTAATCATAAGGTCGTATTTTGTAAAATCACTATTAATAATAATGATATATAATTTAATAATAATAATAAATAAATAAATATAGTAAAACAAATATTTTATAGAAATAATAGTAAATATAATAATTAATAAGGATATTAATATAAAATAAAATAAAATAAAAGATGAAATTTATATATATATATATATATATATATATATATATATATATATATATATATAGTGATTATCTCGCGATATTTTAAATAACTCCAAAATCATGCAAGATGCATAACTCTCAAGAGACCCGAACAAGCCACCATCCCTAACACCCCTGAGCTTATTACCCAGAGGCTTGAACCTCTGTTTAAAACCAAAAAAACCAGAGATTTTGACTTGATTTTTACATCCAATTTAAATCGGTTTCTGCCAAAATCTTTCTCAATACGATTCTTATCCAATTCTCTTCCGGATCGAATCAAATACAACCCAAATTCGAGTTTAAATCAACGAGGAAATCAGATTTAAATCATCATAAAAACTGTAGGTATATATATAGATATTTTGAGACTGATCTCTCTTCCCAAACCCTAGAGAACTGCTCGATAAGCTGAGTTCACATCATCCCAGAGTCCTCGTCGACCCTTCCTCCACCCCTCCCAACCGTTTGCACCTTCGCAGCCGCCGGATAACGATCAGAGCGCCGACGGAGCACCCGATTCGGTTGTGCACCGACAGTCTCGTCCCCAAATTTGCAGTGTGCTTTCTTCGTCGTCACTCGATCGTTTGTAGATCCAATTAATTATGTACGATCACAACCTATGCACCTTTAAAATCCTTCAATTAGTTTTAATCTATATAGCCCAGAACTCATGATATATCAAGTCCAACATCAGGAAAAACCACAGTTTATATAATTTCAATACAATAGTTCTAAGTTTAAAGCCCTATTTTGATATATAGTTTTATCTTGATAGATTCAACCAAATATAGTTTTTATTTGTCTAGTTTTAAGACCATATAACCAGGATAAACACCATATAATTAGTCCGAATTAATTCCTATTATTCTGTGAGAAATTTTAGTTTAAAGATCATGAAAAATCATGTTTTCAAACCCAAAAAATTTGCGATACGGAGTGCGCCCCACCAAACCGGACCACCTCGTCGTTTACCAATTACACCTAAAAGAGCGTATGGTATTTACTGATGTGTGGACTCTCACGGAAGTTGATTTGGACGTGTGTGCGCGTCGAAATCAACCTGTATCGGTAGAAAGTCCCCTGTATCGATGTTTTGCTAATTTCTCCATTAGTTGGTGCACGTTCGTCAGAACGTAACAAAACTGACGCCATTGAATTCTTGATATCACGCTGGTCCTGTGACCCAAGTTTTACGTGATTCAAGACATTTGAATGAGCCGCCTATTCTCGGGCCCACGATTGACTCGACGGGCAAAATTGTGATCGACTCACCAAAATCTAAAATTGGACATACCATTGAGTTTGTATCAATATTTCAGATTTATTTGACCTATAATTTGTCCCATTTAGAGACTGTTACCCCTGACATGAATTTTGGTGCAAAATGGGCCACATGTGGACCCCGCTTTGGCAGAAATTATCATCTTGCCCCTGTGTCCAAATTGGACAAAAGGGGAGAGCTTTCTGACTATCTCACTAATTCCGGAGATGTTGATAATATTTATTTCAGCATCCGGAGACGTTCATTCAGAGCCCCTATTTTTCGGTTCCTTGCGATCATCGTCTGGACGTCTACATTGCACAGCTTGCTTGTCAGCCAAGTATACCTTGCCATAGTACAATTTAGTTATATTTATTTGCTGCATATTTATTTTTTGTTATTTATTTTTATTTATTTTGTTATATAAAACTGAGCGTCCAAGAATAACTTGGGTACAACGACGGTTGCGTCGTCTTTTGTCTTTTATTTATATTATCATGTTGACCTAGTTTTACGAGACCACCCCATGAGTTGAGGCATTATTATATTTTATTGTTCGTGACACTTTTATACGAGTTGTCAGTCTCATGTAGGACACGGACTTGCGTATTCAGTTGGCCACCGGTACGTATGGGACGTGCGATGGATAGGATATAACTGCTAATAGAGATGCATGTTAGAAGACTTAGCAGTTATTAGTAGTCCAGGAAAATAGACTATCGCGGTATGGTAGCCCAATTCTTATCCTTGTTTGGTTGTAGGGTTGGACTATTATGCTGCGATAGGCTATGAACCAAAGTTACGATGCCGATACTTGCACTCCGTCTCGACGTAGTAGCTAAAACGTGTTGTGGATACAACATGCATAGAGCATTGGGTGTGGAGAACAATGAGTAAACGTATGCGACTCCTTTACACTTTTCCTTATTTGGCCGTGAGCTCCGCTGGAGACGCGAGTCGTGATGACCCCTTATATATACTGCAAGCCTATGACAATCAAAAGACATTATGACCGAGGTCACTGGATCTCCGAGATATCTATACCCATACCATTTTAGCCAGATAGTCCATACGCAGAAAAGTTGTTCTTAAATTGCATATCACATAGACTGCTTAGGTGACCATGTTGGATGATTACTTTCAGTACATTATTGGTATGTTTCTATGTATCTTGTTACGTCCCTCTGAGGACCTGGTCCCTTTTCAAGTATAGACAAGCAGGATTATCCGCAGGAGTACGGACCAGAACCTGATGCAGAATTCTCTGTTAAGGAGGTCTTACCCTCAGACTATCCAAGATTACTTTATAGCTGATAGGTCTTATAGCTGTTTTTTTTCTTTATTGGGTACTTATTTTATATTGGATTTCCGTCCTCCTCTATCATAGTTGATATAGTCGACTGGTAGTGGATTTGTCTCCACTTGACTATTATTCTCTTGATACTTCGTACTTGAACATTTACTTATTTATTTTGATATTCCTTTACTTGTGCTTGTGGATGAGATATAGATGACTGTGACTTGTGTTGACAATATATATACCACTTGTGAATTATTTATTCATATACAGCGTACGTGTGTTATAATTTTTACAACATATTGGAGTGTCATATACATACGGCTGACATGATACGTATTTCTAGTCTTACGTATTTTGGGACTGGGGCATGACAATGTGACTGGTGCACTTTTGCAAGAAGACTAGGTACAGTATGATTAGTGCGCACGAATAGTTGGAATGGCACACCAATGCGCCAAAAGTAAAACATACGTATTTCTACGCCAAAGGGGTTCTCTTGTATACTCTTCACAGAGAACTGTTCTTCATCTCCAGTCAGTCATTTTGGTATACATATTGTATCAAGTTTCAGCACTGAACTTAGTTGGACTCAAAATCAAGCACGGTCAAAAATAAAGTTACATAAAATATGGTGCTCGACACTACGAGCTAATTAATTTTGTAAAACAAAAAGTTTTGGGAGATCAAACCCCAAGAAAACAAAAGTGAACCCATAGACCCAAACTCAGGTCCATGCAATTCCAACCAAGAAAATCAAGAACAACAAATATTAAAGATGATGGGGTGCTCGGTCCCTGCAATAAGAGTTAGAATTAAATAGGAAATATCAAGTACTAAAAGCATGCATAAATCTATGGTTTTCTCTTCTGCAAGATGTACTTGCCTGGAGTGGCTTCTTAGCCTCTACCTCTTACAGTCCATGTTATAACAACTTCTCCCTAGAGTTAGAGTTTGGTCTTGAAGGAAAGGAGCAAAGGAAGAAGAAAGAAGAAAGAAAGTGAAATGAGTGAAATGAAGAATAAAATGGAGGAGAGATAAAATACTCATATATATAAGGGGAGAGGGAGATGGTTTAGCCATGGGTTCAACCAAGATGAACCAAATCAGGTGTCCAGTCTACATTTGGGTCCTAAACCAGGTCTATGGCAATGCCAATGGATATTCTACTGGTCTCGGGTAGTCCCTCCAGACATCAGAAAAAATATAAATGAAAGGTATCATCATGCAAATACAACAAAAATATATTATCAGAAAATAAATTTAAATATCAGAAATTCAAGACATACTAAATTTGAAAACGGGTTTGACAGAGCCTATTACCAGTGGGTATATTCAACTTCTCTGGCAATGCCCTGAACTCTAATCCAATACGTATCATAAATTATGCAGATATAAATGAATACGAAGCTCCTAAGTCAAATAATGCTATTGCAGGAAAAGATGCAAAAAAATGTTACTTGCTACTACGTCACCTAACGCCAAAGCCTCCTCCTAGAACAAAGTGAATTCCTGCCCTTGGCCTTGCTACGCTTCATGCCGTGACCTCCCTTGGAAACGTTATTGTGGCCTCTGTTGGCCCTACTTTTAGTCCCTCTGTCGAAACATCAGTATCTGCGTCAATAATGGATGCTGAACTACCGGTCGTGCTGCTACCGCTGGTCCTCTGTACTGCACTGCCTCTGGTGTTGGTAGTGCCAAAAACTGTTGAGATGGCCCTCCTTGTCTCTGCATCATCGAGCAATTTGCAGTCTTGTGGCTCGGATCACCACACCTTATTCAAAGCCCATTCACCGCTCTGCAAACATATCTAATATGGCCTCCCTTTCCACAGTAGGTGCAACCCGCCTATGCTCCCTGACGTTGTTGCTACTATTGTTGTTGTCTCAACTGCTGCCGAGTTGGAACTATTGTTGTTGAAATTACCGTCCTTCGCAGTGCTGGGTCATAGATACGAATGACAGGGGATGGTTCTGACGTTCGGGGTGCTTCCCTCCTCTAATCTGAGCATGAGACCTCTTCTGGCCTCATATCCTTGCTGATAATTTTTGCATGGTCAGCTCGTGCCTTCTAGCTGCTATCAACACTTTCTCATAAGTCTGGTTGTCGTGCCCCTCTATCAGCTGTAAAATCTCCAGGTGAAGCTTCTAGTGGAATCTCATCACTATGTCTGATCTCGTAGCTACCATTGTCGGAGAAAACCTACTTAATCTGCAGAACTCCGCTGCATAAGCATCCACTGTTCCACCAGCCTATTTAAAATTGATAAACCTCTGTTAGAGCTCATATTATACTACGACTCTGACATACGTAGCCCTAAACTGGGTCATGTAACTATCCCAAGAGATAGGATGCCTCAAGCCAACCTCTACATACGCCTACCAATCATGAGCAAGGTCCTAAAGCTGCAGTCAAACCTGGTTAACTTGTTCATCAGCTGGAACGTTTGCCGCCGCCAAAATAACCTCAATGTCTTGCAACCATGTGTCTGTTGTGATGGCATCCTTCGTTCCATCGAAGTACCTCAGGTTAAGTTGGCAAAATATGATTGACGCCCCCAAAATTGTCCTTCAGCCTCTCTCTAGGGCCGTCTGCAACCCTTGATTCAGTAAGACATTTTTTTTATGTTGCTGATTCATCTTATGCTATTGCGCATCCATCATTCCTCTAATGACCTCTATCAATGTCAGGGCATCAAGTATTGCAGGAACTGTTGGCACTATTGGGGGTATTGGAACTTCTGGGACCTGTTGCTCCACAAGTCCAATTACCGGTTCCACTGGGTCAACTTGCTAAACTACCGGCTTAACCCGGATCTGACCCAGAGCAGGTGCTACCTCATGCTTCCCTAGGGGATCCTGACCTGCCAGGACTGCTACCCGATCAACTGAAGAAGCCCTAAAAAAAGGACAAGAGATATCAAGAATAGGATGGAAAAGATCAAGGAAATTATTGATTCGATAGTCAAGCAGAGCATCAGGAAGAACGAATTTAGGATTTCAAAGGCACCTTTTTTATTGAGACTCTTAGGATCATGACACCCACAAGTCTGAAAAGAAAAAATCTGCATGGGCCACCACAAAAACGTTATCACGCTCCAATACCAGAATACAGAAACGGACATGTCCAGCTACCCCGTATAAGCTACTATACGTCGTACGGTAATTACGGCTATAACTAGATAGGGGGTGAATGCTACAATCAAGTCAATTAAGGTCATAAAGAACATCTATTATGTCAACCAGTCAAGTAAGAACTGTAAACATATAATATATATGACATAGAAATAAGGTGTCCCAAACGCCCTGCCAAAAATTCTAGAAACCAGCTGTAACAAGTGAGAAAGTTGGCTGAGTAGAAAAGTACATGACCATGATCAGCTACAGTCTGATTAATTACAATCATGTGAAGAAAACAAAATATCCAGACTTTCTGGCTAACAGGTGTCGGTAGCTAAACGTCCAAAAGAGTAAAATATACAATAATAAGTAGGAAAGAAAAAACCCACTCGTTTCCTTCAACGGCCATCTGTCTGGTATGCTCCATTAGGAAGGGGGAAGTAAGCTAGATCCTCCGGTACTAGCTCAAAACCTGGTCAAGCAAAACCAATGGAGTTAGACCCCAAATAGCAAGTACCACAAAGGAAGCACGAAATAGAGAAACAAAACCCAAAGCTATATATAGGTATAAATATAGGTTATGTGTCGTAGTTTTGGTCCATAGTATATCATAGCACGATAGCCCAACCCTACAACCAAACAAGAACAAGGATTGAACCATCACACTATGATATTCCATGTCCCTAGACTACTAACAGAATAATACAATCACAACTAAGTTCAGTTATATAACGGCCAATCACTTGTAAGTATTCGAATATTGTCGTCCACTAGTGCGGATGTGACCATTATCCATAGGGGTCATCCTTACACGTCATGATAATTTTCTGAGGTGGCTATTATGCACGATCTCGGGATTTTGTTCCTCCAAATGCTCTACCAATTTTAGTTACCTAGATTAACCCTATGATTATTAGGAATCACATGGCGTGGTTGCATGATCAATCCTCCTATATGTCGTATCGTAGTACAGCTACGCTAGATACGAATTCATTTTTTTGCTTAATATCTCAAACTGGATTCACTCGAGCGTGATGCAATAAACAACAAATCCTAGCCACGCTTTGGTAGTTGACCCACATACCATTCCCGTGCTGGAGAAAAATATTATAATATTATATGTCGCGTAGTATATGAGGCATTCTTGATGCACGATCCGAAACATGTAATCACATAGTACATAGCAAGTTATATCGCACCTCAATGTATATTTAATCATGTAACACATAGCATTTTATCAACACAGATACAAGTATTCGAGTCAAATTACCAACTAATCAGTAGATCACATGATTCTTGATCACATTGGAACACATAGCTCATGTTATACACATTGCCAGTTAGTTACTAATTACATAGTCTAGCGCACACAAAATCTCATTCCAGCATATATTTATGCCGTGTAAATAGTTAATTCTAGAATATGGCCATGTCTAGCACAAGGTCTGGTTACTAAGTCCATTCTTCCTTAGAATCATAATACAAGACATTGTCAAGATCAACCACATAGAGTAAAGAAACATTCTAAATAAAATAGTTGAACCCAAGTGAAAGTACCACGTGTGCATAAGGTCACTTAGGATAACATAGGCACATGAACCCAAATAGGCGCATGTACCAACTCGGCGCATATGACAGGTGTCGCATGGACTATCAGTTGTATGGTAAGTCAGTCGCTTGCGTCTCTAGGCCGCATGCTCAAGGAAAAAAGTCCACTCTTCGGGACAAGTGTCAAAGTGATGGAAAATAAATGCGTGTCCAAGAAGTGACTGAAGTGATGGGTGTTATAAGCCATAAAGTGTGCCAGGGTGATAAGATAAAATCATAAAAAAATATGCCAAGGCGGTGCAGAGTCATGCGTCCAAAGGAAGAGGCGCAAAGCTCATTGCCGTATGACACTCGACCGCATGGATGCTTCTCGGACTTAGTGAAGTTCTTATTCGTTCAACAACTGAAACACAAGGAGTTCTGTCGTTAGTACTTTTCCAAGTACTTAGCTACAGAACATATGTGTAGTAATCAGTCATGCATCCAACAAGACGGACGCATGTTGGAAGGTATGCGGTAAAGAGTTCAGGCCGCATGCTCTCTCTGCCGCATGAATGCTAGCCGCATGAAAACTTCCTCTTCTCCAAACAGAAAATTTTGGCCATAGAAAATCTCCAAAATCCAAAGTTTATTTCTTCCATAGAAACCTCATAGGAAGCCCAAATCTGACAAAGTAAAGTTCTAAATAACTTAAAATCAAATGCTCCATATCATAGACCAACAAGTTTTCAAAAATAATAAGTTTTTAGAGATGAAAACCAAGAAAACTCATAAAATCCATGAAAAGCTCTAACTTTAAAATGTAGATCTACACTAATTCATCCATCAAAATAAAAAAATTTAAGTTCTAAACATGTGGAGAATCACACAACGTGCATAATGGACTAATAATATGGAGAATTTTTTTATTTCTCATGCAATGTGTACTTTCCTATAAAAGGGGAGAGGAAAACCTAAGAGAGAGAAAAAAATAAAAGAATGAAGAGAGAGAGAGAGAGAGAGAGAGAGAGAGAGAGATTTTGGTTTATATATATGAGTATATTTAGGTTGAATCATGGTTCAAACCATGACCAAGTTCTATCATCATAATAAACCCATGAACCCAACTTCTCCAAAAATTGGTCTGGCCTCCAACCAATCTGACTACAATGCCAATAAGAAGGAAACGTTCCAAATACGTATATTGGGAACGATAAGTGACAGTTGTGCACCAAGGTGCTCCTTGTAAGCCCCCTAATTTTCATTCAGGGTTATTTTGGTAACTTAAATTTATTATTATTATTATTATTATTATTATTATTATTATTATTATTATTATTATTATTATTATATATTTAATTAAATTGGTTAAAGGATTAGCTCCTAAAATTACTTTATATATTAAAGACACTTTGCCATGGCTTAGACATCTTGATCGATGCACAATTTTTTTCTCCCAACAAAATTCATATTAATGATCTTGACTGGACCTAATACGCTTGTGACATTGGTGTTGCATTTGTTTGATCTCCCCTATGCTCCAAAAATGTTAATAAACACCTAGAAACATCTTTTCCGTAAAATTACAGTTATTTGACTTGTTGAACCCAACCTAGCCCAAACACCCTACTCGGAATCTCAAATCAATTCATACGAATCATGTACACTATCCCACACCCATCCTCTACTCAACAACATATATTTTGCTCACTCAAAGTCTCGCACATGCACGACAAATCGATAGAACATCGAACGTCTTAATTTGGAGATCGATAGTGAACATTCTTGTGCACTTGCACTTAAACCCAATCAAGGCCCCACCACCTTGACCCAAGTGAACCCAAAGCCTCTCTAAGGGCTAAAACATTCCCATTAAATTTGAACCATAGAATAAATTCTTATCAAATCTCAACCATAGGCCCAACAACCACAAAATTCTTACGAGATTAATATATCACATATCACCCACCCCATATAGTAAAGGATCACTTCTCCACTATTTACGGCATTATATTTCAAGTACATATTAAAACTTATCAACATGAACATGCCGACGGAGCAAAGAATCTCCCTATCCGTTCACCACCGCCTCCACCACGCGTGGAGTCCAGCCTCAGACCCTCGCCTGCATCGCCCTCCATAACTTGACCAATTCCCCAGTCTCGTGCGACCCGCACCTCTGTACCGAGCCTCTGTGCGAGCAGAGCTAGTTTCCGTCTAGTGCTACCCATAGACAACCCTTCCCATGGCTCTGACAAACTGACCAGACCCAGCCTCCCATCACGCCGAAGGCAACCCTGCGTAAACCAGAGCCGGAAGTCACTTCCCTACACTAGCATCGATCCCTCCTCCCCTTCATATGTACTCAACAAATGTTACTCCTTAGAGAATATAAAGAATGGAGAAACAGGAGAACAAAGATGAAATAATACAAATAAGAAGAAGATTAATGGGAGGAGAAATATTAGACTACTCATCCAAGACAAGGAATAGTACTGACTTCGATGTAGGCAGAACATAAGACCCAAGAATTTGATTCAAAGACTTTGCATTTAGAAGAACATTTGGAAGTAGTCTTCAAGAATACCAACTTACCAAACCTCAAAAATTTCATTCCAAATATGTGCGCAAGTCATAGCATTATCATGTTTGATCCCTTTTATAAGCGGCAAAGTAAAGTTTGAATAATGTTCATAGTAAACAAGTTTTTCTTTGTTTTTTCGAGTACTACATAAAGGAAAATATGTACATATTCTTGCATGGATCACTCGAGGCTACTATTTTTCTTGACAGTGGATGTGCAAAAGAGGAGGAGGGAAGCCCAAGCCAGCATATGTAAGAGTCAAGATCAGAAGAACTAAAGTTGCGGAGACCAGACACAAGAGCAGCCGAGTGTGGAACCAACAAAAGTTCGTAACTACCCATTCGATCGACACGGTCATGATGATCACTGTGAGGATGGGGATGTTGATCCTAGGCAAGGTTCGGATTCCCGCTAGCGCGCTATTGAACGAAGACATGGTGCTGCTGGGTTCGTTTCCTCTGCTTCCGAGGTTGAACAATGGAGTCGAGATTGAGTTCTTGCTCAAGTTAATTCAGGCGCCCAAGTCCGAAATGGACTGGGAAGGAGGGACCGGCTTTGCAAGCCTCGTTGACTGCGTATTGTACGGTCATACAGAGGTTGAACTGAACCGTCGTTACAAAGACTATGAGACAAAAATAATCTCCTAACGACATCCTCGATCAGACCCCAGTTTAGTCAATCACCTTCTCCATTTGTACCACTTACTCCTCTTGCTGACTCCACAAGAGCCGGTTGTTGGTGATAATCTTGTTAGTTGGTTTAGATTGTTAGTTTGTTTAGATTGATAAGTTATTTTGTTTGTTGAAACAACTTTGATATATCTTTTATTTAGTCTATCTCTTTACATCAAATGTTCAACTATATATATCTACCATTTCATTCAATAAAAAAATCACCAAGTCTATTCATCATCCACAAAACTTGTGTCATGTTTCCTCTTTACTGGGCTATTTTACTATATTTGGTATCATAGCTCGGGTTGAGGAACAGAGAAGCTATGGAGTCGTCGAAGATCACATTCTAATATCCAATGCTCACGAAAAGAAACTATGGAGCATGGACGATCAAGATGACTGTGTATATGCAAGCCCAAGGAGTATGGGATGCCATTGCACCTATCGACCCGAAGGTGACGATTGAAGCAAGGAAAGATAAGATGGCCCTTTCTGCCATCTATCAAGCGATCCCGGAGGAGGCGCTGCTTCTACTGGTCGAAAAGGAGACGGCTAAAGAGGCATGGAAAATGTTACAAACAATGCACATGGGCGTCGAGCGAGTCTGGGAGGCAAAGGTCCAGACTCTAAAGAATGAGTTTGAGACTCTCCGCATGAAGGAGGCAGAAATAATTGACGACTTTGCCATGAAGTTGACAACTATGGTCAACAAGATCCGTGCATTGGGCGACAAGGTAGATGAGACCTATGTCGTGAAGAAATTTCTTCGGGTAGTGCCATCGAAGTTTCTACAGATCGTATCAACGATCGAACAGTTCTGTGACCTCAAAACGATGACCGTAGAGGAGCTCATCGGCCGTCTAAAGACACACGAGGAACGGTTGCGCGGTACTGGTGACAACAGTGAGGAGCAAGTCCTGTTGTCTAGAGCCGAGTGGAAGGGGCGAGATACAAAAGCATCAGGCGAAGGATCTGTTGGAGAGTGGCGACATGGTAACGATACTCGAGGTCGTGGTCATGGTCGCGGGCATGGCCGAAATCATGGACGAAGCAATGGCGACCACGGGACCGCTGGACGAAGCAATGGCGACCACGGGATGGCTCTCAATCACCGTGGAAGAAGGTTCGACAAGACCAAGGTACAGTGCTATAATTGTCAAAGTTATGGACACTTCGCCTCTGAATGTCGTTCTAACAAGAAGGAAAGGGCTCACCTAGCCGAGAAGATAGAAGACGATAAACCAATACTGCTCATGGCCATGCTTCAGGAGGAAAAAGAGTAGATCTATGAAGAGAAGGTGCAAAAGATCGAAGAAGGTGACTCGGTCTGGTACGTCCCGATCAAGCAGCGGGGCTCTATGATGCAATGCATTTTTATCTATCTGGCGCGGGGATCACTGGAGTTAAAGTGGACGTCATTCATACACTAGAATATGTTTGCAAAGAGTATGGAGGGAGAGTCGAGCTAGCAAAGGCCTATTACAAAGGCCTGTCAGAGTCTCTAAAGAAGAACTTCAATGGAACAGGACTGATTTCAAGTATGCAGCAGTGCAATGACTTCTTCCTCCTCGGGACATCACAAATCTCTTTGGGAAGATCTGGTGATGACTTCTGGTTCCAGGACCCAAATGGTGACCCGATGGGTGCCTACTGGCTGCAAGGACTACATATGATCCATTGTGCTTACAACAGCCTGTGGATGGGCCAGTTCATACAGCCGGACTGGGACATGTTCCAGTCCTATCACTGTTGTGCCAAGTTCCACGCCGGATCGAGGGCCATCTGTGGTGGACCGATCTACGTTAGCGACTCCATCGGCCACCACGACTTTGACCTCATCAAGCAGCTGGTCTTCCCTGATGGAACGATCCCCAAATGCGTTCACTTTGCCTTTCTGACTAGGGACTGCTTGTTCAGGAGCCCTCTGTTTGATGGAGAGACTCTTCTTAAGATTTGGAACTTAAACAAGTTTGGAGGACCCAAAGGAGCGCAGGTTTAGAGGCTTCCCACACATGTACAAGCCGATATCCGGGTCGGTGCACGTAGGCGACATCGAATGGGACCAGAAGGAAGAAACATCCGACATGGCCGCGGCCGAGGAGTACGCGGTCTACCTGAACCAGGCCGAGCAGCTACTCCTCGTGAGCCGAAGTTCTGCTGCCGCAATCAAAATCACCGTCCAGCCGTCCTCGTTCGAGATACTGAGCTTCGCGCCGGTGCGAAGGATCGGCGGTCTCGGCGTAAAGTTCGTGCCGATCGTACTGACGAACATGTTCAACAGCGGAGGCACCATCTGCGGAGTAGAGTACTGCTGCAATGATGATGGTGCTGATGGATCAGTTGGGGTTACGGTGAAGGGGGGAGCCGCTGTTGTCACTTCTTCTTCGACAGCATCAAGTGTAGCGGACGATGCCACTGCTGCTACTTCTTCGATGATAGGCGGTCAACCACGTCAACCACGCTATCGATCTATCCAAAAGGTGTATGACGCCACAACACCGATGGAAGAAGTTGGGCTATGTATGCTAGGTGCGGAGGAGCCTGCAATTTTTGCCGAAGCCGAGAAACAAGCATGTTGGTGACGTGCAATGGAGGAAGAATTGGCCTCTATTAAAGACAATGAGACATGGGAGATCACAAATCTACCGAGTGGACATAGGCCTATTGACCTGAAGTGGGTTTATAAAATGAAGAAGGATCCACAATGAGCCGTGATCAAGCACAAAGCGCGCCTTGTTGCAAAAGTGGTAGTTTTAGAGGGAGACTTTGAAGGTGATGAAGATGGGAACTGGACTTCTGAGGAATTCGGAAAAAATATAGTTAGAGAAAGGGAAGGCAAAGACCAATCCTCACTGGAGATGTGTTTCTTGAGCTTAATGAAGGTGTTGGCATAGTGGGAGAGCTGTCATTTACAAATAACTCTAGCTGGATAAGGAGTCAAAAATTTAGGCTAGGGACAAGGGTTTCTGATGGCTATGTCAATGGAGAGAGAGTACAAGAAACCAAAATTGAGCCCTTCATGGTTAAGGATCATCGTGGAGAATTGTACAGGAAGCACCATCCTTCTTTACTTTGGGATGAGGTTTGGCGCTTAGAAAAGATTGGTAAAGACGAAGCTTTCCACAAGCGTCTGGCTAATGAGAACATCAATTCTGTGAAGGATTTCCTAACTATGCTGACTACCAATGCTCCGAGGCTCCGAAATATCTTAGGCAGTGGCATGTCAGCCAAGATGTGGGAAGCTGTTGTGGAGCATGCAAGGACTTGCATGATCCCCAAACAGATGTATGTTTATTTTGTAAATACTGACAATCAAAGAAATACTGGAGTTGGTGTAGTATTCAACATTGTAGGAGAAGTATTGGGCATTCTCTCGCAAGGTCAATTGGTCTCCATTAATGACATATCATCAGAAAGTGAAAAGGTAAAGGAAGAAGTTTAGCTGGCCCTAGCAAGACACTTAGCTAACATGACACGATAATGTGGAAAGCAGATATATCCATCTACTTCAAGAAGTTTAGAACTGTTGTTCATGAACAAGCTTTCTCTTCCGATATTTACTGGGACTAGAGTTGGAGGAGAGGACAATTCTGGGATAAAGGTAGCATTAGTTGATTCTTCGACAGGTCAAGTTGTAATGACAGGTGCAAAGTCCTCACTGGAGATTAAAGTGGAATATGTAAACACAAATGATCAGCTCGCCGATATCTTGACTAAATCACTTGGATGACTAAAGTTCCTCGAGATGCACAAGAAGATCCGGGTGCAGAAAGTGAAGCATTGATGCAACAAGATTAAGGGAGTGATTGTTGGTGATAATCTTGTTAGTTGGTTTAGATTGTTAGTTTGTTTAGATTGATAGGTTGTTTTGTTTGTTGAAACAACTTTGATATATCTTTTATTTAGTCTAACTCTTTACATCAAATATTCAACTATATATAGCTACCATTTCATTCAATAAAAAAATTACCAAGTATATTCATCCTCCACAAAGCATGTGTCCTGTTTCCTCTTTACTGGACTATTTTACTACACCGGTGGCCTGCTTATATAGTCATACAATGATTCAAACTACTAATTAAGTAGATGAAGGCCCTAGCTAGCCTTGGGTTCATTCTTGTGGTTGTTGCCTTCTTTCCTTCATTGTCGAATTTCACCTTGAGTGTTGTGAAGGCAAGCATGTTTTCGACGAAGAGAGCCTAATAGCGCCCCAAATGATCACAAGAGCGAGGGAAAAATATATATTGAACCTGTCGAGAGCAGGAAGCGTGTGGGAAGACATCTTCAGTAGCGTATAGTGGTTTCCTTTGAAGAGAAATATTTCTCCCGTAAGAATATGGTTAATAGAATCCCGTATAGGAAGCCCAAGCAACTATTTATATAAAGTCCAAGCTTTCGATCAAAATAATAACAAATTTTCTCCTAAAAAAACCTAACCAACCAACCCCTCCTTCCTACTCTATTTGGTCAGCCCCTCTCCCCTATATATATATATATATATATATATATATATATATATATATAACCGTAGTTTCTTTTCTCTCCACTTCCAAAGTCCAAACCCTAATCACTTCTTTTGCCTCCTTCTTTCTTTTCCTGATCCAATTTTAAAAATTTGGGAAGTGCTAGAGAAAAATAAAGAGGCTTGTGGAGAGCTTAGATTTTGTGTTTGGATCTCCATTAAGGATTAATCTCCAAAGGTAACTCTCAAACATATTTTTCTGAAGTTCTAATCAACTGATGATATTATGAGAACAAGTAGAAGTTCTAAAAGGGGTAAAAAAAAATTAGATTTAATGTGTATATAAACTTTTTAAGTTATTTTAATTATATTTTTGCGTATAAATTAGGTTAATGTTACAAAAACTATTTTTCTTTTGTCCAAACAGTCCAAATTTGTCATATAATTTTAGTCCTATTTTTAGCAACCCTAGTAAGTTAGGAAGGTCATAACTCCCAACTCAGAAATTCGTTTAATTTTTAGTTTATTTTAAAAGAAAAGTGTCGAAGTTAGCTTTCCAAATATATATATTAATAGGCAAAAAAAATCTGTAACTTTTTGTTGAATTATTTGAGTGTCAGGTGTCCGAAAGAAGAATGTGTTTCGGCATTTTCGTGATTTCGAGAGTTTTCAGAAACAAAAAAATGATCCGTTTGAAGTTTCAGAAATTTGACGCGAAGGCCTACGGTATAATTTAATCCCAGAATTTATTTGGTAAGTTTAATATGTGCAGTATTGGTTACAAGAGGGAACAAACTAAACAACATATGCAGTTTTATAGATCCATATAAAAATAGATTAGTATATACTATAATCCCAATAGACCTAATGTATAATGCATATTAGTGCGCGATTCATTTTTAATTTCATTTAATTTATTCTTTAGGGCATTTGGGATCCACAGTATCTTTGGACGTGGATGTTGGATAGGATTCTGTGCAGCATCAGGACACAGGCAAATATACCTTGCCAACGTTCACATATCTTTGTGCTTTATATATATTGCTGGTTCTTGTTGTATTTTTATTTATTTTCCTACTTTTACTATATTGTGACTGTAGGATCGTAGTCAATACTTAGTGTCCGAGTTATATTTGGGTGCCGACATGCGTCAGCGGAGTCGTGTATCGGTTAGTTGCATTATCGATGTTACACGACTTGCATTGACATAATCCATACTTGAGACATTCAGGAATTCTGGATTCTGTGCTAGGATAGGACTCGTGACCTGAGATTGATGACATGATTATATTTACACAGTGGACTCGGTACTTAGTTAGTGATTGATCTTGCGTATTTTGGATATGAGATGTCATGGACATGAGACATGAGTAAATATTGGAATGAGATAATGTACTCGGAGCATTGGGCTACCACTTTTTAGCATAGTTACTATGGACTCTTATGAGGGTCCCAGAGATTACATAGTTACTGCAGGTTCCCTGACGGAACCTGAAGATTTTCATAGTCACACGTTGGTGGTCTAGCGTGCGAGTGATGCTCTCATGTGCATTCACATAGACGGTTACTTTAGTTATGCCCCTGGGCACCATAAAGCTATTTAATGTTTAGTTTGGCATATTTTATTTGTACCTTGATATGTCCCCTGAGGACCTGGATCCGAATTTTGTTCCCAGGTTATTGCTGAGTTGGGTTAATGAAGTATATTGGTAGATGATTATTTTTCTAGTATTCAGGTATATATAGTTGATACATGCATCATATTCTTCCATATTTATATTTATTTCTCGTTACTTATTTTTGCGGATGTAGCCTAGTGTTTGTAGACTCATGCTATTTATTTCGAGTATATTCGGACAAGTATTGAGTGGGGTACACACCATGATATATGTTGTCCATTCTTATGTTTATTTTATTGTTGATTGAGACATAGATATATTTACTGTGTTATCTAGATATTGACCATTATAGTATAACTTATACGTATTCGAGTTAGACAAGAGTCTGGTTGAATGCGTAGCTTGCATATTTACGTATTTCTAGACCTACATATTTTGGGACTGGGCGTAAAATTCTTATCCTACACGACATATAATATCCTATAATTTCCCAGCACGGGCATGATAGTTAATCAATAACCAAAGCGTGGTCAGGAATTGTTTGATTGTTGCATCATGCTCGGTGAATCCAGATTAATATATCAAGCAACAAAGTGGATTCATATCTAGCATGGTCGTACTGTGGTACGACATATAGGAGGAAGGATAATGTAACAACGCCATGTGATTTTAGCTAATCGTATGGTTAAATAAGCAACTAAAACTTGTAGAGCTTTGGGAGGGACATATCCTGAGATCTTCCATGACAGCCACCCTCAGATATCCATTTGGGGAGTGCAAGGCTGGTCCTCATGGATATTATTTTAAATTTGCACTAGTGGATTATAATATCCAACTACTATAATGTACAATACTTTTTATGCGATCTTAGCATGGTAGCCTTACAAGAGATCGGTGCATATACTATGTGCTATGTGACGATTATCATGGCTCGGCTAGCCCTGCTAGTACATGGCACGACATGAGGATTCCTATTATATGCATTATAATCCTGGGATAACCCAGACTCTACCTAGAAAGTAGTAGAATTGACTGGCCGATCTTGTAACTGAGCTTGATTGTGTATTGTAACTTTTGTTTGCAGTTTAGGAACATGGACTGTCATAGTGTGATGGATCAACTCTTATCATTGTTTGGTTTTAGGGTTGGGCTATTGTGCTATAATAGGCTATAGGCCGAGACTGTAATGCAGAATCCGATAGCTTGACCAAAATCAGAGGATGTACATTATCTCGATGTGGTATGACACTTCTTGTCCTTGTTTGGTTATAGAAGTGTCACACTGCCTTGAAGATGTCGTATACGCCTATGGTTCTTGGTTCAGGCATTATGATATATATATATATATATATATTGAATTGGGTTTTTGTTTCTTTATTCGTGCTTCTTTGTGGTACTTGCTATTTGGGGTCTAACCCCATTGGTTTTGTATGGCCAGGTTTAGAACCAGATGTCACAGACTTAGTAATTTTTTCTTTACTTCGACCCGTGCGGCGCACGAACTTACTCCTCGAAGACCCGTGAAAGCCTTCTCGAATGATCCTAGCGAGATTGCTAAAGACGATAGAGAGAGAAGTGGAGCAATATTATAACTTGAAGACTTTTTATTAATATAAGAAAATCTTACAAGTTTTGGTGGTAATGAGCAAATGAGTCTCCCCCTATTTATATTGCCTCAAGGGCTTACAGGAACCTTCTAGAATGGGAATATTCTAGGAAATATTCTCAAAAATATGCTAGGAATTATTTTATTTTCTAAGAATATTCCTTACATAATTCTAGCTACCAAAATATTTACAAATATTTACAAATATGTCGGTATGGCATTTATAAACACCCGTATTTTTTCAGAAATTAAAAATAAAATTTTTTGGAATTTTCTGCTATTTTTATTTAATTAAATAAATGTTCTTCTGAATTAAATATTTTTAATTAATAAAAATAAATATTAAAATAATATTTTTGGGTGTTAAATAATTAATTAGACTTACAGCAATTTTTCTGTATTTTATTGGACCCCAGAACTAATTTTTAAAAGACCCAAAACCATAGTTTTAACTAAACCAGAACAAACCAAATAAAATCGGTTTAATTCTAAACCAAATCGAACCGGACCAACTGAACCGACCCAACCCAAACTCCTAGCGGGTCGGATTTGGACCCGACCCGCCAATCCGACCCGACCCAAACCCGATATGCTACAGTAAAACCCGATTTTTTTCCCGCAGTCGCCCGCTCGACTTCCATCGGCCATTTCCCCTGTCTCCGACTGCTCGGCTCCCCTCTCCGCTAGCCGCCGCTCAACCGCCCAATGCCTCGCCTCCCCACCGGCCGCCCGTCTCCCCCTCCTGACCGTCCACCTCCCCTACCCGCCGGCTGTCCCTCCCTATAAAATCTGCTGCCTCGACCACGTCCAACACTCCACAGCCACCACCGCCCCTCTCCCAGCGACCCAGCTCCTTCGGCCACCCTGACTCCGCCGCCTTCGCATCCGCCAACCCCCCAACACCACGATGCCAATTTCCCCAGCTCCGGCGATAACCCCCGATCTCCCCTGCCACCACGATCACCACAGCTCCGGCCGCCTCCGCCGAGCCCCTCCGCTAGCCCAGTCCCGACGATGCCTCCACCCGCTGATGGCCTCCGCCGCCGCCAGCGCCGAGCACAACGGCCGCAATAGCACTGCCATCCGCCGCCGACCGGTTGTCGCGCCACCGCCAGTACGCAAATTTTAGTCTATTCCGAGCCATCGTTCCTGTGAGTTTTTCTCTCTCCTCGCTGTCTCATTTTTTATTATGTTGAATCGTGCGCGTAGAATGCGTGACCCTCTCAATATCCGTGCCATCGGTTCGGTATATCGTGCCCTGTGTCGGTCGCAAACTGCGACACAAAATCAGGAAAAAATGATACCATTTTCTGAAAATTCAGAAAATGACCCGAACTTTCCAGTTCGCGACCATTTTGCGTCCAACCTATGCAATGTTTTCAAAATTGGCTTGAACAATTATTTAGAACTTATGACCTAGTTTTAAAATCCTACTTTTGTATAATTTATCGTATTGTAATTTGTATTTAATTTGAGGGTAAAAATGACCAAAATACTGGTTATTTAAATATCCTAATTTTTCCGAAACTGGGTGCGCCCCGCTAAATGGGACGACTTGGTCGTGTGCAAACTTTACCGAAAGGTGCGCACTATCGATACGGACATGTGAGATTTTGCGAAAGTTGATTTGGATGTGCGTGCACACCGGAATCAACGTGTATCCGTCGACAACATCCCGTATCGATCATGTTCTAAAACTCATTGTAACTTCGTGTACGCTCGTCGTATCGAAACGAAACTTGAGCCATCGGACTCATAGCAATACGCTGGTCCTGTGTCCCAAGTTTGGTTCGATTCTGAGAACGTTGACAAAATCCTATATCGTGGGCCCCACGGCTCCACTTGACGGACGATTTTGTGATCGGCTTATCAAAATCCAGTTCTGGATATCCCGTTGGGTTCGTATCATTGTTCTCGACTTGTAGATACTAAGTTTGACAAATTTGGAGAACATTGTATCTGGCACATTTTTCGGTGCGAAGCGAGCCACATGTAGACCCCGTTTTGACTAAAAACTGTCACTTTTGCTCCTGTGTCCAAATTGGACTCATGTATAGGCAATTCTAGCTATTTGATATCTTCTGAACCTAATAGTAATATTTATTACAGTATTCGGAGGAGTACCTGCAGATTCCGCTGATACCGGAGCAGATGTTGGTATCCAAACCCCATGCAAGTGTACCTTGCCAATCTTGCAGTAATTACTACATGTTATTTTCTTGATTTATTTATATGTTGTATCTGTTCAACCTAGGACCGTGTGACATTACTTAACGTCCGAATAATATTCGGGTGTCAATGCCGTACGCGGAGTTGTGTAACGTCACCTAGAGATGGTTATCGAAACCCTATACATTCTCGTGCTTGCATCATCAAGTACGTCATACCTCAGGACACCTGATACTATTCATGAGACAGAATCTTCCTGAGATATTCATGGTGATTCTGTATAGGCTACAGGATTTATGACATAAACATTATATTCATAGCTATCATATGACTTGCTGCATTAGATATGATCTTGCGTGACATGGACATGAGACGTTGTGGACATGAGACATGTGATTACATTGGGTGGGGAGATACACACAGGCTACAGGCTGATTTTATATATGTATTTATTATTGTGAGGCCATAGACTCTACATCAGAGCTAGGTACATTACGTGAGATTACTGCTACCGGCTTCCCGACACAGAGCTTGTAGTGGTCTCAGCCTGAGTACTAGTAATTCTCTCACTTGTATTTCACATAGATGGTTACATAGTTTACCCTATTATTTTATTTATTATTGTACTACATTTATTTTGACTTGAGTTATTTTGTACCTTGCTATGTCCCCTGAGGACCTGGATCCGGATTATGTCCCCAGGTCTAGCAGAGGAATTCTATTCCGAGGTATACGGGGCAGGAGTAGAAGCAGGAACATGAGCAGACACTGGAGGTGAACCGATCCCCGAGGACGAGGTTGTCATGCCCCGATCTCCCGCAGGCAAATTGGCCATTCCCGCTAGGCGAGAATCACCGCGCCAGCGCTCCCGCGGAACGATCGCTTTGACCCATCTGGGCGTGATGCCGCACGAGCGTGAGCCACGCCCGTGCAAGGCCGTGGTCCATTGGCTGGCGGTAAGAGTTCTAAGCCACAGAATCGCACAGATTGTCCGAGTGCAGCGGAATCATAAACGCATAACGATTTGGTAACAGGTTCACTGAGTCGACAATATAGCAGAAGCATTGAAACGCAAGTTAAAGTAAAGCAACTCTTTTATTAATATAAACATGTGTTACAGGCGGCGTATAGCCGAGATTACAAGTCACTCAAGCCTCTCTCTCTGAAATAGTAAAAGCGTGCCAAGTGGCTACAATTTATGGAATGATTATACAGGCGATGTTCTGGCAAGTTCATAATATTATGTCTTGTATATGTGCTTCAGTTCCGGACGCACCGTTGCTTCGGAGTGATCTCCACACCTTAGCACGCACGAAGGAGGCATCCGCACCGAACGAGGTTCTCCCGCACCCTGCATACAAACTGGTGGATTATCAGTATATTGAATGCACTAGTGGGGAAGCTACTCGCCCGCTCGACAAATCCAAACAAGTAATACAGGTTCCGTGCACCAACTTTTAAGTTGTCTTTCTAGTTGCCTTAGGATCAGTTTCATGCAAACATTGAATAGCCTAACTCATGTGGCAGTGCGTCGTGCAACATGAGAGGAAACACGGCGAGACTTACCAACTTACCATTTGTCCTTCCCTGTCCAAGGCAAATATTAACAATTCAAGTTCGGACAAGTATAAACATTCAGGGGCATAGCATATGCAAACATGAGTGTTGTTATATTATTCAAGTTCAATACACACGGTGGACATAGTCAAGGATAAGGATAATATGCAACGAGTGCACACGATGAACACACGATGCGATACAAGTTATCCCATTCGCACACGATGACTAAGCCACAAGTTTAATTGCACACGATAATCACTGGCTTGATGCCATAATGGACTAGTCAAGGACAAGGATAGCATGCAACAAGAAAACACGATGAGCTCATAAAACATGATGTGTTGCAAGTTATCCAGTCCGTACATGATTGACTATAAACACGAAGTCTGCCCGGATCGGATCGGATCGGTGCCAGTGCCCCAGCGACCGTTCGCAGAACTTATATCCTTGTGCACAAGTTTTCCATGATCGAACACGATTATTAATTCATACTTCATGCATTTGAGGCAACACGAGCACACGACAAGCAGTATTGCATGATTCATTTAGCCATTGGATATGCACAGTCTCCTGGGCTCATGTAAGCCCACTCGAGGGAGACTTGTAGAGATCCGAATACTTGAATGAGTCTTGCCACAGGAGTATGATTCTTTTTACTTGACATAATGTAATTCCCCTGTCTCGAAAACTGCCTTGGCAACCTTACGATCCCGGATACTTGTAGGTTCATTCAGGCACGGAACGACTACTTAGTAGTCTTTCGGGGTTTGGATAAAAATAATGCAATATACAAGTAGACAAGCATGCAATTGTGTAAATACGACATTCACATTAGCTCGGGCCCAAAGGTAAGCCGAGGGGTAAAACCGTTAGGGGACTTCCCGTGCAACACGTTCTAGGGTAGCATGCGAGGGTCTGAACATATATAAAAGCAATGTTTTATTTCCATGTTCTAGCATAAGCAATACAAGTTGGGATTATTCCCTTAGCTGGGTGCGTTGGATTCATTAGCATCCAGGGGGTGATTCACCTAGCGACTAGCATGTATTATTCCAGATTTTTATGTGTACTGGCTAAGCAAAGATAAGTTCACCGTAGCCACCCACCTTAGCGATGATTCACCTCGGTAGAGGGATACGTCAAGCGAGCCTCTGAAAGCCTAAGCCGGATTCCTGTAAGGACAAGTCTGGATATCCTTTGCTTCTCATTGAGGCAAAGCGGGTCGAGACAGTTGCACTTTTGCCGTTTGAGATGGCAGTCCACTTGAGCGAAACGGGGTGTTACATCCTACCTAACTCAGAAAAAGTCTCGTCCTCGAGACTTACTGAGGACAAGCAGTACGTTTCAATCAATTTTTGATTTAACGATACAAGGCTGAGGCAAACCTACATAAGTCGTTATACTTGTTTCATTTGGATATTTACTTGCACAAGCATCGAGATCGGCGTATCGCTTAGTCTGGATCGTGCTCACTTTCGAAGTGCATTTCTAGCGTGAACACGTCAACCAGCTTAGTGATAGCGAAGTCATAGCACTCGAGTTTCACCTTTTCTTATGTCTTGGATGGTGCACTAGTTCAAGGCGTCCCTCGAATAGATTCATTCAACCAAACTTAGAGTTAGTAAAATCGGACAAGCTACTGGCGATACTCTCAAGGGTTCACACAGGTTGGCACAAAGGCCACTCGCAGCACAATATCATACAAGCAATCATATCATATCATTCAAAACGCATTATGAAAGTATTTAGACTTATTGTTGGAATATCCTATCGAGGCATTAAGAGAGAGCGTGCACATAACCCACGAACGAGCTTTCGAAACAGAGATATTCGAAATAAAGTCCAAAGGCGTAGAAGCCAGGCTCTGATACCAACATGTCATGCCCCGATCTCCTGCAGGCAAATCGGCCGTTCCCGCTAGACGAAAATTACCGCGCCAGCGCTCCCACGGAACGATCACTTTGACCCATCCAGGCGTGATGCCGCACGAGCGTGAGCCACGCCCGTGCAAGGCCGTGGTCCATTGGCTGACGGTAAGAGTTCTAAGCCACAGAATCGCACAGATTGTCCAAGTGCAGCGGAATCATAAACGTATAGCGATTTGGTAACAGGTTCACTGAGTCGACAATATAACGGAAGCATTAAAACACAAGTTGAAGTAAAGCAACTCTTTTATTAATATAAAAATATGTTACATGCGGCATATAGCCTAGATTACAAGTTGCTCAAGCCTCTCTCTCTGAAACAGTAAAAGCGTGCCAAGTGGCTATAATTTATGGAATGATTGTACAGGCGATGTTCTGGCAAGTTCATAATATTATGTCTTGTATATGTGCTTCAGTTCCGGACGCACCGTTGCTTCGGAGTGATCTCCACACCTTAGCACGCACGAAGGAGGCATCCGCACCGAACGAGGTGCTCCCGCACCCTGCTTACAAACTGGTGGATTATCAGTACATTGAATGCACTGGTAGGGAAGCTACTCGCTCGCTGGACACATCTAAACACGTAATACAGGTTTCGTGCACCAACTATTAGGTTGTCTTTCTAGTTGCCTTAGGATCAGTTTCATGCAAACATTGAATAGCCTAACTCGTGTGGTAGTGCGCCGTGCAACATTAGAGGAAACACGACGAGACTTACCAACTTACCATTTGTCCTTCCTTGTCCAAGGCAAATATTAACAATTAAAGTTCGGGCAAGTATAAACATTCAAGGGCATAGCATATGCAAACATGAGTGTTGTTATATTGTTCAAGTTCAATACACATGGTGGACATAGTCAAGGATAAGGATAACATGCAATGAGAGCACACGATGAACGCACGATACGCTGCAAGTTATCCCATCCGCACACGATGACTAAGCCACAAGTTTAATTGCACATGATGATCACTGGATTGATGCCATAATGGACTAGTCAAGGACAAGGATAGCATGCAACGAGAAAATACGAGGAGCTCATAAAACACGATGCGTTACAAGTTATCCAGTCCGCACACGATTGACTATAAATACGAAGTCTGCCCGGATGGGATCGCTGCCAGTGCTCCAGCGACCGTCCACAGAACTTATATCCTTGTGCACAAGTTGTCCATGATCGAACACGATTATTAATTCATACTTCATACATTTGAGGCAACACGAGCACACGACAAGCAGTATTGCATGATTCATTTAGCCATTGGATATGCACAGTCTCCTGGGCTGATGTAAGCCCGCTCGAGAAAGACTTGCAGAGATCCGAATACCTGAATGAGTCTTGCCACATGAGTATGATTCTTTTTACTTGACATGATGCAATTCCCCTGGCTCAGAAACTGCATTGGCGACCTTACGGTCCCAAATACTTGCAGGTTCATTCAGGCACGGAATGACTACTTAGTAGTCTTCCAGGGTTTGGATGAAAATAATGCAACATACAAGCAAACAAGTATGCAATTGTATAAATACGACATTCACGTTAGCTCGGGCCCAAAGGTAAGCCGAGGGGTAAAATCGTTAGGAGACTTCCCGTGTAACACGTTCTAGGGTAGCATGCAAGGGTCTGAACATATGTAAAAGCAATGTTTCATTTCCATGTTCTAGCATAAGCAATATAAGTTGGAATTATTCCCTTAGCTGGGTGCGTTGGATTCATTAGCATCCAGGGGGTGATTCACCTAGCGACTAGCATGTATCATTCTAGATTTTTATGTGTGCTGGCTAAGCAAAGACAAGTTCACCGTAGCCACCCACCTTAGCGATGATTCGCCTCGGTAGAGCGATACGTCAAGCGAGCCTCTGAAAGCCTAAGCTGGATTTCTGTAGGGACAAGTCTGGATATCCTTTACTTTTTGTTGAGGCAAAGCGGGTCGGGACAGTTGCACTTTTGCCGTTTGAGACGGCAGTCCGCTTGAGCGGAACGGGGTATTACAGAGGTGATGGCCAAGAATTTCTCCTAAGTATCTGTTATCTATACTCAGTATTTGCTATTATTATACTCTTTTTGTTTCTGGTCTGTTGAACCAGTGTATCAGACTTATTATCGGGTTGTTCTCCGATTTACTTTATTGAGACTTGATGATAGTTATATTTAATTATTGCTGATATTGATCATATTTATCTTCCATGGATGAGATTAGATTGTGACATGTTTAGTAGACTTTAATATTGTGTTACAGCTTAAGTACACCTTGATGGGTCCATTAAATTGGGTTTTTCCATTAGAGTGTGCTACTGGCCATTGCCACGTGGCTAGTCCCTCGGTGTTTTGGGACTGGGGCGTGATATAGTTTTTGTGGTGGCCCATGCAGGTCAACGACTAAATTGTTCGATTTCAACTTAGGGACCGAGCAAGCCTGCAATAAAGATAGGATAGGTTATAGGATCTCATCCATTGATTTGAATCATTTTTTGATCTCTATATCGGATTTAAATTAATTGCTTGATTTGTATCCTATTTTGATTCCTCTATACGTTCTCATAGTTTATTTTTAACGCAAAGTAATAGATTCGAGAACCGGTGACGAGAATCTCTTAGGTACATTACACGATGTTGTGGTCACCTATGATGATGGAGTGACACCAGAAAATAGAGGACAATCAGCTCAAAGCGATCAAGCTGGCTAGTATACTTCAAGGTTCCGGCGTGATGATATCCCACCTTCGCCACAGTTCACTCTACCGATGCCTGTTTTCCACCAGGGCAAGCCATGGACGGGCAGCAGATATTTTAAATATTTTATGCCATGATGCAAGCCCAACAGCAGGTTCAACAAGAGTCTCAGTGTTATGAGGCGGGGTACTTAAGGAACAGCCTAGTAACTGTACTAGAGCAGGCAAACCCACCAGCTAGGCGACCATCGGCAGGATCTATCACTGATTTTCGTCAGCTGAAGCCCCGTACCTTTTTTGGCAAAGAGGGGACAACTGAAGTTCATGAATGGCTCACGAACACACAACACCAGTTGGAAGCAGCTGAACTTCCGAGAAAGCGATGGATGACTGCCGTCAGGATGCAATTGACGGACAATACGCACCATTGGTGGCTATCTGAAGAGAGGAGGCTCGGACAAGACCGAGTCACTTGGAAAGAGTTCTCCAGACTCTTCCAGGAGATGTATGTCCCAGCTATTGCTCGGTCAGAACTTCGAGACAAGTTCAACCGCCTTATTCAAGGCAATATGTTGATGGAAGAGTACAATGCGGAGTTTATTCGACTGAGTCGCTTCGCCCCTTCTCTAATTCTGACAGAAGAAGAGAAGGCGGAGAAGTTCTTCGACCGACTCAGGTTTGAACTTCAGAGATTGATTGGATCTGTTGCACCTACATCATACACAGACGTCCTTGCTGCAGCATGATGCATGGAGCGCGTCACCAAGAGGGAGTCAAGTCTGAAGCGGCCATTCACATCACCACCATCCAGAGTATCAAATGGGGAGTCTGCAAAGTGACCCCAGAGGAATCTAACTCAGAGAGCATCACCTAGAGCCTTATCCCTTCCTACTTGTCACTACTGTGGCAAGGTAGGCCATATCGAGAGGGAGTGCAGATGCAAGTTGGGACTATGCCTGATTTGCGAATCTAACCAGCATCCAGCCAAAGACTGCTCTGAGCGCTGAGAGGGAGCACCAACGGTAGATCGACCAGCGTTACCAGCACCGAGGCTAGCTTATCCAGCATTGGGAGCACCGCAGACGGTAGTTGGAGGAGTCAGACCACCAGCTCCAGGAGGGTATCAGCAGAGACCACCATTGGCACCACAGGCAGCACTATTTCAGCAGGCTCCTCAGCAGAGAGGTCCAGCTCAGGGATGAGGACAAGCATTTGCATTATCTGTTGAGGAGGAAGCTACTGCAGGAGAGGTTATAGAAGGTACTATATTAGTAGCTTCATTACCTGCTTAGCTTTATTTGATTCTGGAGCATCGTATTCATTCATAGCTGCTAGCTTCATAGCCACATATATAGTAGCTACCGTACCCCTTCCGAAGGCTAAGAGAATTCTTACTGGAGGTGAAATTATCCCAGTTAATGACATCTGTAGATCTTGTTCGGTAGTAATCTGTGGAAGAGAGATGCGAGCCCAATTCCTAATCTTTTCCATGCCGGATTATGATGTTGTACTTGGTATGGACTGGTTAAGTCAGTACCATGCGACCCTAGATTGCTGACTTGGACGGGTTATATTTAGACCACCTGGACATCCAGAGTTTGAGTTTCTTCGGGGAGCTATAGAGCAAGGTGTTCAGCCTACTCATAGGATACTATCTGTAGAAAGGGAGTCAGGTTACCCAAGAGTTATATCAGAGTTTGTGGATGTATTTTTTGATGATCTTCCAGGTTTACCACCTGATCGGGAAATAGAATTCACAATAGACCTGACTCCAGGAGCAGAGCCTATCACTTCATCAGTGTATCGGATAGCACCTAAGGAGTTGGTGGAATTAAGGGAGCAAGTTGATGATCTTCTGGAGAAGAGTTTTATTCGACCCAGTGTTTTACTATGGGGAGCACCCATATTATTTGTACCAAAGAAGGATGGGACAGTACGCTTGTGTATTGACTACAGGGCACTGAATGTTGTAACCATTAAGAATCGGTATCCCTTGCCATGCATTGATGACCTATTTGATCAGTTGAGTGGAGCTAGGGTGTTATCAAAGATTGACCTTAGATTCGGTTATCACCAGATTAGAGTAAGGAAGGAGGATATACCGAATACAGCCTTCAGGACCAAGTATGGATACTATGAGTTCTTAGTTATGTCGTTTGGTTTAACCAACACGCCAGCTGTGTTCATGAGTTTGATGAACAGAGTTTTTCTTCAGTACTTGGACAAGTTCATGGTTGTGTTTATTGATGATATCTTAGTATATTCCAAGATCCACGAAGAGTACGAGGAGCATCTCAGAATCGTGCTAGAGACGCTGAGGCAAGAGAAGATGTATGCCAAACTCAGTAAATGTGAGTTTTGTATGGATAAGGTGTCTTTCTTGGGACATATCATCTCAGGAGAAGGACTTTCAGTTGATCCAGAGAAGTTTGCTGCAATAGAAACTTGGCCTACACCTACATCAGTTGTAGAAGTGAAACGTTTTCTCGGACTTGCTGGATATTACCGGAGGTACATAGAAAATTTCTCAAGGATTGCGGAGCCTATGATGCGGTTGACTAAGGACCAGGTGTTTGCATGGACGAAAGATTGTCAGAAGGCCTTTGAAGAATTGAAGAGGCGATTAACAACAGCACCGGTCTTGACACTTCCTTCAGGATCGGGAGGCTTTGTTGTTTATAGTGATGCGTCAGGCAGTGGACTAGGATGTGTTTTGATGCAACATGGCAAAGTTATCGCTTATGCATCGAGACAGCTGAAGGTCCATGAGAAGAACTATTCGACGCACGATCTTGAGCTAGCTGCAGTAATATTTGCACTAAAGATATGGAGGCACTATCTTTATGGAGAAAAGGTAGAAATCTTTACTGATCCCAAGAGTCTGAAGTATGTATATACTCAAAAAGAGATCAATATGAGACAGAGACGTTGGCTTGAGTTGATGGTCGACTTTGATATAGATCTGCAGTACCATCCGGGCAACGCGAATGTCGTAGCAGATGCACTCAGCAAGAAGCCTACAGCTTATTTCTTGACGATGCAGCCCCAGCTATTAAAGGATCTACAGAAGCTCAATATAGAGATTGTTTTGCCTCGACAAAGTGGGTTGCTGGTGAATCTTGAAGTTAAGTCATTACTTGTGGAGAGGATTAAGGTGTCATTGCCCACCGATGCTAGATTTCGAAGACTTAAAGAGAAGACGGAAGGCGGCATGCAAACAGGACTTCGCATCCATGAGGACGGGACATTAAGGTGCGGAAATCGCCTATATGTTCTGAATGGGAATTGAGACATGAGTTGATGACTGAAGCACATAGCTCCATGTACTTTATTCATCCGGGAGGAACGAAGATGTACCGAGATTTGAGGCAGTATTATTGGTGGCATAGAATGAAGAGGGAGATTGCATAATTTGTGGCAAAATGTTTGGTCTGCCAGTAAGTTAAGGCCGAGCATCAAAGAACTGCTAGTATGTTACAGCCGCTTCCCATACCCGAATGGAAGTGGGAACATATTACTATGGATTTTGTCACAGAATTTCTAAGAAGCCCCAATGGAAAAGATGCAGTATGGGTTATCGTGGATCGACTCACTAAATCGACACATTTCTTGCCGTTTAGAGTTGGACAGTTCACGAAAGTACTAGCCGACATGTACATACGACAGATCATAAGATTACATGGAGTACCGGTTAGTATTATGTCAGATCGTGACTCAAGATTTATATCCCATTTTTGGCGAAGCATGCAAAAGAGTCTTGGCACCCGACTCAAGTTCAGCACTGCTTACCATCCACAAACAGATGGTCAATCTGAGCGCACGATTCAGATCTTGGAGGATATGCTGCGATCGTATATGTTAGACTTTGGAGGGTCTTGGGAAGACCATTTGTACTTGGTGGAGTTCTCTTATAATAACAGCTACCAGGCGAGCATCCAGATGGCACCATTCGAGGCTTTGTACGGCAGAAAGTGCAGATAACCGATATGTTGGAGTGACGTTGGCGAGCGTCAGATACTGGGTTCAGAGTTGGTTATATAGACCGTTGAGAAGGTGAAGCAAATTCAGAATCATCTTCGTGCAGCTCAGGACAGACAGAAGCATTGGGCTGATACATACAGACGACCTTTGGAGTTCAAAGAAGGAGAGCACGTATTCTTGAGGATCTCACTTACTCGAGGTACTATTCGATTTGGGAGCAAAGGCAAGTTGAGCCCAAGGTACATTGGGCCATTTGATATTCTGGAGCGCATTGGTGAGGTGGCGTATCGTCTTGCATTACCTCCATCTTTAGAGGGAGTACATGATGTATTCCATGTCTCACAGCTGAGAAGGTACGTGACTGATCCAAGCCACATAGTCGATCATTCTGAGATTGCAGTGGGCCCTATCTTTAGATATAAAGAACAGCCAGTTGGGATACTTGATATCAGTGAGAATATATTGCGAGGTCAGACGATTAGACTAGTTCGAGTAGCTTGAAAATATCACTCTTCCGGCGAATCTACCTGGGAACGAGAGGATATCATACGCCAGCGTTATCCTCACTTGTTCAAAGATACAGGTATAAACTAATCATTTTTTTTAGTTACCATATTTTAATTTTCTTTAGTAGTTAATTCTTTGATTGTGAGGACGCAATCCTCTCAAGGGGGTTATAAAATCCATAATCCTAGAAAATCGTATTTACCCTTTTTTAATTATTTATTAATTTAATTGTAGTAATTAGTGGCTAATTAGGAAAAATAGATTTTATTTTATTTTTATTTTAGGTGTTGGTAAATTTAGGAGATTTATGGGGCCATTAGGAATTTTTTTGAATTTATTCCATATAGGAGACCCCTTAGTCAGTTGCTAGCTTAATGGTATGCATTAGTATAATTCTGGATTTTCTATGGGTATATATATATATATATATATATATATATATATATATATACAAATATATTTAAAAGAAAAAGAAAGAAAAAGAAATGGAAAAAGAAAAAGGAAAGAAAAGAAAAGAAAAGAAAATATTAATATATTCCCTATTTGGATCCCTAATGGATGGATCCTTAGCCCACAAACTCAAACCCATTCTCATCCAGACTCGCACCCCCCATATCTTGTGAAGCCACAGCAAACAACAGCCCACCCTTTGGAAGCACAGTAGCGAGCCTACCCCCCGCGATCCCTCTTTATATATATATATATCTTCCATTTCGATCCATAACCCTAAACCCTAATTCTTCCTATTCCCATCTAAACCCGCCGCCAGTCCAGAGCGTCCGTCGCGCCGCCCTCCAGCCAGAGAACCATCCCGTCCAGCCGCCGAAAAACCATCCCGACGACCGCGACCTCGCACTCCAACCCAAGTTGCTTTGGACAGCAAACTTACCTGTGTTCCAGCGCTGTTTTTCATCACCTCGCTCAACCAAACTCGACCCCGTCTTCACCGGTATGATCCTTACTTAACCCTCTTCAATACCTGTATGATAGTTGACCTCGAACAACGCATAACCATAGGCAAAAATAACGTCAAATTTGGTAGAAAATGATAATTTCTGGGATCGCAGAAAACTGCGGTAATCACCTATGTTCCCGGGTTCGTATCTTCCACCACAGAGATTCGAATCTGATTTTTATTTTTTGGTATGCTGAGACCAATTGACCTAGTTTAATTTCTATTAAATAATATTAGATTATTAACTGCTGTATATAGAATTAAATTCATTGGAAAACCCCAAAAATATACTTTTTTCAGATTTATAAAAGTTGTGAAACGGAGCGCTCTCCCGCCAAACGGGATCGTCCCGCCGCGTACCAAGTGTACCAAACGGTGAGCGCAGTGTACCCAGACAAGTGAGAGTTCACATAAACTGATTCAGACGCATTTTTGCGTCGAAATCAGCCCGTATTCGCGGATAAATCCCGTATCTTAACTTTTGCGAAAGTTGTGTGCATTTTGTGCACGCTCGTCAGATTGCGACGAAACTTACGCCACTGGACTTTTGGTAACGCGCTAGTCCTGTGACCCAATTTTCACACAATTCTGAGATAGTTGACCAAGTCGCCAATTGGTGGGCCCCACGGTTGACTTTTTGAGCGAATTTGTGTTCGGCCCATGAAAATCCATATTTGGACATACCGTTGGGTTCGTATTGACATTTATAGTTGTTTGACCTATAATTTGTCTCATTTAGAGACTGTTACCCTTGGCACATTTTTCGGTGCAAAGTGGTCCACACGTGGACCCCACTTTTACCCGAAATTACCGTTTTGTCCCTGTGTCCAAATTGGACGAAAGGAAAGTTCTTTCTAGCTATTTTGCTTATTCTGGGAACGTTGGTGATATTTATTTCAGCATCTGGAGACGTTCATTCTGAGGCCGCAGCTTCTACTGCTGCGTGCGTGATATTTGGACATTATATTTTGCAGCTTTCTTGCCAGGCAAGATACCTTGCCAAATTGTTTACAGTATTTTGCATGCTTAGTATATTTCTGTATATTTATTTCATTTCTGTTTATTCATTGCATGTGTAGTTTCCTTCAGTCATTACTATATATTAGATATGTTGACACACACTTGACACTTAGTATCATAGAGGACAATCAGTAGGCGTATGGGCTTTAACCACTTTGGTAAACCGTAGTAACTAGCACGCACTATGGTGGTCGTGTCCGATGGTCGCTACCCCCGAGGTATGTCGGTTGATGGAGTCATGAGGGTCGCTACTCTCGAGGTATGTCAACTGATGATGTTCTAGACGGGTGTGTGAGTTGTGAGGCTTAGATCGAGTAGCCTACCCTTACCCATACGTCAAAAAGTTATCCTCATTTGCATTCATATAGATTGTCTTGTACAGCGTACTTATATATTTTCAAACAATATGCATGTTCACTGTATTCAAATTGGCTTACTTCTATGTATCTTGTTATGTCCCTCTGAGGACCTGGTCCCTTGCCAGGTATAGACGACCAGGAGTATCCACAGGAGTACGGGCCTGGACCTGACGCATTATTTTTTGCCGAGGAGATCTTACCTTCTGAGCATCTTGATTACATCTAGAGATGGATTCTTTTTAGCTGATACACTTCTGTCTTCACATTATTTTATATTGGAGATTTTATACTCCTCTCCTATTTCAGTTTTGGATATAGTCTTTGGTAGTGGATTTGTCTCCACCCGACTATTATTTTGGATATTTCAGACTCCTTATTCTATATTAATATTTCTTTTCTATGGCTTGTTGTGTGGATGAGACTAGCATATCTATGACTTGTGATAATATATATACCACATGTCAGTTTATATTCATATTACAGCGTACGTGTGTATTAGGGTATCCATATATTGGAGTTGCCATATACATACGTGTTCCTAGTCCTACGTATTTTGGGACTAGGGTGTGACATGTTTTTGTGGTGGCCCTTGCAGGTCGAGTTAGCCGTTTTGGTTACGTAACTATACCGAGTGGGCCTGCACCTAGGATTAGAATTTTAGATCTCATCCACACTTGACTATAACTTACCTTCCTTCTAACATATCCTACTTAAGTGCTTGCATCCTGCTTGATTCACGTACTCTTCCTATTCCTCCTTCCATCTCTTGCAGAGAGATGAATTTGCATAACGGGTATGCCACCACCGGGGACAACATGTCTCCAGGGGACAACGGCCAATCACCATGAGAGGCTTCAACGACTCCTCTTCTTCCGGGACCGGATGGACTGACTAGCAATCAAATTCTATCAACTCCTTCCACGATACCTGATGGGACCCTTCCAGCTTTATCAGCATCACAGGATGGCCAGACACAGCTGTTCTAATTCTTCCAAATGATAATGCAGGAACAGAGGCAGCAAGCAGCAGAGCAGGGGCTAGAATTTCTGGCAGCACTTGAGAGAATGGCTGTACTAGCCCCTGCACCAACCCAGGCACTAGTTTCAGTACCACAAGCTCGGGTTGGTTCAGTCAAGGACTTTGTGCAGATGGAGCCTAAGCCATATAAGGACAATGAGAGTCCAAAGGAGACCATGAACTGGATTGCCAATACCAAGAAGTTGTTAGAGGCATCATAACTACCTACTGACCTATGGATGATAGGCGTAAGGACTCAGTTAGAAGGCAACACACTTCACTGGGGGGAATCAATGGAGCGCTAGTTGGGTACGCATCAAACTTGGGAACAATTCTTGGAGTGCTTTGAGAGGAAGTACTTTTCGGATACTGTAAGGGACGCGTTGTACGATCAGTTCCTCCATTTGGAGCAGGGGAACAAGATAGTTGATGAGTATGACGCAGAGTTTTGGCGCCTCAGTAAGTATGGCACTGTCCTAATACCTAATGACTTAGAGAAGGCTAAGTGGTTTCACCGCGGGCTGACTCAGGAGCTCAAGCACTACACTAGCTCCCAGTCCCGGATCTCTTATGCCGAGCTATTGACAGACGCCAGGATCCAGGAGGCCATCAGCAGGGGAAACAGAATTCAACATAGAATTCATCAAGGACCAGTAAGGACACAGCCAGGAGGACCCATTAGACACCCTTTGACACGCCAGCAACCAGATAGTGTTGTACCATATCCAACCAAGTAGCTTCGTACTTGTCACTGTTATGGTAGGACAGGTTATATTCTAAGAGACTGTCATCGTCGATTGGGGCTGTGCATGATATGTGGATCAAGTCACCATCAAGCCCGAGAATGTCCTAAACAGAACAAGAGACCTATGGCATTAGAATCAAGAACACCGCATACACCCTCAAGTATAGGAGACCAAAGGGACCCACCATAGTTTCTATAATCTGCACAAATGGAGGAGACTAGACCCCAGTTGAACAACCAATGACAAGGTCAAGCACTCATTATGATAAATATGGAAGAGCAGACACAGGAAGCCGTAGATACAGGTATGACCTTTTTTGCTATAATTGTCTTTGCATACTCATAACCCTATTGTGACACAAGATCTTAGCTGTACAAATAGATGTAGAATTATATATATGGTAGTTTAGTAGTTTTGAGGATATATTTCTATTCTACCCAGATGGCATACACGCGATGCTAATGGATGACGTGAGTAGCAGTAGTAGTATTCTTCCCCTATCCTTATCTCGCCCTCTTGGGTGACTCATCTACTCTTTTTTATATCCATTTCTTATCTCGTGCTTAACTCTTCCTATCATAGTTGTATCTTTTCGTGCCATTATGAATTGTTTGATTTATATCAACCTCAGCCCTATTTTGTTAGTTAAAACATAAATGTGTTAGTAATGCTTGATAACTAAGGATGAGTTATTAATATGTATATGCACTATAGCAATATATGTATTCTTTATTAGTTTAACCCTTAAGTAGCATCATTTAGCATAATAAAAATTTGTTGGATTGTTTGAAGTAGGTCATATTCCTAATAGTTTTAGTTAAGACCTTAAGTGTCTCCCTAAAACTTAGACTATGCCTAGGAAAGAGTTGAAGGCACCTGTTACGAACAGATGACTATGACAAATTGTTATGCCCCAGTCCCAAAATATCGAGGGACTGGACACGTGGCAATGGCCAGCAGCACGCACCGATGGATAACCCAATTTAATGGAGCCATCAGGGCGTACTTAAGCTGTAACAAAGGTCTACTACAACAAATCACACTAATCTCATCCATAAAGATAAAAAAATAAAGTGCATAATAAAATGGAAATAAGTAGCAACAACAAGTCAGTCGGGGAAACAATCCGACTTATGTCTGAATATACTGGCTCAATAGGCCAGGAACAAAAGAGATAAACATAAATTAAATACTGAGTACGGGATCAGGTACTCAGGAGAAGTCTTCGGCAGTCACCTCGTCTACAGGGTTCAGTTCTGCTCCAGTATCAAGTCCAGCAATAGCCTCAGCTCCTGTCCCGTATATCTCGGGGTACTGCTCCTCAGCTAAACCTGGGGACATAATCCATTCCAGGTCCTCAGGGGACATAGCAAGGTACAGAAAATACAAGCCAAATAAATGTAGTGCAAATAAATAAATGAAACAGCAGGGTAAACTATGTAACCATCTATGTGATATGCAAATGAGAGCAACACTAGTACTCAGGCTGAGACCGCTACAAGTTCTGTGTCGGGTAGCCGATAGCAGTAATAACACGTAAAGGGTCTAGCTCTGCTGGAGAGTCTACAACCTCACAATAATAGTAGATATATATATAGAACAGCCTGTAGCATGTGTGTCTCTCCCCACCCAATGTAATCACGCAAACCATGACCATAACGTCTCATGTCCATGTCAGCGGGATTATAACTAATGCAACAAGTCAAACTGTCTATAACCAAAAAATCTTTGTCAAGTCCTGTATCCTATACAGAATCACCATGAATATCTCAGGAAGATTCTGTCCATGTATAGTGTCAAGTATCCTGGGTTGTAGGGTACTTGATATGTCAAGTACAAAAGTAAAGGGTATCGTAAATCCATCTCTAAATGACGAACCCAACATCGCGTACGGTGTTGGCACCCGACTAGGATCGGACACTAGGTACGTCATACGTTTCCTAGGTTAAGCAGTTTAAATAAGTTTATATGAATTTATACAAGACATCCAGCAAAGTATTATTACAGGAAATATGAAGATAAAGACTGCAAGTTTGGCAAGGTGCACTTGCCTGATGTTTGGATTCCACTTAGGTCATGTTCTCAGAAATTTCCAGAGATGTCTCCGAAAGTTGAAATAAACAGTACCATCATGCTCAGAAGGTGTCAAATAGCTAGGAACGCCTATCCTTGGGTCCAATTTGGAGACAAGGGCAAAAACGGTAATTTTGGGCCAAAATGGGGTCCACCGGTGGGCCCGCTTTGCACCGAAAAATGTGTCAGGGTCAACTGTCTCCAAATTTACCAAACTTAGTGTCAACAGGTCAGGAACACTGATACGAACCCAACGGAACTTCCAGAATTGAATTCCGATGAGCCGATCACAAAATCGCCCGTCGAGTGGGGCCTGTGGGGCCCACGACACGCGATTTCGTCAACGTTCTCAGAATCGAACCAAACTTGACCCACAGGACCAGCGTATCGCTACGAGTCCGATGGCGTAAGTTTCGTCTCGATCCGACTTGTGTGCACAAAGTTAGGATGAATTACAGAAAAGTCGAATACGGGGCGATGTCCGCGGATACGCGTTGATTTCGGTGTGCATGCACACCCGAATCAGCTTCCACGAAATCCCACACGTCCGTATCGATGACACGCACGAATCTGTGAAGACCGCACGAGACTAAGTTGTCCCGTTTGGCGGGGCGTACTCAGTTCCGGGGTGAAACAGGGTCTGGTTTTTCCTGTTTTTGGATCGCGGTGTGCGATCACCACAGGACGCGATGCCCCAAGCGGTTTATCCGGGCACCGAGAGGGTCATACAGGCTTCACAACGCAATTTACAGAATCGAATTCGGAGGTACAGGGTGCAAGATACGAGTACCTGAACGAAGCCCTTCGAAACTAGGGTTTTCTGTGTCCGATACATGTCCCGTGTCCTGGACGCTGTGTCAACCGTGTCCGCGTGTCCGGCAGTGAGTCCGGCCTAGTGCTTCAGGGCCGCTGAACCGCGGTGGCCTGGGGGACGCTGGTGGCTGCGGGACTCGGTTGAGGGCGGTATCGGCTCGGTTGGGGGTTCTGGGGAGTTGGTCGACGGGCTGGAGGCGGGCGGATCTGGGAGGCGAGGCACGGCGGGTGGTCGGCTGAAGTCGGGGACGGCGAGTGGGGCTGCTCGCGGAGGTGGGACGACCGTGGCGGAGGTGGTGGTCGGAAACATGGCAGCCGACGGCAGGGAATCGAGGGGAGGAGGAAGGCGGAGGAGGAGAAAAGGGGGGGATTTATAGGGTGGAGGAAGGGGAGTCGGGCGGGTGGTCGTGGCGGGGCTAGCGGAGGGGGAGGCGGGTCGTGGCGGCCGGAAATCGCGAAGGGCGGCAGAAAAATCGGGGGCTGGGGCTGACGTGGGGGAGAGGGGCTCGCGGGTCGGGTCGGGCGGCTGGCTCCGGGTGGGCGGACCCGCCCGACCCGCTAGGGTGGCTGGGCTGGGCTGCGCTGCTGGGCTCGGCCCACTGGGCCGGGCCGGGCCCAAAACAATAATAAATAAAAATAAAAACAATAATAATAGTAATAATAATAAAATTAATTAATTAATTAATTAATTATCTTAAATAGTTTTTAGGCATTTAAAAATAGGTCTGAGGCCCAATAAAATCCAGAAAAATTACCCTAAGTCCGGTTTTCTATTTTACATCATAAAATCATATTTTCATTACATTTTAATATTAGTTATTAGCAATTAAAAATTATACAATCACCACAGCACCTATGTAAATTCCTGAAAAATTGCAGAAATTTCCCAAAAATTGATTTTAAATAACTAAAAAATTTAGGGTGATTACAATCTACCCTCCTTAAGAGGATTGCGTCCTCGCAATCGAAGGGTAAACTACAAAGGACACGAACTACAGAAATAAAAGAATGCTTAGGTTTTACCTGCATCTGCAAATAAGTGTGGATAATGCTGGCGCATAACATCTTCTCGTTCCCAGGTCGATTCGCCAGGAGAGTGCTGTTTCCAAGCTACCCGAACCAGTCTGATTATCTGCCCTCGCAGTGTCTTCTCACTGGTGTCGAGTATACCCACTGGTAGTTCCTCATATCTCAGGATAGGGCCCACCGAAATCTCAGAATGATCAACTATGTGACTTGGGTCAGTCACGTATTGCCTCAGCTGTGAGACGTGGAATACATCATGCACTCCCTCTAAGGATGGAGGTAATGCAAGACGATAAGCCAACTCACCAATGCGCTTCAAGATATCAAATGGTCCAATATACCTTGGGCTTAACTTGTCTCTGCTGCCAAATCTGATAGTACCTCTAGTGGGCGAGATCCTCAAAAATACGTGCTCTCCTTCCTTGAACTCCAGGGGACGTCTGTGCGCATCGGCCCAATGCTTTTGTCTATCCTGGGCTGCACGGAGATGATTCTGAATCTGCTTTACTTTCTCCACTGTCTCCGTTACCAACTCTGGACCCAGTAATTGACGTTCGCCAACGTCGCTCCAACATATAGGCGATCTGTACTTCCTTTCGTACAACGCCTCGAAAGGTGCCATCTGAATGCTTGCCTGATAGCTGTTGTTATAGGAGAACTCCACTAAGTGCAGATGATCTTTCCAAGATCCTCCAAAGTCCAGTATACATGATCGCAGCATATCTTCCAAGATCTGAATTGTGCGCTCTGATTGTCCGTCTGTCTGGGGATGATAGGCAGTACTGAATTTGAGCCTGGTGCCGAGACTCTCTTGCATGCTTCGCCAAAAGTGAGATGTAAATCTCGAGTCTCGATCTGATACAATACTAACCGGCACTCCATGAAATTTTACGATTTGTCGCATATACATGTCGGCTAGTACTTCCGTGGATTGTCCGACTCTGAATGGCAAGAAGTGAGCCGACTTAGTGAGCTGATCCACGATAACCCATACCGCATCCTTTCCACTAGGGCTTCTTGGAAATCCAGTGACAAAGTCCATGGTAATATGCTCCCACTTCCATTCAGGTATGGGAAGTGGCTGCAATATACCTGTAGTCCTTTGGTGCTCGGCCTTTACCTGCTGGCAGACTAAGCATTTTGCCATAAATTGGGCAATCTCCCTTTTCATTCCATGCCACCAGTAATATTGTCTTAAGTCCCGGTACATCTTGGTTCCTCCTGGATGAACAGAGTATATGGAGCTATATGCTTCCGTCATCAACTCCTGCCTTAATTCTTCATTTGGAACATATAAGCGATTTCCGCACCTTAATATCCCGTCCTCGTGGATACGAAGTCCCGTTTGCATGCCTACTTTGGTTCTCTCTTTCAGCCTTCGGAATATGGCATCATTAGGCATAGCTTCTTTGATTCTCTCCACCAGCGATGACTTAACTTCGAGGTTAGCCAGCAAACCATTTTGTCCAGGTAGAACAACCTCTATCTGAAGATCTTGCAAGTCTTGTAATAGCTGAGGCTGCTCAGTTAAGAAATAAGCCGAGGGTTTTCTGCTGAGGGCGTCGGCTACAACATTTGCTTTTTCCGGGTGGTACTGCAGATCTATGTCAAAGTCCACCATCAACTCAAGCCAACGCCTTTGCCTCATGTTGAGCTCCTTCTGAGTATAAACATACTTCAAGCTCTTATTATCAGTGAATATTTTAACCTTCTCTCCATACAGATAATGCCTCCAGATCTTCAATGCAAAAATCACTGCAGCTAGCTCCAGGTCGTGCGTTGGGTAATTCTTCTCGTGGACCTTCAACTGCCTCGATGCATAAGCGATAACCTTGCCATGTTGCATCAAGACACAACCTAGTCCTCTACCGGACGTATCACTATAAACAAAAAAACCTCCTGACCCTGAGGGAAGAGTCAAGACTGGTGCTGTTGTTAGACGCCTCTTCAATTCTTCAAAGGCATTCTGGCATTCTTTCGTCCATATGAACTCTTGATCCTTCCGTTTCAGCTTAGTCATCGGCTCTGCGATCCTTGAAAAATTTTCTACGAACCGCCGGTAATACCCAGCAAGTCCAAGAAAACTTCTCACTTCTGCAACAGAGGTAGGGGTAGGCCAGGTTTCTATAGCAGTGACCTTCTCTGGGTCCACAGACAGTCCTTCACCCGAGATAATATGTCCTAAGAATGGCACATTGTCCATACAGAACTCACATTTGCTGAGTTTGGCATATAGCTTCTCCCTTCTCAAAGTTTCTAGCACAATTCTTAGGTGTTCCTCGTGCTCTTCGTGGTCCTTGGAGTAGACTAGAATATCATCAATGAATACCACCACGAACTTATCCAAGTACTGATGGAAGACTCCGTTCATCAAACTCATAAATACAGCAGATGCGTTGGTTAAACCAAACGGCATTACTAGGAACTCATAATGTCCATACTTAGTCCTAAAGGCCGTCTTTGGGATATCTTCCTTCTTCACCCTAATCTGGTGATAACCGGATCTAAGGTCAATTTTTGAGAATACCCTAGCACCACTCAATTGGTCAAACAAGTCATCAATGCGTGGTAAGGGGTACCGGTTCTTAACAGTTACAGCATTAAGGGCTCTGTAGTCAATGCACAACCGCACAGTTCCGTCCTTCTTGGGTACAAAAAGTATGGGCGCTCCCCAAGGTGAAACACTAGGCCGGATGAATCCTTTCTCCAGAAGATCGTCAACTTGCGCTTTCAACTCCACTAACTCCTTAGGTGCTAGCCGATATACCGATGAAGTGATAGGTTCGGCTCCTGGAGTTAGGTCTATTGTGAATTCTATCTCCCGATCAGGTGGTAAACCTGGAAGGTCGTCGGGAAATACATCCACAAATTCTGATATGACTCTTGGGTAACCTGAATCCTCTTCTACAGTTAATACCCTAAGAGTTGGCTGGACCCCTTGCTCTACAGCTCCTCGGAGAAATTCAAACTCAGGATGGCTAGGGGGTTTAAATATCACTTTTCCAAGCCGGCAATCCAGTGTCACATGGTACTGACTTAACCAGTCCATACCAAGTATAACATCGTAATCAGGCATAGAAAAGATCAGGAATTGGGCTCGCATCTCTCGGCCACAGACTACTACCGAACATGATCTACAGATATCACTAACCGGGATAATCCCACCTCCCGTTAGAATTCTCTTCATCTTCGAGAGAGGTGCGGTAGCTACTCTATGTGTGGCTACGAAGCTAGCAGCAATAAATAAATACGAGGCTCCAGAATCAAATAATGCTACAGCAGGAATTGAAGCTACTAATATAGTACCTGCTATCACTTCGCCTGCAGTAGCTTCTTCTGTGACTGCTAGTGCATATGCCTGACCTCGTCCCTGAGCGGGACCCCTTTGCTGACGAGCCTGCTGGAACAAAGCTGCCTGAGGTGGTAGTGGTGGCCTGGCTCCTCCAGGCCCTGTCTGAGTTGCTCCCCCAGCTGGAAGAGCTGGCCTAGGTGCAGGTGGAGCTGGTTGATTCGGAACTTCCTCTCGACGTTCCGAGCAGTCCTTTGAGAAGTATTGTCCGAATCCGCAAACCAGGCAGAGTCCCAGCTTGCGTCTATATTCTCTTTCAATATGTCCTACTTTGCCGCAGTAATGACAAGTAGGTAGGTTCTTTGATGCTGCTTTTTGAGGCAGGTTCTTCTGGGGCCGTTTAGCAGATTCTCCTGGTGATGACTTGGACGGTGCTGAGGAGAATGGACGTTTCAGGCTTGATTCCCTCCGAGTAACGCGCTTCATCCGACGTGCTGCAGCTAGGACGTCGGAGTAAGATGTGGGCATGACCGATCCGATTAACTTCTGAAGCTCGAACCTGAGTCCATCAAAGAACTTATCCGCCTTCTCTTCTTCGGTAGGAATTAGAGAAGGGGCGAAGCGGCTCATGCGAATGAATTCGGCGTTATATTCCTCCACCGTCATGTTGCCCTGGATCAGGCGGTTGAATTTGTCTCGGAGTTCTGACCGAGCCACAGCAGGGATGTACATTTCCTAGAAGAGTCTGAAGAACTCCTCCCAGGTGACCTGATCATGTCTGAGCCTCCTTTGTTCGGACAGCCACCAATGGTGCGCATTGTCCGTCAGTTGCATCCTGACGGCAGTCATCTACTTCTCCTTTGGAAGTTCAGCGGCCTCCAACTAGTGCTGAGTGTTCGTAAGCCATTCATGAACTTTAGTTGGTCCTTCCTTACCCGAGAAGGTACGGGATTTGAGTTGGCAAAAATCTGTGATAGATCCCGTCGCTGGTCGCCTATTTGGTGGATTTGCATATTCCAATGCTGCGACTATGTTGTTCCTTAGGTTCTCGGCCTCATGACGTTGGGCTTCCTGTTGGATCTGTTGTTGTGCCTGCATCATGGCGTAGAACATCTGGAACATTTGCTGTCCGTCCATGGCCTGCCCTGGAGGAAAGGCAGGCATCGTAGAAGGGAACTGGGGTGGAGGCGGGATGTCATCACCCCTGAACCTGGAACTTGGCTGGCCAGTTTGATTATTCTGAGAGGATTGTCCTCTGGTATCTGGCGTCGTTCCAGCTTCACAGGTAACTACAGCTTCAGGCGGTGTACCCAAGGGATTCTCGTCACCACTTCTGGGATCCATTACTCTGCATAAAAAGGAAACAATGAGAACGTACAGAGGAATCAAATCAGGATGCAATTCAAGCAATTAAATTGAATTCGACATAGAGTCCAAAAACGATTCAATCAATGGATGAGATCCTATAACTTATCCTATCTTATTGCAGGCCTGTTCGGTCCCTAAGTTGAAACCGAACAATTTAGTTGGGACCTGCATGGGCCACCACAAAAACCATGTCACGCCCCAGTCCCAAAATATCGAGGGACTGGACACGTGGCAATGGCCAGCAGCACGCACCGATGGATAACCCAATTTAATGGAGCCATCAGGGCGTACTTAAGCTGTAACGAAGGTCTACTACAACAAATCACACTAATCTCATCCATAAAGATAAAGAAATAAACTGCATAATAAAATGGAAATAAATAGCAACAACAAGTCAGTCGGAGAAACAATCCGACTTATGTCTGAATACACTAGCTCAATAGGCCAGGAACAAAAGAGATAAACATAAATTAAATACTGAGTACGGGATCAGGTACTCAGGAGAAGTCTTCGGCAGTCACCTCGTCTGCAGGGTTCAGTTCTGCTCCAGTATCAAGTCCAGCAATAGCCTTAGCTCCTGTCTCGTATATCTCGGGGTACTGCTCCTCAGCTAAACCTGGGGACATAATCCATTCCAGGTCTTCAGGGGACATAGCAAGGTACAGAAAATACAAGCCAAATAAATACAGTGCAAATAAATAAATAAAATAACAGGGTAAACTATGTAACCATCTATGTGATATACAAATAAGAGCAACACTAGTACTCAGGCTGAGACCGCTACAAGCTCTGTGTCGGGGAGCCGGTAGCAGTAATAACACGTAAAGGGTCTAGCTCTGCTGGAGAGTCTACAACCTCACAATAATAGTAGATATATATACATAACAGCCTATAGCCTGTGTGTCTCTCCCCACCCAATGTAATCATGCAAACCATGACCATAACGTCTCATGTCCATGTCAGCGGGATTATAACTAATGCAACAAGTCAAACTGTCTATAACTAAAATATCTCTGTCAAGTCCTGTATCATATACAGAATCACCATGAATATCTCAGGAAGATTCTGTCCATGTATAGTGTCAAGTGTCCTGGGTTGTAGGGTACTTGATATGTCAAGTACAAAAGTAAAGGGTATCGTAAATCCATCTCTAAATGACGAACCCAACATCGCGTACGGTGTTGGCACCCGACTAGGATCGGACACTAGGTACGTCATACGTTTCCTAGGTTAAGCAGTTTAAACAAGTTTATATGAATTTACACAAGACATCCAGCAAAGTATTATTACAGAAAATATGAAGATAAAGACTGCAAGTTTGGCAAGGTGCACTTGCCTGATGTTTGGATTCCACTTAGGTCATGTTCTCGGAAATTTCCAGAGATGTCTCCGAAAGCTGAAATAAACAGTACCATCATGCTCAGAAGGTGTCAAATAGCTAGGAACGCCTGTCCTTGGGTCCAATTTGGAGACAAGGGCAAAAACGGTAATTTCGGGCCAAAACGGGGTCCACCGGTGGGCCCGCTTTGCACCGAAAAATGTGTCAGGGTCAACTGTCTCCAAATTCACCAAACTTAGTGTCAACAGGTCAGGAACACTGATACGAACCCAACGGAACTTCCAGAATTGAATTCCGATAAGCCGATCACAAAATCGCCCGTCAAGTGGGGCCTGTGGGGCCCATGACACGCGATTTCGTCAACGTTCTCAGAATCGAACCAAACTTGACCCACAGGACCAGCGTATCACTACGAGTCCGATGGCACAAGTTTCGTCTCGATCCGACGTGTGTGCACGAAGTTAGGGTGAATTGCAGAAAAGTCGGATACGGGGCGATGTCCGCCGATACGCGTTGATTCTGGTGTGCACGCACACCCGAATCAGCTTCCGCAAAATCCCACACGTCCGTATCGACGACGCGCACGAATCTGTGAAGACCGCACGCGACCAAGTCGTCCCGTTTGGCGGGACGTACTCAGTTCCGGGGTGAAACAGGGTCTAGTTTTTCCTGTTTTTGGATCGCGGTGTGCGATCACCACAGGACGCGATGCCCCGAGCGGTTTGTCCGGGCACCGAGAGGGTCATACAGGCTTCATAATGCAATTTACAGAATCGAAATCGGAGGTACAGGGTGCAAGATACGAGTACCTGAACGAAGCCCTTCGAAACTAGGATTTTTCGTGTCCGATACGTGTCCCGTGTCCTGGACGCTGTGTCAGCCGTGTCCGCGTGTCCGGCAGTGAGTCCGGCCTAGTGCTTCAGGGCTGCTGAACCGCGGTGGCCGGGGGGACGCTGGTGGCTGTGGGGCTCGGTTGAGGGCGGTGTCGGCTCGGTTGGGGGTTCTAGGGAGTTGGTCGACGGGCTGGAGGCGGGCGGATCTGGGAGGCGAGGCATGGCGGGTGGTCGGCTGAAGTCGGGGACGACGAGCGGGGCTGCTTGCGGAGGTGGGACGACCGTGGCGGAGGTGGTGGTCGGAAACAGGGCAGCCGACGCCAGGGAATCGAGGGGAGGAGGAAGGCGGAGGAGGAGAAAGGGGGGGATTTATAGGGTGGAGGAAGGGGAGTCAGGCGGGTGGTCGTGGCGGGGCTAGCGGAGGGGGAGGCGGGTCGTGGCGGCCAGAAATTGCGGCGGGCGGCGGAGAAATCGGGGGCTGGGGCTGACGTGGGGAAGAGGGGCTCGCGGGTCGGGTCGGGCGGCGGGCTCCGGGTGGGCGGACCCGCCCGACCCGCTAGGGTGGCTGGGCTGGGCTGCGCTGCTGGGCTCGGCCCACTGGGCCGGGCCGGGCCGGGCCCAAAACAATAATAAATAAAAATAAAAACAATAATAATAGTAATAATAATAATAAAAATAATTAATTAATTACCTTAAATAGTTTTTAGGCATTTAAAAATAGGTCTGAGGCCCAATAAAATCCAGAAAAATTACCCTAAGTCCGGTTTTCTATTTTACACCATAAAATCATATTTTCATTACATTTTAATATTATTTATTAGCAATTAAAAATTATACAATCACCACAGCACCTATGTAAATTCCTGAAAAATTGCAGAAATTTTCCAAAAATTGATTTTAAATAACTAAAAATTTTAGGGTGATTACACAAATCGCTGGTGAGGTAGCGACAGTTGTAGCCAGACGATTTTGGTAGAGTAGTCGAATTACTTGCAGCCATACTGGCCAGGTGGCATGGTAGTATTAGACTACGATACTTGACGGTTACGGAGAAAAGTCATAGTTATGAGATTCTAGACCGGCATCCCAAGATTCTTGACCCAATAAATGTATTTGCCTTATAACCTAGACAATAGCTTCAAAGAATATGAATACTAGTATAATTCTTGTAAGTTGGGTAGTGTAGACGAGTTAGAGGATGATAGAATAGTGTATGGACAATAGATGAGAAAGTGTTAGAATGACAGACCATGACTTTTAGGAGTCCTGCTAGATACCAATATAGTGTAATAGCTATAGTTATCATTATGAATGTGGGTTAGTGTCAATTTCGAGGACAAAATTTTTATAAGTTGGGTAGAATGTAAAACCCCTAATCCTCGAAAACCGTATTTACCCTTTTTTAATTAATTACTAATTTAGTTGTAGTAATTAGTGGCTAACTAGGAGAAATAGATTTTATTTAATTTTTATTTTAGGTGTTGGTGAATTTAGGAGATTTATGGGGCCATTAGAAATTTTTCTGAATTTATTCCATGTAGGAGACCCCTTGGTCAGTTGCTAGCTTAATGGTATGCATTAGTATAATTCTGGATTTTTCTATGAGTATATACGTATATATATAAATATATATACAAATATATTTAAAAGAAAAAGAATAAAAAAGAAATAGAAAAAGAAAAAGGAAAGAAAAGAAAAGAAAAGAAAACATTAATATATTTCCTATTTGGATCCCTAATGGATGGATCCTTAGCCCACAAACCCAAACCCCATTCTCATCCAGACCCGCACCCCCCTTAGCTTGTGAAGCCACAGCAAACAACAACCCACCCTTTGGAAGCACAGTAGCGAGCCTACCCCTCGCGATCCCTCTTTATATATATATATATATATCTCCCCTTTCGATCCATAACCATAAACCCTAATTCTTCCTCTTCCCATCTAGATCCGCCGCCAGTCCAGAGCGTCCGCCGCGCCACCCTCCAGCCAGAGAACCACCCCGTCCAGCAGCCGGAAAACCATCCCGACGACCGCGACCTCGCACTCCAACCCAAGTTGATTTGGACAGCAAACTTACCTGTGTTCCAGCGTTGTTTCCTGTCACCTCTCTCAACCAAACTCGACTCCGTCTTCACCGGTATGATCCTTAATTAACCCTCTTCAATACCTGTATGATAGTTGACCTCGAACAACGCATAACCATAGGCGAAAATAGCGTCAAAGTTGGCAGAAAATAATAATTTCTGGGATCGCAGAAAACTACGGTGATTACCTATGTTCCCGGGTTCGTATCTTCCACCACAGAGATCCGAATCCAATTTTTCTTTTTGGTATGCGGAGACCACTTGATCTAGTTTAATTTCTGTTAAATAATATTAGATTATTAACTTCTATATGTAGAATTAAATTCGTTGGAAAACCCCAAAAATACAGTTTTTTCAGATTTTTAAAAGTTGTAAAATAGAGTGCGCCCCGCCAAACGGGACCACCCCGCCGTGTACCAAGTATACCAAACGGTGCGCGCAGTGTATCCGGACATGTGAGAGTTCTCGAAAACTGATTCGGATGCATGTGCGCGCCGAAATCAGCCCGTATCCGCGGACAAATCTCGTGTCATAACTTTTGTGAAAGTTGTGCACATTTTGTTCATGATCGTCAGATTACGACGAAACTTGTGCCACTGGACTTATGGTAATGCACTGGTCCTGTGACCCAATTTTCACGTAATTCTGAGACAGTTGACCAAGTCGCCAATTGGCGGGCCCCACGGTTGACTTTTGGGCAAATTTATGTTCGGCCCATCGGAATTCACATTTGGACATACTGTTGGGTTCGTATTGACATTTAGAGTTATTTGACCTATAATTTGTCCCATTTAGAGACTGTTACCCTTGACACGTTTTTCGGTGCAAAGTGGGTCACATGTGGACCCACTTTTATCCAAAATTACCGTTTTGCCCCTGTGTTCAAATTGGACGAAAGGGAAGTGCTTTCTAGCTATTTTGCTTATTCTGGGAACGTTGGTGATGTTTATTTCAGCATCCGGAGACGTTCATTCTGAGGCCGCAGCTTCTACTCCTGCGTGCGTGATATTTGGACATTATATTTTGCAGCTTTCTTGCCAGGCAAGATACCTTGCCAAATTGTTTACAGTATTTTGCATGCTTAGTATATTTCTGTATATTTATGTCATTTTCGTTTATTCATTGCATGTGTAATTTTCTTCAGTCATTGCTATATATTAGATATGTTGACACACACTTGACACTTAGTATCATAGAGGACAATCAGTAGGCGTATGAGCTTTAACCACTCTGGTAAACCGTAGTAACTAGCACGCACTATGGTGGTCATGTCCGATGGTCGCTACCCCCGAGGTATGTCGGTTGATGGAGTCACGAGGGTCGCTACCCCCGAGGTATGTCGGCTGATGATGTTCTAGACGGGTGTGTGAGTTGTGAGGCTTAGATCGAGTAGCCTACCCTTGCCCATACGTCGAAAAGTTGTCCTCATTTTTATTCATATAGATTGTCTTGTATAGCGTACTTATATATTTTCAAACAATATGCATGTTCACTGTATTCAAATTGGCTTACTTCTATGTATCTTGTTATGTCCCTCTGAGGACCTGGTCCCTTGCCAGGTATAGACGGCCAGGAGTATCCACAGGAGTACGGGCCTGGACCTGACCCATTATTTTCTGCCGAGGAGGTCTTACCTTCTGAGCATCTTGATTACATCTAGCGATGGATTCTTTTTAGCTGATACACTTCTGTCTTCACATTATTTTATATTGGAGATTTTATACTCCTCTCTCATTTTAGTTTTGGATATAGTCTTTGGTAGTGGATTTGTTTCCACCCGACTATTATTTTGGATATTTCAGACTCCTTTTTTTAGATTAGTATTTCTTTTCTATGGCTTGTTGTGTGGATAAGACTAGCATATCTGTGACTTGTGATAATATATATACCACATGTGAGTTTATATTCATATTATAGCGTACGTGTGTATTATGGTATACATATATTGGAGTTACCATATACATACGGCTGGCATGCTTACGTGTTCCTAGTCCTACGTATTTTGGGACTGGGGAGTGACATATTTTTGTGGTGGCCCATGCAGGTCGAGTTAGCCGTTTCGGTTACGTAACTGTACCGAGCGGGCCTGCACCTAGTATTAGAATTTTAGATCTCTTCCACACTTGACTATAACTTACCTTCCTTCCAACATGTCATACTTAAGTACTTGCATCCTGCTTGATTCACGTACTCTTCCTAATCCTCCTTCCATCTCTTGCAGAGAGATGAATTTGCATAACGGGCATGCCGCCACCGGGGATAACATGTCTCCAGGGGACAACGGCCAATCACCAGGAGAGGCCTCAACGACTCCTCTTCTTCCGGGACCGGATGGATTGACTAGCAATCAAATTCTATCAACTCCTTCCACGATACCTAATGGGACCCTTCCAGCTTTATCAGCACCGCAGGATGGCCAGACACAGTTGTTACAATTCTTCCAAATGATAATGCAGGAACTGAGGAAGCAAGCAGCAGAGCAGAGGCTAAAATTTCTGGCAGCACTTGAGATAATGGCTGCACTAGCCCCTACACCAACCCAGGCACTAGTTTCAGTACCACAAGCTCGGGTTGGTTCAGTCAAGGACTTTGTGCAGATGGGCCCTAAGCCATATAAGGGCAATGAGAGTCCAGAGGAGACCACAAACTGGATTGCCAATACCAAGAAGTTGTTAGAGGCATCACAACTACCTACTGACCTATGGATGATAGGCGTAAGGACTCAGTTAGAAGGCAACGCGCATCACTGGTGGGAATCAATGGAGCGCCAGTTGGGTACGCGTCAAACTTGGGAATAATTCTTGGAGTGCTTTGAGAAGAAGTACTTTTCGGACACTATAAGGGATGCATTGTACGACCAGTTCCTCCATCTGGAGCAGGGGAACAAGACAGTTGATGAGTATGACGCAGATTTTAGCCGCCTCAGTAAGTATGGCACTGTCCTAATACCTAATGACTTAGAGAAGGCTAAGCGGTTTCACCACGGGCTAACTCAGGAGCTCCAGCACTACACTAGCTCCTAGTCTCGGATCTCTTATGTCGAGCTATTGACAGAGGCCAGGATCCAGGAGGCCATCAGCAGGGGAAACAAAATTCACCTTATGTCGTACAACCCTCGAGCCTCCATCTGATGTATGTTGTCTGTCGGTACAACTCAGCAGCTTGAGCCTGTACATACCACAACATAAATCTTCTCGAGCCAGCTATTGGGAACCCTTTGTAAGCATCCAATCTTTGTCCCCAAACAAACTGCGACAACTATCATCTGCCAGCCTCCCCATCGAAACAAAGTTGTAGCGCAAACTTGGTACAAATCGTACAACCTTGAGAACGAGCTTCTCACCAAGCTCAGTTGTCAAGTTCACATCACCGATGGCTACAACTACAGTCGTCCCCTTATTGCCCATCTTCACAAGTCCAAACCTGCCGTCGTGGTATGATGTAAAGATCCTCCTATATGGAGTTACGTGATATGATGCCCCCGTGCCCATGACCCAATATCCATCATGACATATGCCACAAGGTTCCTCTATGTCGGTTGCTGTGATGATGATATCTCCCAATATCGTGAGATCCTCTTGATCGTCCTTGCCTTTGGCCTTCTCAACTTTGAACTTCATGTAGTTCCTCTTGATATGACCCATTTTGCCACAGTGATAGCAGCCCTTCTTGCGGTCCACAATTGCAAGATCCCGAGAACTTTTCCTGTCCTTTCCTGTGACTTGGGTCTTTCCTTCCCGTAGGAAGCCACCAAAACAGACTCCTGCGATGATTCCATCTGCTTACGCCGAACCTCCTCATTCAACAAACTGCTTTTGACTGCCTCCATTGTGACAACTCCATCAAGCGCAAAATTGCTTACTAATACCAACAACGTCTCCCAACTTTCTGGCAGAGAACTCAAAAGCAAAAGGGCCTGTAGCTCATCATAAATCACCATCTTCATCACAAATAGCTGATTGGTGATACCCTGAACCAAAATTTAGATGTTGTGCCACTGTGGAACCCTCCGTATACTTCAAGTTTACAAGTTTGCGAATAAGAAATGCCTTGTTGCCAGCCGTCTTCCTTTTGTACAGTGAATACAGCTTCCATGGACACGTAGTGCAACACCGAGTCATCCAGCCATTGGAAGAAGAATCCAACGACCTTCCGATCAAGCCATTTTTTGTCTTCAACAGCTTTGTCCGATGGCTTTGTGCTGTCGCCCTCCAACGGACCATGCAAGTCCTTGTACCAGAGTAGATCCTCCATCCTTGGCTTTCAAATCATCCAGTTCCTCCCTGTGAGGGTGATCATATATGTGTGTTTGTCAGATCTGTATACATGGTTGCCATAATCAAAACCAGTAGCTCTGATACCAGATGTTGGGATCGGACATGCCCTGCAAGCGCTCCGATACCGTGTCTGAGATTTACCACAGTAGAAACTTAGGCCAACCTACCTGAGATAACCAATCCCTGTCTAACGAACACCAAGCACAGATAAAAATAACGTATATGGGGTGACTACGTCACTTAGACAAATCCCATCATTTATAACTCAAGTAAAATTATAAGATTGATAAAAGCAATGTTGAACCATTTGCCCTAGGTTCAACCCCCTCACCTACACTCAAGAAGAAAAGAAAGATATTACAATTGAAATCGCTCACCAAATTCCGTAGCAATTTTCCTGAGTGAAGGCGATGAGTCATCGATCAGATCTCCTCTTCCTTCTGTCTTGGATGACGAGTCCTAAGAGTAAAGCAAGGACTTTCTATTATATTTCATGTTGATGAGCATCTCGAATCTCCACCTTTATGCTATTTTTTTTTTGTGCCTCCACTTCCACCCATATAAATAGGATGAAAAATCCTAGTTTAGGTCATAGGAATTCCTAAATAGGAAAACTCATTATCTAAAATAGGAAATACCAATTATGGATGTCCAAATATGATTATATTAAATATTTGCTACAAATTTGAAATCTAATCAAATTAATGTAGATTTTTAAATTATATTAAATCAAATCTTTTACCATATTTGGGCTCCAAAATTTGCTCTTACCAATTCAAACTGGAACCCAACCTATCAAGGACGTTTTTGTGTTTTTATTTTTATTTTTTTTAAACTACGTTAGGGGAGTTTTGAAGTTTCCTTATTATTTTTTCTTTTATTTTTTAAGTGAAAATGTCCTTATTAGGGACGTTTTTTTTTTTTTTTTTTTTTTTTGAGAAAAAAATTAAGGTAAAAAATTAAAAAATTATTGCTTTGTTCAAACCAAGACCTTGAGGACAACAACATAATACCCTCACCAATACACTACAAGCACCTTTGTTTCAATATAGTAATATAGTTTATTAGTATCAACGTGTTTTTTTTGGCTTCTTTCGGTGACTTTGTTTCAAAATTTAAAAAAATAATTTGAAAACATCCCTATTAAGGACTTATACACTAAAAAAAAAAAATTTAAGTTTAAAACGTACCTATTAAAAACTTTTTGTACAAAATATTTTATTTTATTACTTTTAATTCTTATTTCTACTGTCTTTATATTAAAAAAGTAAGTATATTTGAAGACACCTATAACAAAGACGTTTTTATGGATTATAATTTAAATATTCGGAGAGAACGAAAACATTCATAGTTAAGACGCTTTTGTTTTATTCATTTATTTATTTTTAAAATTTTAACCCTACTGCCTATTTTATTAAACTATAATACGCTATAGAAAAAACAGACAGACAGCACATACACCGGATGTGCGGGTGTAAAAGGGATTATCAACCAATTATTGGCTCCCCTGAGAAGAGGGGTATTATGGGAAGAGAGTTAAAAGCAGAGGCAAGTGGAGAGGAAAGGGCAATGGGTAGTCCCAATGATTGTGGTTGAATGGGGTGTCGGGTCACGAGGGGGCAGCAGCATCACACGCAAGACCAATGAAGGCTTCCAGTGGGCTCCGCACGTGTGCGACCATGTCCTCCTCCCCTTCTTTCCTTTTCCTCCACGCCCCTGTTCGTACGTGCCAAGGAACTAGCAACTGTGGGGCCTACTTGCATGCCGGTCCACGTGACTTCCCTCCCCCACGCCCACGTGAACTCCCACTCACTTCTGTTCCCTCCCACGAGCCACGGCTCAGCCTCCAGCTCAGTTCGGCTCGGCTCTGCTCTGCTCGTATTTTGACATGACGGATAGACCCTTGTTTTTCTTCCTAATTACATCCAACTATTTGGTGATGGTGGTAGTAAATTGAAATGTTTTTGGGGGCAATTTTGGTTGCAGAAGAGGACACGTCTTCTTCGTGAATAATTCGTAGAAAACGAATGGCGACGAGAGGCTACAATCAAAATCAAATCAGGTGATACCAAGTAGTTAAACGTTTTGTACTCATTCGGTTTCGACGGATATAACGATGACAGAATTTGGTTCAAATTTATTTATTTATTTATTTGTGTAATGGATTTGGATTATTGAAGTTATCTGTGCTTTATTGATTCGGTTGAAATTTGATGAAAAAGTTGAAAAAAGAAAAAATAGTAACAGATATATAATTTACATTCATATGAAAATAAAAAAAAAATTTCTAAGAGAGAAAAAAATAAAAATAATATACCTTTTACATTGATATCAAAAAAAAAAAAAAAAGAAGGAAGAAAAATAAAATATATATATTTATCCATTATATTGTCAACTAAAAATATTTGTTTACCATTTAATTTAATTGACCAATTTAATATAATTTGTATGAGATGTAATTGTAAATTATGATAAATTTTTATTATATATATATATATATATATATATATATATTTGGAGGAATTGAATTTATTATTTTTCTTTAAAGAAAAACTAAACTTTTTTTTTTCATGACCACTTTTCTTTTTATACAAAAAAAACTGTTGTCTCGTTGATCTCCTTTCTATAGATCTCTTGATTTCTTCTGGGATTGAGTCTAAACCAGAATCCTCCTGTTATATTTCACCAGCGCCTACCGTCTAGACCATACATAAATATTTTTTTGTTACGGTTGTACACTTTAAGAATATTAGTTCCTGCATGAGACTGACATAGCACGAATCGGATAGCCAACTTTAAAAGGAAAAAAAAAATGAAGGTCCGACACAAGACGTGGATCATAGTGTATAATGGGCCGGACGGTCCATCCCGGACCCGGTTCGGTCAACATCGGTCTGGGCTTGTCCTGACCCGGTCAACTGACCAGCCTGACTCGACCCAACACTTCAGTGGGTCAGGGCTGGGTCCATTTTTTCGACCCGTCGGTCCTGCCCGGCCCGACATGATTTCGGGTGCAGTTCGGGTAAACACGAAAAATCCGGTTTGATCCAGATTTTTTTATTATCCAATATATCCATTTTTGGGTATTTTCGTCAAAATATTCCCGTTTTGATGACTAATATTTTTTGTACGTTTTAGGAATATTTTGGTCATTTTGCTGAAAATGACCAAAATATTCTTATAACAACTATATTTTAGGGATATTAGGGGTCATTTTGCATCAAAAAAATTCTAAAAATATGTCATAATTCATGAAAATTAACCACGACAAAATTTCTTCCCCCTCTTGCAAAATTGTGAAGCAATATAGTGTGAATATGCTATTTAATATCATGGAAAATGATCAACTACCACAGCAACCACAATTCAGCAACCTCAACCCACACTGCAACTCATCAACCTGTACCAGAACAAGGGTTTAACTCAAAATTTTGGCATCATTTTAGAGGAGTTTACAATGAGCGCTATACGGAAATAAGAGACTCAAATATAGTTCTTGTTGAATGTTTGCATTATAGGAAACGACTCAAATGGAACCATAACTGTGTACAAGAAAGCAACGTAGGCATCTGAAAATGTGCATGGATATCTAATTTTGTATATATATTTTTCTAAAAATGTACCATTTAATTTTTTTTTTATTGTTAGATAAGTCATGCAACCTATATATGTTTGAGTTTCAGCTTTCAGTCTCTCTACAAACTTTATTCGCAGTATTACAAATAAAATTTAAAGAGAGATTGAAAAGCTGAAGTACAAATATATATTGCATGTTTATTCAACAAAAATAATATATATTAAAAAATTATCTTGTTTATGATATTCTTATGTATTAAAAATATTAATATGAGTCATTAATAAAAGTTTGCCTCAATTAAGTCTTTGTTCATTTATATTAGGATAATGGTTGTTCATATTTAATATTTTTGGTTATAGAAATGATCTCATTAATTAAATCAAATATTTATTTCATTATCTTTCTATTATCTCATTAATGAAATCAAATTCTATCATCTATTTATTAATTATAACTTATATATAAAAATCTTAACAAATATATATAAAACATTCAAAAAATAAAAATGTTAACAAATGACTTATATATTAACATATGTATATAATATAAAATTATATATTTTATATTTAAATTTATAAACGTATTATATATATACAACTTTTATATAGAATAAAAAAAAAATCGGGTCGGCCCGGCCCAACCGTGAACCGATCCAGACCCAGACTGTTCGGTCCGGTCTGATCGTGACCGGATCATGGGTCCGGACTAGGTCTAATTTTTTTCTTCTTGGCCGACCCGAATTCGATCGAACCCGATCAGTATGGACCGCGGGCCGGTCCAATAAACACCTTGAGACTTGGAGAACACAAGGGACACTTGAAACCCTAACCCAAAAAATCGCAAAAAAGAAGGGTTGACTTCAAAAAATAATTAGGAGAACAAAGCTTTACACGGCTCCAATATAAAGGCCAAACTAGTTCGTAACGACCAAAGGGTCATGCATAACATTAGGGGGTGTTCGGCTAGACGAAACTCAGCCGGATCTGAAGAATAATTGGAAACGCAACTGAGTTCAAGTGTTTAATTGGTATATTGGAAAATCAAATTTTTTTTAGCTGAAGTCGGGAGGAAAGAGAGTGAAAGAAGGGGAGTTTCACTCTTGTAAACTCGTCTAACCTCCAGAGAGGCACGCAAGCCGGGCTCCTACCGCTACCTCCTCCGACGGCGACGGCGACGGCACTGCCTCCCCCGACCTCTGCAATTCTCCAGACGCAGCTCCCCAGACGCTGCCTCCCCTGACTGCTACAGTTCTGATGAGCTCCAAAGCTCATTGACCTGGAATTGCTAGCAAATCGATTTATTGAGGAATGAAAAATGAGTAGGAAAGTACAATTCAAAAACTAAATTGCAAATTCAAAGTAAATGCAGGGAACATGATACAGTTCTCTGATCCTTTCTCTTCTCCTCTCTTCTCTTATTTATAGATTTCTGGCTCACATCTGGCTCACATCTTCCTTGCAGGAGAAGCTTGCAGTTGGCTTTCTTGCAGGGGAAGCTTGGCAGTTGTTGCAGGTTGCTGAGCTGGCCAATTGAGATGCTGATCTGGCGATAATGATGGAGAGTGGCTGACATGGCAATGAAGATGAGGAGAGGCTCTGCTAATAAGTAGAGAGACTGTTATTGATTAGGCTTCCTTTGTAGCTTGAGCATTGCTCTATTATTGAGTAGGCTTCGAGTATCAGTTAGGTCCTTATCAATACCCACCCCTTTAAATTGACCTTGTCCCAAGGTCAATGGAGGAGTAATTTGGATCCCTGGATCCCACACCAAAACACAAAAACTGACACTTTCGAGTGAATCCTTCATGGAGCCTCCAAACCTTTAATTACTTGTATAGAATCCAAGCTTGTACTACCCTTAAGCCTCATAACCCTGGCTTTACTATGATGTGCAGATTTTTCATCAGGAAATAGCTTTTCCAGCTCTTTCATAGTAGCGTTAATGATTTTACTATCAATGCGTGAGATCCATTTATGTGCTGGGGCAACCACTCCGCCACCGCCTTCTCCCCTCCGGCGTCACGCCAACTAACGTCGATCTCGAGCCTCCCCGATGGCAACCCGGCTGACCTCGACCCAGGCGACCCTCGTCGTAACCCCGACGACCCGCTGACGACCTCCGCCGCCGCCAGTGCCGAGCACAGCAGCCACAGAAGCACTGCCACCCGCCGCCGACCGGCTGCCGCGCCACCACGTATACACGACGTACAGACGTTCAGACTCCTCGTTCCGGTGAGCATTTCTCTCTCCTTGTCGCGTTATTTTTCGAACGGTCTGTTGTGACACGTTTCCTGTGTAACCCCCTTGAACCCCGTATAATTAGACTATGGTATCGTGTCCTGTGTCGATCGCAAACTGCGACGCAAAAACAGGAAAAATATTCCCAATTCTGGATCTTTGAAACCTGGCCCGAACTCACAAGTTCACGGCCGTTTAAATCCCAACCTGTTTAATAATTCTAAAATTCACTTGAACAGTTAAATGGACAATATAACCGAGATTAAAATCCTATAATTAGTTTAATTTAATATGCTGTAGATTGTATTTTATTCGCAGGTGAAATCGACCAAAGGCTTGGTTATTTTAAACCCAAACTTTCTCGAACTGGGTGCGTCCCGCTAAACGAGGCGACTTCGTCGTGTGCGAATTTTACCGAAAGGTGCGCATTGTCAATGCAGACGTGTAGGATTTCGCGGAAGTTGATTTTGATGTACGTGCACACCGGAATTAACGCGTATCCGTCAAAATTGCCCCGTATCGGCCCTATTCTGAAACTCGTAACTTCGTGTGTGCTCGTCGTTTCGCAACAAAACTTGCGCCATCGAATTCATATCATATTTCTGGTCCTGTGACCCAAGTTTTGTTCGATTCTGAGAACGTTGACAAAATCCCATATCGCGGGCCCCACGGCTCCATTTGACGGACGATTTTGTGATCGGCTCATCGAAATTCAGTTCTGAACATTCAGTTGGATTCGTATCGTCGTTCTGGACTTGTAGAAACTAAGTTTGACGAATTTTTAGAACTTTGTCTTTGGCACAATTTTGGTACGAAGTGGGCCACATGTGGACCCCGCTTTGACCAGAAATTGTCAATTTTGCCCCTGTGTCCAAATTTGACTTATGGATAGGCAATCCTAGCTATTTTATGTCTTCTAAGAATGATGGTAATATTTATTTCAGCAACCAGAGGAGTACTTGAAGATCCCGCTGATACAGGAGCAACTGTTGGAATCCAAACCCCATGCAAGTGTACCTTGCCAATCTTGCAGTAGTTGCTTTATATTATTCCCTTGATTTATTTATGTGATATATATGTTGAACCTAGGATTGTGTGACGTTGCTTAGCGTCCGAATAAGATTCGGGTGTCAACGCCGTACGCGGAGTTGTGTAACGTCACCTAGAGAGTTGATATCGCGATCCTATATATTTTCGTGCTTGCATTATCAAGTACGTCATACCATAGGACACCTAATACTATTCATGAGACAGAATCTTCCTGAGTCATTCATGGTGATTTTGTATAGGTTACATGATTCGTGACATAGATTTTCTATATGCTTAGCTATCATTATGACTCGCTGCATTAGTTAGAGGTCATGATCTTGCGTGTTATGGACATGAGACGCCGTGGACATGAGACGTGTGATTACATTGGGTTGGGAGAGTTTTACCATATTTGTAAACCCTCTGATTTTTCAAGATTTTCAAATTTGGATTTTTTACAATTTTCTGGAATTTTCTGGGATTTTTCTGTAATTTAAAAATAGGGTTTTAATTATTCAATGATTTTTAAATGATAATAAATGATATTAAAATATTATGAAAATAATATTTTTGGGTGTAAAATGAAAAACTGGACTTAGGACAATTTTTCTGAAATTTATTGGGCCCCAGACCTATTTTAAAATACCTAAAAATATTTATTATTAATTATTTAATTAATTAATGATTTATTTTTATTTTTTTAATAAATAAAACCAAAATCCCTAGCCGGCCCGGCCCACGAGCCCAGCCCAAAACCCAGCCCAGCCCTACCGGGTCGGGTCGGGTCTGCCCGAACCAGACCTGCCCGTGCCCGAACCCGCACCCCCTCTCTCCCCTGTGCCCGCGTCTCGCGGCGGAGACGCCGCCGCCGGCGCAGCTCCGATCGGCCACGTCCACCCCACGCGCCGCCTTCTACGCAACCGCCTCCGCCCATCTCGGCCCCCTCGGCCACGACCCCCCCTGGGGCAGCCTATTTAAAACCCTAACTCCTCCTCCGATCTCCCCCTCAGCCACCGGACCGCCACCACCCTGCCCTTCCTCTACCGTCGGCGCCACCTCGCCGCCGTCAGCCTCCCCCTGCTCCTCCCTCCTCCCCTTCGTCTCCGGCGTCGGTCACTGCAGCAAACAACAGCAGTGAGCAGCAGCGGCAGCAGCTCCGGCCGCCGTGCCGCTCAGCGCCGGCCCCCCGGTCCTCCTTGCCGCGCCGCCCGGCCGCCCTCCGCCCTGAGCCGCCTGATCTGAAAACCCTAACCCTAGCCCTAATTTCCCCCCCCCCCCGTGTCCGACACAGGACACGTGTCCTGTGTCGAGTCGGACACGATTCGACCCTGGTTTTCGGGTCCCCTTCAGGTGCGTGTAACTTTTTGCTCGTAGCTCGGATTTCGATTCCGCAAATTGCGTTACGAAGCCTGTATGACCCTCTCGGTGTCCGGACAAACCGTTCGGGGCATCGCATCCTGTGATGATCGCACACCGCGATCCAAAAACAGGAAAAACCAGACCCTGTTTTACCCCGGAACCGAGTACGCCCCGCCAAACGGGACGACTTGGTCGCGCGTGGTCTTCACAGATACGTGCACATCGTCGATACGGACGTGTGGGATTTCGCAGAAGCTGATTCGGGTGTGCGTGCACACCGGGATCAACGCGTATCCGCGGACATCGCCCCGTATCCGACTTTTCTGTAATTTGCCCTAATTTTGTGTACACATGTCGGATCGAGACGAAACTTGCGCCATCGGACTCGTAGCGATACGCTGGTCCTGTGAGCCAAGTTTGGTTCGATTCTGAGAACGTTGACGAAATCGCGTGTCGTGGGCCCCACAAGCCCCGCTCGACGGACGATTTTGTGATCGGCTCATCGGAATCCAATTCTAGAAGTTCCGTTGGGTTCGTATCATCGTTCCTGACCTGTTGACACTAAGTTTGGTAAATTTGGAGACCTTTGACCCGGACACATTTTTTGGTGCAAAGCGGGTCCACATGGGGACCCCGTTTTGACCCGAAACTGCCGTTTTTGCCCTTGTCTCCAAATTGGACTCAAGGACAGGCATTTCTAGCTGATTGATATTTTCTGGATCTGATGGTGATGTTTGTTTTAGCAACCGGAGTACCGCCTGCAAATTCAACTGAAGTCAGAGCCGAAATCAGAGCCGGAACCACAGGCAAGTGTACCTTGCCAAACCCTGCAGCTTGCTATTTATTTTCCTTGACTTGTTTATACATCAGTGGGCAAGTACAGCTTGCCATTAGCAATAATTCCTGTTCTAGAACTTGTCTGAATTCTTGTTTAAATGCATATAAACCTGTTTAACTGTTAAAACCCAGGACCGAGTAACGTGCTTAGTGTCCGATCATAGTCGGGTGCCAACTCCGTACGCGGAGTTGTGTAACGTCACATAGACATGGATATCGAGACCCGATAATGCTCGTACTTGTCTTATCAAGTACTCCAGTTCCCAGGACACTTGACACTATTCATGAGACAGAATCTTCCTGAGATACTCGTGGTGATTCTGTATAGGATACAGGACTTGACAGAGATATTTATTTATAGACAGTATGACTTATTGCATTAGCGATAATCCCGCTGACATGGACATGAGACGTTATGGTCATGATATGCGTGATTACATTGGGTGGGGAGAGACACACAGGCTACAGGTTGATGTTATATTATGCCGGCGTCTTAAGTCTCACTACGAGCTAGACAACTACATGATATCACTGCTACCGGCTCCCCGACACAGAGCTTGTAGTAGTTTCAGCCTGAGTTCTTGTACTGCTCTCATGTTGCATATCACTTAGCTGGTTACCTAGTTTACCCTATTGCTTATTTATTGCTGCACTGCATTTATTTTGGCTTGTATTTTCTGTACCTTGCTGTCCCCTGAGGACCTGGATCCGGATGATGTCCCCAGGTATAGCCGAGGAGATCCATCCAGAGATACCCCGTACAGGAGCACTTCTAGGAGCTGTACGAGGACCTGAGGCCGAGATCGTACCAGAGGACTTCTCCTGAGCATTGGCCGTATGTAGTCAGCTATTTCTATTTTCAGTTGATTATTTCCTGTCTATTTGCATTATTGTACCAGACATATTCTCGGATTGTTTCCCGAGGAATTTATTGAGATTTGACAGTTATTTCTATTTGCATTACTCTGTCTTTTAATCTGTGATTATCTGTTGTGGATGAGAATAGAATAACCCGTGACTTGTAACAATTGCCCTAATTCCTGTTAGACTACAGCTTAAGCATGCCCTGATGGATCCATTAAATTGGGATATCCATCGGTGCGTGCTGCTGGCCATTGCCACGCATCTCCAGTCCCTCGTCATTTTGGGACTGGGGCGTGACAATATTAAAGGCTGATTATATTATATATAGTTTTCTGGAGGTGCCTTAGACTCTGAACAGAGCTTTGGCACAAGTTATGGTCCTTTGAGATATATAATAGTTTCAGCCTGAGTATGATTAATGCTCTCACTTGCATATCACTTAGTTGATTACTTAGTTTGCCTTATTGATACATTTTTATATAATGCATTTATTTGGCTTGAGTTATTCTTGTACCTTGCTATGTCCCCTGAGAAAATGGATCCGGATTATGTTCCCAGGTTTAGCAGAGGAGATTTATCCCTGGGTATACGGGACAAGAGCAGACGCTGGAGCAGTACCAGTACCAGAGGACGAGGTGATGCCAGAGGATTTATCCTGATATTTGCTTTATATACTCAATTATTTCTGTTCTTGATACTCTATTTCATGTCTCGTGGATTAATGTATTAAACTCATTATCGGGTTGTTCCCCGAGACATTTATTGAGACTTGTTGATTTTTATTTCATCTTGATTATTCTGATATTGATTGTGTTTGTCTTCTGTGTATGAGATTAGTATCGTAGACCTTTATTGTTGTTTTACAGCTTAAGTACACACTAATGGGTCTATTAAATTGGGTTTGCCCATTGGTGTGTGCTGTTGGCCATTGCCACGTGTCTAGTCCCTCGATATTTTGGGACAGCGGTGTGACAGTCCAGTAGCCAGAGACTTGGAAATGTACTCGGCACATAAAGCAATTCACCATTAGGCTTCTGAAGTGGCTCTTCGAATGCTTTTGAATCCCTTTATTCTTTATATTTCTGAAATGCGGAAGTTAGTATCGTGATCCTTTCCTCAGGTTCCATGTGCAGACCCATTAGCATAAACTTGTGCCCACTGGTCATGGATTCCATAGGCATTGATTTGTACGCGTGTGATGGTATTGTTGGTGCAGCAGTAGAATAATGCAGTGGTGAATGATGCAATGGTGCTGTTTGACGCAATTTGGGGTTTAAAAACTCATGATCATGTTTAGATCTGGATAATTCATCAATATCTCGTCCAGATCTAGGCAGTTACACTATCATTAGATCAATTTTGCAACTGAGATGATCGAGTTTACCATTAAGATCTATGACAGTACCTGCTATAGCTTCCATGGTTCCTTCGTTGGAGAGAAATCGATCCTCTACAGATGAAGCGCATTCTCTCTCCGTCGTCATTCCACCGGACTCCCCATGGCTTGAGCTTCCTTCACGACTGCCCTCGATCAATAGATCGAGTGGCTCTGATACCAATTGATAAGCTCCAAAGCTTATTGACCTGGATCTGCTAGTAAATCGATTTATTGAGGAATAGAAATGAACGGAAAAGTATAATTCAAAAACTAAATTAAAAATTTGAAGTAAATGCAGGGAACATTATGCAATTCTCCGATCCTTTCTCTTCTCCTCTCTTCTCTTATTTATAGATTTATGGCTCACATCTGGCTCACATCTTCCTTGTAGGAGAAGCTTGAAGTTGGCTTCCTTGTAGGGGAAGCTTGGCAGTTGTTGCAGGTTGCTGAGCTGGCCAATTGAGATGCTGGCCTAGCGATGATGATGGAGAGTGGCTAACATGGCAATGAAGATGAGGAAAGGATCTGCTAATAAGTAGAGACTCTGTTATTGATTAGGCTTCCTTTGTAGCTTGAGCATTGCTCTGTTATTGAGTAGGCTTCGAGTATCATGATTCGCACCCGATATAGGGATACGAGTACGCGGGTACGTCCAGCCTATACCACAGCATCGACGGTAGAACGCTGTCAAGGTCACAATATTATCTAATCAATCTCATACGAATATCCAACTCCATAAGGAGACATAGATATATCAATATAATATGAAATACTCAACCACAGAACTAAGCACGATAAGATATCGAAAGAAAATAATCGAAACGCAACCACAAAGTCTAAACAATAATATAATCTAAACTTTAAACAATAACATCAAAGTCTCAATATATGCCGAAAATAAATCCGGTACCAAAAACTCCAAAAAGGAACTAACTAATATAACTAGTGATCCCGGCTAGACCTCCCAACAATCACACTTGAGCTACAAGGTCCAAGACTGCAGCTACTCTCTCTGTGGTCCATAATATATCGGACACCAGTGTAGCGCCCCGTTCTCCCGGTGTGGAGAGCGCGGCTAAGAAACACAAGACGGTATCGTTCGATCGGGATAGATTGAATTAAGAACTCGTCCTCGTTATGGATTTGTTTCTTCGAAATCGATTTCCATATTCAGTGGACCGCGTCCCAAGGATCGGCTTAGCGGCAAAGTCAGGAGGGACCTCTCCGCTGCTATCTTTTATTGCCTCGGTTTTCGATGTCGCTTGTTGCTTTCGTGCTTTGAGTTTGTTTTGGGATTTGCTTGTTTTCCTTGAACGGTTTCGATGGCTTTCATTGTTTTCGTTCATTGAACTGCATTTCAATTCCGAGATTGGAAAGAGAGGAAGGAATATTAATCGAGCTGTTCGTGTGCAGATGAACGAGCAGTAGGCGGCTTACAAGCAGAGTCGTGAAGCACCTCTTTCCTTCTTCCTTCCAACAATCTAAGTGAGTGGCTACCAACCCGTTTAGCTAGCCCTGCTTCCAAGCTTCACGCCCTAAAATCTGTATTCTTCTTTGCCCCGATCAAACGATACCAAGTAATAATAAAAGAAACCAAGATAAAAGAGAATAGACTTGGTATATTATGCTTGTCAATAAACTTCACGAACGGATACTTAATTGCATGCTTGTTCGCTTGGAAATAATCATAAATTGTTGCTTGTCTTGTACAAATACATGTCTCGTACTCGTGTTGCATGAAGTGCATGAATGCTTAACAATTATTGATATGTCTTGTGCTCGTGTTGCCTCGAAGGCGTAAACTGATTGTTTAAGATAACGTATTGTTCGATCATGGACAACTTGTCCACAAGGGTAAGTTCTGCGGACGGTCGCTGGGGCACTCGCACTGTTCCGGTCCGGGCGAAACTCGTGTGTAGTCATCGTGTGCTGGAGGGGATGGCTTGCAACGCATCGTGTGCTTGTCTTGTTCTCATTTCATGCTATTCCTGTCCTTGACTATGTCCGTTATGGCACCACGCCAGTGATCATCGTGTATATTTAAACCTGTCGCAAACTAACTTGTGTCTTCGTGGCAGGGAAGGCATGGTAAGTATTGTGCAGGTAATTCAGACGGACAGGTAAAATCCATCGAACGGTGGCAAGTTCATTTCAGTATCATACATATATACTGTTACTTGTAAATAAACTAAGGCAAGATAGAAACCTACAAAATATGCATGCTTCATTAAAATAACGTGTTGATTGGTATAGTCAGGTTAGCTCGCCTTCACCAGTATGTTTCGACATACTGACCCTCGTTGAAACAGGTTCTCCGCACTAAGGCAAACCGAGCGAGGAGCCGAAGTCGTCTTCCCAATCCAGTCCAGCTGTTGGCGCATCTTCACCGCGCCCCTTGAAGCATTTTGAAGTCAGAAGCTTGCAACTCTTCATACACAAATGCAGCTTCGTGGCAAAGCCGTCCTCCAGCCCGGAGGTCTTTATCATTTTGAGTTTATAAAGGGATGTAATGTACAAGACTGCTATCTCATTTTGAGTCAACACTTTTGTAAAGCCGTTCGGCATATTAGCTTACTCGTTCAGGAGTTTGTAATAGATGTTCATTATCAATAAAGAGAACTTTTCCATGTTTCAAATCTGTATTTCAATTTATTTGCGTACTCTGAATATGTGCTTGCTATGCAAATTATTATAGCCTTGTGCGGACGCAACCCTAGGCCCGCACGGCATCACGATTCGGGGGACGCCCCAACGATTCTACGGAATCGGGTCGTGACAACCAGTCCTCTAAGTTGTAGTTTGATAAATATATCCAGTCAAGATTGGAGCGAAGTACAACCCAATAGCATTTCTAATTAATTGACAAGGACTATAAACCAATAAATAGAGGATGCTATATATATTGAGAGGAAACAATAAACTAATGTAATGGCAAATAATAAAGAGAACATGCAATATAAGCAATAGGGTATAGCCAGTGCATATATAAAATTAAAGAGAAAGGAACTACAATATCAGACACAAGACAATGTAATCTATGAAAATGAATATGAAGAACTTCAACTATTCGAAGTGTTTGAAATACTAGTTTCGATATGTGATCGGTTTGGAAACTTGTACGATAGCTATATGGCATGGCTAATCATACGTGAGATATATGATTAACACTAACAATGTTTTACAATTTACAATAGGAATATGATCACATCTCTTACTAGCAATTTCTCTGGCCCCCAACTAGTACAGTGGATCCAACTATGACACGTTACGATACACGATCATTGTCCAATAATAATAATACCATGTACAATATCTAATATCAATGTCGTGTACGATGTCAATACGATAACCATTATAATATCTCATGACTGAAGATCCAAGCTATATACTAGTCCGTGTACCAAAGTATCAAGAATCAGATGTAACATTCCTAAGTACTTAAAATATAAAAATTATCAAATAATGGAACCTATTAGAGAATGTACTCGCCTGTGGTCCAGAGCAATGAATGTCAAACTGTGTCTGTATCGGCGCCTCAAGGACCTAAATATGAGTTTAAGTGTCAATGAGTGATATGATATGATATACATGGTTAACTCACTTGTTGTGATGTTTCTAGGCCACTTCCAAGTACATACTATGGTATACTAGTCAATACTAGGCTAACTGGGTTAAACTAGGTAAATCCTAAGTTATGGATATACTGGATATCAAAATACTATAAATACACTTATCTATAAGTATCAAAATACTTATTATAGTATATAACCAAATATCATCTATCTCAACCCTTACCTTGTTAATACCCCTATACCTCATATGTATACCAATATCCAATTATCAAAAAATATATATATACAACATAGGTAAATAAGTATCAATATATATATATATATATATATATATATATATATATATATATATATATATATATATATATATATATATATATATATATATATATATATATCACACTACTTATGACACAAGGGTACCATGGTACCACAATCTCGTTCTAATACTTAACATGTTATCCTTTACTTAACCTAAACTCAATACCCAATTTCATACTTACCTCAATACACCAATACCCCATATATCTTCACACAATACCTTAGATATTACCTTGATATCCTACCCAATACCTAGTATCTTAATACTTAATCACAAAAATATGCTCTCACACCATCCCCAACTTACTCTTCCTAAGTATCTTAGTACCTCGCTATTACCTATACTAACATCAAACCATACTACTTATCTAGGTACTACCAACTAACCTCACCACGAAGTAGTATTGCACTTTACTTGACATCTCCAAATATCAACCACACCCTCTAACACTTATTGATTACTTTCACACTAAACCCACTCATAGACACACATCCATGTCTGCCCGAGCTACAACCACTATGATTTCCCTGTGGCAGACTGAACCTTAACTCCTTTCTTGGTTGCAACACCAACCTAACATCTAAACTCCCCTAGATATTCTTCTATACTTGTAAACACCCTGATTTTCAGAATAATTTTAATATAATTTTCCCCCAATTTTTCGATATTTTTCTGGATGAAGAACCAAGGTAATTGGGAGTTAAATTTTTTAAATACTGTTAATTGTTGTTAAAATATTATGGAAATAATATTTTATGGTGTAAAATGGAAAACCGAACATGTGATATTTTTCGGTGAATTTATTGGACTCCGGAGACGCGTTTAAAGCCTTAAAAACTATTGGATTGTTAAACCAAACCAACCCTGATTAAACCAAACCAAACCAAACCAGACTGAACCGAACCAGGCCAAACCCAGCCTAGCGGGTCGGGTCGGGTCGGATCTGAGACAAACCCGACCTGGACCCGAAACCCTAAGCGAACCCTAATTCTATTTCGGGTCGGAACAGTATTTCCGACCCGACGGTGCGACCTATAAGGACGCCTCGACGTTCGTGCCCTAGGCAGCCGCCTCCTCGAGATCCTAAGCAGCCGCCTCTCTCTTTCTCTCCAGCCGCCGCTTCCCGCCCTGATCTGAACCCTAACGCCGCCCGTACCCGCCGCTCGACTCCAGACCCCGACTCGGCTCCGCCATAGCGGACGAACCTCGTCGACCCCTAACTCCCCAGGCCGCCGCACTCCCCAGCCCCCTCGACATCTTTCTCCCCTCACCCCATCACCGCCACCGCCCAATCCTCCCTGGCGCTGTCATAGACCCCTAACTCCGGCGCCGTCGTCGACCAAGTCCACTTCATCCGAGTCCACCCAGCCCCGCTCGTCCCTCGCCGAGCTCCAGCCCGCGTGAACCCACTCCGGCCCGCGTGAGTCTCCGGCCGACTTTGCAGAAGCCGCCGCCTAGTCGACCTTGCCGACCCCGAGACCGATCCCCTCCGGCGAAGCCCCCGCCGCTGTCACGATCGAAACCCTAGCCTGGACGCACAGGACACAACAACTCGATCGTAGGACACGACGTTGATGCTCGGACACGTGAGAATCAGCCTTCACGGAGCCCTATTCAGGTATCGTTTCCTCTTACATCGTAACTCCGTTTTGATTTCGTCAGTTGCAACGCATAGACTGTATAACCCTCTCGGTGCCCGTGCAACCCGCTCGGTGCCCGTACAACCCGCTCGGTGCCCGTGCAACCCGCTCGGTGCATCGCGTCTTGTGGTGATCGCACACCGCGATCCAAAAACAGAAAAACCAACGTCCTGTTTCGCCCCGGAACTGAGTGCGCCCCGCCAAACGGGACGACTTGGTCGCACGCGGTCTTTACCGAAACGTGCGCGTCATTGATACGGATGTGTGAGATTTCGCAGAAGTCGATTCGGATGTGCGTGTACACAGGAATCAACGCGTATCCGTCGACAATGCCCCGTATCCGTCCATTCTGGAATACGCTGTAACTTTGTGTACACATGTCGGATCGAGACGAAACTTATGCCATAGGACTCATAGTAATACGCTGGTCCTGTGACCCAAGTTTGGTTCGATTCTGAGAACGTTGACAAAATTACGTATCGTGGGCCCCACCGGCTCCACTTGACGGGCGATTTTGTGATCGGCTTATCGGAATCCAATTCTGCAAGTTTCGTTGGGTTCGTATCATCGTTCCTGACTTGTTGACACTGAGTTTGAGAAATTTGGAGACCTTTGACCCTGACCCGCTTTTCGGTGCAAAGTGGCCCACCTGTGGACCCCGCCTTGGCCCGAAAATGTCATTTTTGCCCTTGTGTCCAAATTGGACGTAAGGACAGGCGTTTCTAGCTATTTGATATCTTCTGAGACTGTTGGTGATATTTATTACAGCTTTTGGAGAAGTACCCACAGGATCCACTGATACCGGGACGACTGTTGGTATTCAAACCCTAGGCAAGTGTACCTTGCCAAACTCTGCAGTATTGTTACATATTTTTCTTGCTTTATTATATTGTTATGCATGCTTAACCTAGGACCGTGTGACGTACTTAGCGTCCGATTATTAATCGGGTGCCAACACCGTACGCGGTATTGGGTATTGTCATCTAGAGATGGACATTCGTGACACTTTATATTCTCGTACTTGTCTTATCAAGTACCACATGACCTAGGACACTTGACACCATTCATGAGACAGGACATTCCTGAGTTATTCGTGGTGATTCTGTATAGGATACAGGACTTGACAGAGATACTATATTCATAGATACATATGACTTGTTGTATTAGCTATGATCCCGCTTGACATGGACATGAGACGTTATGGTCATGGTATGTGTGGTTACATTGGGTGGGGAGAGACACACAGGCTACAGGCTGTTTCATATATATATATATATATATCTACTACTACTATTGTGAGGCCGTAGACTCTCGTAGCAGAGCTAGGCACATTACATGTTATTACCGCTACCGGCTCCCCAACACAGAGCTTGTAGTGGCTCAGCCTGAGTACTCGTGCTGCTCTCACTTACATTTTCACATAGATGGTTACTCACTTGCCCTATTTATCTCATCATTTGCTGCACTGCTTATATACTGGCTTGTATATTTTTTGTACCTTGCTATGTCCCCTGGGGACCTGGATATGGATTATGTCCCTAGGATTTGAGGACGAGATCTATCCCGAGGTATACGGGACCGCAGCAGGAGTTGATCCAGGAGCCGTACCGCCATCCGAGGATGAGGTGTTAGCCGAAGACTTTTCCTGAGCATTCATGTTTCCTGCTGAGTATTTATTATTTCAGTCATTTATATTCGGGTCTGTTGAACCATTGTATCAGATATTTAACGGGTTGTTCCCCGAAGTATTTGTTGAGACTAGCTAATGATTTACATTCCTTATTTATTCTGTGGATCATATTTTATATCTTGTGTGGATGAGATTAGTTGTGCCTGTTATCGTAGACTTGATTTTACAGCTTAAGTATGTCCTGATGGATCCATTAAATTGGGTTTGTCCATTGGTGCGTACTGCTGGCCATTGCCACGCGTCCGATCCCACGGTATTTTAGGACTGGGGCGTGACATGGTTTTTGTGGTGGCCCATGCAGGTCACCGACTAAATTATTTGGTTTCAACTTAGGGACCGAACCAGCCTGCCCTAAAGATAGGATAAGTTATAGGATCTCATCCATTATTTAAACCATTATTGAACTCTATATCGAACTCGAAATTGTTACTTGATTTGTATCCTGTTTGATTCCTCTGAGCGTTCTTACAGTTTATCTTTTGATTGCAGAGTAATGGATCCCAGGAACGGAGACGAGATTCCTTTGGATACGCCACACGACGCTGTAGTTACTTATATAGACGGAGTGACTCCAGGGAATGGAGGACAAACATCGCAGAGCGATCAGGCCGGTCAGCCTAATCCACGATTCCGGAGAGATAACATCCCACCTCCACCACAGTTCACTCCCCAGATGCCAATTTTTCTGCCAGGGCAAGCCATGGACGGGCAACAAATATTCTAGATAATATATGCCATGATGCAAGCCCAACAACAGATTCAGCAAGAGGCCCATCGGCAGGAGGCCGAGTACCTGAGAACCAGCCTGGTATCCGCATTGGAACAGGTAAATCCACCAGCGAGGCGATCAGCGACGGGATCTATCACCGATTTTTGTCATCTCAAGCCTCGTACATTTTCTGGTAAAGAAGGGCCAACATAAGTTCATGAATGGCTCACGAACATTCAGCAATAGTTGGAAGCAACTGAATTTCCAAGAGAGAAATGGATGACTGCAGTCAGAATGCAGTTAACTGAAAATGCACATCACTGGTGGTTAACAGAAGAAAGGAGGCTCGGACAGGACCGAGTCACATAGGAAGAGTTCTCCAGACTCTTCCAAGAGATGTACATTCCAACAGCTGCACGGTCAGAGCTCAGAGAACAGTTCAACCGCCTTATCCAAGGCAATATGACAGTGGAAGAATACAACGCAGAATTTATTCGCCTAAGTCGCTTTGCCCCAACCTTGGTCTCGACAGAGGAAGAGAAAGCTGAGAAGTTCTTTGACGGACTGAAGTTCGAGCTCCAGAGATTGATTGGATCAGTCGCCCCTACATCTTATACCGATGTCCTTGCAGCAGCACGACGCATGGAGCGCGCCACAAGAAGGGAGTCGAATCTGAAGAGGCCAAACACATCAGCACTATCCAAGACAGCACCTGGAGATTCTGCAAAACGATTCCAGAGGAGTATACCAGAGAGAGCAGCACACAGGACCATATCTCTTCCTACCTGTCACCACTGCGCCAAGGTAGGACACATTAAGGAATTATCAATTGAGAGATGGATTTCCAATAAAAATATAATTGGACACGATCCGGACACAATCTTTAGCTCTAAAGCTCCTCCTCCTTGTGCTCCTTGCTTCTCCAAGTTCCAAAGCTCCAAGAGTAAAGAATTTGAGAAGAAAATGGAGATGAATTGAGTAGAAAATAAATAAAGAAAACATAGGAAATTAGGGATCTAGAATTTGGGAGCAAAATCAAAAGGCAAATGAGGAGAGAGGAGAACCCCCCTCTAATATTGGTCGGCCTATTCTCCCCTTCCCCAAGCAAAATTAAATGTTCAAGTTACCCCTATATGGTGAATTATGAGGAATAATTAAGGGTGGATATTTTTAGAAGTCTCTAACTAATTGTAATTAACTAAATCTCCTTAATTAATTGGTGAAAATGACTAATGGGCTTGGTTCCAAGTTGGGCTCATATTGCCATGACAAATCTAAATAGATCCATATGTGTCAAGTCTAAATATTGGCTAGTCTCTCTAACTAAACTAAATAACCCAAGTCTCCAACTAAATAACTAATACTAGTCACAATTAATTATAGCTCAACATAATTAAATAATTAATACAATCATCACATTAATATTCAATATTATATTCCTATAAATAAATACATGTGCCAAATTACCAAACTACCCCTAGCTGGAAAAGTGAGGGTGACAAACCTACCCACCTTAGAAAAAAATTGTCCTAAAAATTTAGGAAGAAACTAACTATCAAAAGCAATCAATACAAGCAAGAAAGAATTATACCTCACGACTCAAACAGATAAGGATATCGCTCGAACATATCGACCTCTCGCTCCCAGGTACTTTCTTCTGGCGAGTGATGCCTCCATGCCACATGCACCAAAGGAATCGTCTGGTTCCGCAACACCTTCTTCCTGCGATCCAGAATCTCCACGTGTCACGACCCGCACCCGGTTATTCGGGCACGAGTGCGTGGGCACGTCCAGCCTACGCCGCAGTGTCGGCGGTAGTACGCTGTCTAGGTCGTCATCACAGATAATTTTAAATCTATCTCATCCACAATAAATAGACAAGGAAAGTAACAGGAAATAGGAATGCTAACTTTTATAAATTTCAAATTGTGACAACAGATCCATAGTTAATACAAAGCCAGAAGATAGATCGGGGACAAACCCGAGTATGTGCTGAAAGGAAATAAAATAATAACTAACTGGCTACTCCTCCTCAAAGGTAGTCTCCTGAGTGGGAACCGGCTCCTCATATGTGTCACCTGCTAACTCATAGGGGCCATAATAGGTAGGGGCAAAGTTCTCATCATCGCCTAAAACAACGGATCCAGTCAGGAAAGGAGCAAAGTACACAATGCACAACAAGATTAAACTAAATATTCATGACAATTAACTTGAGTATTATGTTGAGAAAGTTGCATAGAAGAACATCAATATCTCAGAGTTAATGCTATAAATAGGAATATGAGAAAGCAGGAAATAAATGAGACAGGAAATGAAACTACAACAGTCAGCAAGAACTATAACGAGACCAGAAGCTATCCGTGTGAACTTGTGTTTATTTTAGAATACATAGTTGGCATGTAGGGGTTTATAAGGCTAATCCGGCCGTCATAGACGGCTATTAAACATGAACAATCGAGATCCGGCTGAGGGTACAGTCGCGTACCAACAGCTATTAAACATGATAAGGGGAAGGGTAAACTACATGCCTTCTAGTATTCTCCCACCCGACATGAAAAGCAAGACATGAAATACAGTATCCAAGACATGAAATTCAGTATTCTAGTACTACGTGTAATCATCAAGGGTACTAGTAGAGCAGGGAATTAACTATCACAATATAAAGATTAAACTTGAAGTGCAGGTACTTGCCTGTTGTTTGGATCTGATTAATATTGGCTCTTGGGGAAAAATTCCAGAGATGAGTCCAAAAGCTGAAATAGACATTACCATCACGCTCAAAAGATGTCAAATAGCTAGAAACGCCTGTCCTTGGGTCTAATTTGGAGACAAGGGCAAAAACGGCAGTTTCGGGTCAAAACGGGGTCCGCCGATAGGCCCGCTTTGCACCGATAAACGTGTCCGGGTCAAAGGTCTCCAAATTCACCAAACTTAGTGTCAACAGGTCAGGAACGCTGATACGAACCCAACGGAACTTCCAGATTTGGATTCCGATGAGCCGATCACAAAATCGCCCGTCGAACGGGGCCTATGGGGCCCACGACACGCGATTTCGTCACGTTCTCAGAATCGAACCAAACTTGATCCACAAGACCAGCGTATCGCTACGAGTCCGATGGCGCAAGTTTTGTCTCGATCTGACGAGTGTGCACGAAGTTAGGGTGAATTGCAGAAAAGGCGGATACGGGCGATGTTCGCGGATACGCGTTGATTTCGGTGTGCACGTACACCCGATTCAGATTTCACAAAATCTCACACGTCCGTATCGACGATGCGCACGTATCTGTGAAGACCACACGCGACCAAGTCGTCCCGTTTGGCGGGGCGTACTCAGTTCTGGGGTAAAACAGGGTCTAGTTTTTCCTGTTTTTGGATCGCGGTGTGCGATCGCCACAGGACGCGATGCCCCGAGCGGTTTGTCCGAGCACCGAGAGGGTCATACAGGCTTCACAACGCAATTTGCGGAAATAAAAACGGAGCTACGAATAGAAAGTTATACTCACCTGAAGGGGACCCAAAAATTGGGTTCTCACCGTGTCCGTGTCGTGTCCGACACAGAATTTGGGAATTAGGGTTAGGGTTTGGGGGCTGTCGGCCGAAGGCGGCGGCTCGGGGCTGGCCGGAGGGAGCGGAGGCGGTCGAGGGCGGTGCGGCGGCTCGCGGGGGCGGCGGCTCGCGGGGGCGGCGGCGCAGGGCTCGGCGGATGGGTGGCCGGAGCTGCTGTGGCTGCGGCCGCTGGGAAAAAGAGGAAGGGGGAGGATCTGCGGCGGGCGGCGAGGTGGCACGGGCGGTGGAGCTGGCGGGAAGCGGCGGGTGGCGGCGAGGTGGCGGCGAGGTGGCACGGGTGGTGGCGGAGCCTGGTCGGGGGTCGGGGCAGCTGCCGGAGGGGGATTTATTGGGCGGGGGAGAGGAGAGAGGGAGCCGGACGAGGCGGCGGGTGGCGCGGGGAACGGGAGGTCGGTCGGCGGGTGCGGGGACGCGTGGCGGGTCAGGCGCGGGCTCCGGCGACGTGGCCGGAGCCGCCGGCGGAGAAATCGGGGGAGACGTGGGGGAGAGAACGGGTCTCCGGATCGGGTCGGCGGGTTCGGGTCGGACAGACCCGACCCGGCCCTTTAGGGAAACGGATCCGGGCTTGCGGGTTCGGGTCACGGGTTGGACCCGGATCTGACCCGCAGCCAAGGGTTGGGCTGGGCCGGCTTGGTTTGGGCTGGGTTGGGTATTTAAAATAAATAAATTAATTTATAAATAATTAATTACATAATAATAGTTTTTAGGTATTTTAAAATAGGTCCGGGGCCCAATAAATTCTAAAAAAATTACCCTAAGTCCAGTTTTCCATTTTACACCCAAAAATATTATTTCCATGATATTTTAATATTGTTTATTATCAATTAAAAATTATGTAATATTTGAAAACCCTGATTTTAATTACAGAAAATTCCCAGAAAATTCCAGAAAATTGTAAAAATCCAAGTTTTAATATTTTTGAAAATCAGGGGCTTACAATCTACCCAACTTATAAAAATTTTGTCCTCGAAATTTAAAATTAAGCCATACTCCTTCACGTATCTCAGTCGCAATCTCCTTGCAAAAATTTAAATCCTAATCATGTCCACTGCAACCACTTCATGATTAAGGTGACTACTGTTCCAATCAGAAATTCAATTTATGGTTATTACTTCTTACTTCCTCAAATTACCCACAGGCAGGTTTTAGATTAAGTCCATATAGCATTTTCAAGATTTGCACATGACTTTGCCTCACGATTTTAATTATCATAATTTCCTCTAGAAGTGATTCGAGTCCAATAATATTCCCATTCAAGATGGTATGCTTCAAAATTTTAAATTTCATTCATCTCCTCAATAATCCAACTAGGTAGTCCAACCACCAATTCGTAATTTATAATTCAAATCATCAAATTGAAAAAAATATAGTCCACCCATGTTCAAGTCTGAAATTCTATAATTTTATCTTCCAAATTCAAATTGATAATTTTACCTTCATTATTCAAAATTTAAATCATGTAACTAAGGTACAACTATTGGGTCCTCGATATCAATTCATTAATCATTTTAGTCACTCCTCTAAATTTTCAAAATTATAATGGCTTGCTTCTTCCAACCTGACCTTACTCGGTCACGATCCAAAGGACATTCCTCTCAAGTTGACAAATGCATGCTACCCAACTTAGAGTTTATCCATTCATCACAAAAGACTATATACCTTAAGAAAAATATTCCTTAATATGTTTACCTATGTTCATTCAATCCTCGAACTTCAACGCCGATCATGATATGTCCTCAATTACGAAAGTTAATCCTCAAGTATGTGATCGGCCTATGTGGCATATCCAGTACTATCTATGTACTAACTTATACCAGGCACGAGATTTCGTCTTTCCGAAATAAGGGAAGACAAAGATCAATAATAAAGATTTCAAGGGTGGGGTGATAGAAAAGAAATATCGGGGTCAAGACGTTTTAAAGTATTCAGGTGGGAATTGTCAAGTGATTGTGGATTGAATCCTATCTCGATAATTCCTATTCACATGCTCGTATTAATACAGTTATGCTCAGACATGTCTAGGGCAGGTATACTAGTCAACTGTATATCTCAATCCACGCAAAGTAGTGCGAAGGGCGAACCAAATGCACTAAGGTTGATCAGACCGTAATACATTGATTCTGAGTAGACAATTGTATTAGTGTGTCGACCCACTAATACATATGTCATGAACAAGCTTGATAAAAGGATAAGCTTGCAAAACTAGGCTATAAAATAGCAGCATAAGTCAAGTACAGCAAAATGAAGTGCGCTAGATGGTGATGAAAGAAGATACAATTTATTTAAGTTCACAAACAACCTACATTAAGCAAAATAACAAAAATTCTACAAACTCTACAGTTATCAGATATAAAAGCATACCAGATTATTAGCAAGTTTAAAATTTACTAAGTTGGGGCTGAGGTCACGAACCAATGGGCACGAGCTAAACAATACTAGGAACGGTATCTACAAATCACTTACGCGCATTAATTGCTCCAAGAGTCTGCACGTTCTCCACGGTCATGCTGGTAGAGCATCTCGTGGTGATCTTGTAGGAACCTCGTCGCTTGCTGGTAGATCTTTTACTCTGCATCCAAAAATAAACGATAAAGGCGCACAGGAATCAAGGCAGGATGCAAGTCAATAAAATAATTCGAAGCCGATATGGATATCAAGAACGATTTAATTAAGTGGATGAGCTTTTCCTAAAATCCTCAATCTTATTGCAGGCCTGTTCGGTCCCTAGGTTGAAACCGAACAACTTAGTCGTTGACCTGCATGGGCCACCACAAAAACATGTCACGACCCGCACCCGGTTATTCGGGCACGAGTGCGTGGGCACGTCCAGCCTACGCCGCAGTGTCGGCGGTAGTACGCTGTCTAGGTCGTCATCACAGGTAATTTTAAATCTATCTCATCCACAATAAATAGACAAGGAAAGTAACAGGAAATAGGAATGCTAACTTTTATAAATTTCAAATTGTGACAACAGATCTATAGTTAATACAAAGCCAGAAGATAGATCGGGGACAAACCCGAGTATGTGCTGAAAGGAAATAAAATAATAACTAACTGGCTACTCCTCCTCAAAGGTAGTCTCCTGAGTGGGAACCGGCTCCTCATATGTGTCACCTGCTAACTCATAGGGGCCATAATAGGTAGGGGCAAAGTTCTCATCATCGCCTAAAATAACGGATCCAGTCAGGAAAGGAGCAAAGTACACAATGCACAACAAGATTAAACTAAATATTCATGACAATTAACTTGAGTATCATTTTGAGAAAGTTGCATAGAAGAACATCAATATCTCAGAGTTAATGCTATAAACAGGAATATGAGAAAGCAGGAAATAAATGAGACAGGAAATGAAACTACAACAGTCAGCAAGAACTATAACGAGACCAGAAGCTATCTGTGTGAACTTGTGTTTATTTTAGAATACATAGTTGGCATGTAGGGATTTATAAGGCTAATCCGGCCGTCATAGACGGCTATTAAACATGAACAATCGAGATCCGGCTGAGGGTACAGTCGCGTACCAACAGCTATTAAACATGATAAGGGGAAGGGTAAACTACATGCCTTCTAGTATTCTCCCACCCGACATAAAAAGCAAGACATGAAATACAGTATCCAAGACATGAAATTCAGTATTCTAGCACTACGTGTAATCATCAAGGGTACTAGTAGAGCAGGGAATTAACTATCACAATATAAAGATTAAACTTGAAGTGCAGGTACTTGCCTGTTGTTTGGATCTGATTAATATTGGCTCTTGGGGAAAAATTCTAGAGATGAGTCCAAAAGCTGAAATAGACATTACCATCACGCTCAAAAGATGTCAAATAGCTAGAAACGCCTGTCCTTGGGTCCAATTTGGAGACAAGGGCAAAAACGGCAGTTTAGGGTCAAAACGGGGTCCGCCGGTGGGCCCGCTTTGCACCGAAAAATGTGTCCTGGTCAAAGGTCTCCAAATTCACCAAACTTAGTGTCAACAGATCGAAAACGCTGATACGAACCCAACAGAACTTTCAGATTTGGATTCCGATGAGCCGATCACAAAATCGCCCGTCGAGCGGGGCTTGTGGGGCCCACGATACGTGATTTCGTCACGTTCTCAGAATCGAACCAAACTTGACCCACAAGACCAGCGTATCGCTACTAGTCCGATGGTGCAAGTTTTGTCTCGATCTGACGAGTGTGCACGAAGTTAGGATAAATTACAGAAAAGGCGAATACGGGGCGATGTCCGCGGATACGCGTTGATTTCGGTGTGCACGCACATCCGATTCAGCTTCCACAAAATCTCACACGTCCGTATCGACGATGCGCACGTATCTATAAAGACCGCACGCGACCAAGTCGTCCCATTTGGCGGGGCGTACTCAGTTCCGGGGTGAAACAGGGTCTGGTTTTTCCTGTTTTTGGATCGCGGTGTGCGATCGCCACAGGACGCGATGCCCCGAGCGGTTTGTCCGGGCACCGAGAGGGTCATACAGGCTTCACAACGCAATTTGCGGAAATGAAAACGGAGCTACGAACAGAAAGTTACACGCACCTGAAGGGGACCCGAAAATCGGGTCCTCACCGTGTCCGTGTCGTGTCCGACACGGAATTTGGGAATTAGGGTTAGGGTTTGGGGGCTGCCGGCCGAAGGGGGCGGCTCGGGGCTGGCCGTAGGGAGCGGAGGCGTTCGAGGGCGGTGCGGCGGCTCGCGGGGGCGGCGACGCAGGGCTCGGCGGATGGGTGGCCGGAGCTGCTGTGGCTGCGGCCGCTGGGAAAAAGAGGAAGGGGGAGGATCTGCGGCGGGCGGCGAGGTGGCGACGTGGCCGGAGCCGCCGGCGGAGAAATCGGGGGAGACGTGGGGGAGAGAACGGGTCTCCGGGTCGGGTCGGCGGGTTCGGGTCGGACAGACCCGACCCGGCCCGTTAGGGAAACGGATCCGGGCTTGGGGGTTCGGGTCGCGGGTTGGACCCGGATCCGACCCGCAGCCAAGGGTTGGGCTGGGCCGGCTTGGTTTGGGCTGGGTTGGGTATTTAAAATAAATAAATAATTAATTACATAATAATAGTTTTTAGGTATTTTAAAATAGGTCCGGGGCCCAATAAATTCCAGAAAAATTACCCTAAGTCCAGTTTTCCATTTTACACCAAAAAATATTATTTCCATGATATTTTAATATTGTTTATTATCAATTAAAAATTATGTAATATTTGAAAACCCTGATTTTAATTACAGAAAATTCCCAGAAAATTCCAGAAAATTGTAAAAATCCAAGTTTTAATATTTTTGAAAATCAGGGGCTTACACCATGAGCTGCTCTGGGTAACTGAGAGTAGGACCAAGCTTGATCTCTGAACGATCCAATACATGACTAGGATCTGTCACATACCTTCTCAGCTGTGACACGTGGAACATGTTGTGCACTCCCTCCAGTTCAGGTGACAAGTTTAGTTTATAAGCCACTGCACCGACCCTCTCAAGAATACCGAAGGGTCCAATGTACCGTGGAGTAAGCTTTCTGCTTCTACTAAAGCGAATCGTGCCCCGCGTCAAAGAAATCCTCAAGAATACCATATCACCAACCTAGCATGAAACACAGTCTTAGCATTCTAACTAACAAGCAATTACTAGCAAAACAAAACAAAAATTTATACCTCAAACTCCAATGGTCTCCGGTGGCTATCGGCTCAATGCCGCTGTCTGTCCTGTGCCACCCGAAGCCTATCCCTGATGAGCTTCACCTTCTCAGATGCATCCACGACCATCTTTGGTCCCAATAAGGATCTCTCACCAACATCATCCCATGATAACGGAGTGCGGCATCTTCGTCCATACAACGCCTCAAATGGTGACATCTTAATACTGGCCTGGTAAATGTTATTGTAAGAAATCTCTACCAAGTGAATGTGATCCTCCTAAGTGTAAACACCCTGATTTTTTTAGAATAATTTTAAAATGATTTATTCCGAATTTTCGGTATTTTTCTGGAATTTAAAACGAAGGTGATTATGATTTAAAGAATTTTAAGTGTTGCTAATTGATATTAAAATATTATGGAAATAATATTTTATGGTGTAAAATAGAAAACCGGACATGGAGTATTTTTCTATGAATTTATTGGACTCCAGAAACGCGTTTAAGGTCCTAAAAGCTATTGGTTTTATAAACCGAACCAAATCTGAACCAATCCAAACCAAACCAAACCAAACCAAACCTGACTGAACCGAACCCAATTTGGCTGAACCAAAATCGCATATTGGGTCGGGTCGGATCCGAGCCAAACCCGACCCTGACCCGAAACTCGAGTGGAAACCCTAGCCCGCCGGATTTACTGTAAACCGCCTATAAAATCTTCTCGATTTTCGTGCCCAACCTCGAAAAACCCTAGCCGACACCCCCGCCATCATCTTCTCCGATCAGCCCTCCTCTTCCCCGCCGCGAGCCTAGCAACCAGACCCCTCGTCGACCCCAGCTCCTCAGCCCTAACTCCTCCATCCGGCTCCCCCATCTCCGTCGCACCCTCGCGACCTCGACGACATCATCTCCTCCACCACGCCGCTGCCTCCAGGCCATCGCACGATTCCCTCGCCAGTCGACGACCCTCGGCCGTCGACCTCCCCGCACAGAACCCTTCGACGAACACCGCCTCCGACTCCACGTCGCTGCTCTCATCTCCTCTTTCCAGCAGCCCCGCTCCACCCTAGTCCGCCCCAGACCCCGACGACAGCCTCCCTCCCCGACTCGACCAACCACCGACAGCATCCTCCGCCCCATACACCGACGACATCCTCCACCCCAGACCCGACGGCATCCTCCTCCCCAGCCCCGGACACGGCAAACCCTAGCCTGGACTCACAGAGACCCGGATACATCCAGGACACGAAGGAGACACTCGGACACAGGAAATTATCGTTCACGTAGCCCTGTTCAGGAAACCCGTTCTCTCTACCCGTAACTCCATTTTCGATTCCGTCTGTTGCAACGCGTAGACTGTATAACCCTCTCGATGTCCGTGCAACCCGTTCGGTGCATCGTGTCCTGTATTGATCGCAAACCGCGATCCAAAAATAGGAAAAATAACGCCCTATTTTACCCCGGATCCGAGTACGCCCCGCCAAACGGGATGACTTGGTCGCACGTGGTCTTTACCGAAATGTGCACGTTTGATACGTACGTGTGGGATTTCGCAGAAGCTGATTTGGATGTACGTGCACACCGGAATCAACGCGTATCCGCCGACAACGTCCCGTATCCGTCTATTCTGGAATATGCTGTAACTTTGTGTACACACGTCGGATCGAAATAAAACTTATACCATCGGACTCGTAATAAAATGCTGGTCCTGTGACCCAAGTTTGGTCCGATTCTGAGAATGTTGACAAAATCGCGTATCGTGGGCCCCACAGGCTCCACTTGACGGGCGATTTTGTGATTGGCTCATCGGAATCCAATCCTGGAAGTTCCGTTGGGTTCGTATTATCGTTCCTAACTTGTTGACACTGAGTTTGAGGAATTTGGAGACATTTGACCCTGACACGCTTTTCGGTGCAAAGTGGCCAACATGTGGACCTCGCTTTGACCCTGAAATGTCATTTTTGCCCCTGTGTCCGAATTGGACTTAAGGACAGGTGTTTCTAGCTATTTGATATCTTCTGAGACTGTTGGTGATGTTTATTACAGCTTTTGGAGGAGTACTTACAGGATCCACTGATACAGGGACAGTTGTTGGTATTCAAGCACCAGGCAAGTGTACCTTGCCAAACTCTGCAGTATTGTTACATATTTTCCTTGCTTCATTTATATTGCTGTGCATACTTAACCTAGGACCGTGTGACTTACTTAGCGTCCGATTATTAGTCGGGTGCCAACACCGTACGCGGCGTTGTGTATTGTCATCTAGAGATGGACATTCGTGACACTTTATATTCTCGTACTTGTCTTACCGAGTACACTATGACCCAGGACACTTGACACCATTCATGAGACAGAATCTTCCTGAGATATTCATGGTGATTCTATATAGGATACAGGACTTGACAGAGATACTATATTCTTAGATACATTATGACTTGTTGTATTAGCTATTATCCCGCTTGACATGGACATGAGACGTTATGGTCATGATATACGTGGTTACATTGGGTGGGGAGAGACACACAGGCTACAGGCTGATCATATATATAAACCCCTATTATTGTGAGGCACAAGACTCTGAAGCCCGATCTTGGCCCATTACTCATTATTACTGTTGCTACCGGCTCCCCGACATAGAGCTTGTAGTGGCTTCAGCCTGAGTTCTAGTGCTGCTCTCATCTTGCATATCACTTAGCTGGTTATTTAATGCTCCTCTATTGTTCTATTTATTGTTAGAGAGACACACAGGCTATAGGTTGACTATATTATGCTGGCTCCTCAGTCTCCCGCTGAGCTAGACCACTTCATGATATCACTGCTACCGGCTCCCCGACACAGAGCTTGTAGTTGTTTCAGCCTGAGTACTATTGATGCACTCTCTTGCATTTCACATAGATGGTTACATACTTACCCTATTTATTTTATTATTTGATATACTGTATTTACTTTGGCATGAGCTTTCTTGTACCTTGCTATGTCCCCTAAGGACCTGGATCCGGATTATGTCCCCAGGATTTGCAGACGAGATCTATCCCGAGGTATACAGGACCGTAGCAAGAACTGATCCAGGAGCTGTACCGCCATCCGAGGACGAGGTGTTAGCCGAAGACTTTTCCTGAGCATCCATGTTTTATGCGCAGTATTTATTTATTTCAGTCATTATATTCTGGTCTGTTGAACCATTGTATCAGATATTTATCGGGTTGTTCCCCGAAGCACTTTGTTGAGACTAGCTGATGATTTATATTTCTTATTTATTCTGTGGATCATATTTTATATCTTGTGTGGATGAGATTAGTTGTGCCATGTTGTCGTAGACTTAATTTTACAGCTTAAGTATGCCCTGATGGATCCATTAAATTGGGTTTGTCCATCGGTGCGTACTACTGGCCATTGCCACATGTCTAGTCCCTCGGCATTTGGGGACTGGGGCGTGACACCAAGAGCCTCCAAAATCCAAAACACAAGTACGTAGCATATCTACGAAAGTCTGGATAGTCCTCTCCGACTTTCCGTCTGTCTAAGGGTGATATACGGTACTAAACTTGAGCTGAGTGCCCAAGCTAGCCTGCAAACTCCTCCAGAAGTGAAAAGTAAAGCGACTATCCCGATCCGCGACTATGCTCACAGGAACTCCATGCAATCTGACTATCTGATGCACATATATCTCCGCGAGCTTCTCCATACACGTACCCACTTTGAATGGCAGAAAGTGGGCTGATTTGGTCAACCTGTCAATGATGACCCAAATCGCGTATTTCCTCCTAGAGAATGCGGAAGTCCCAAAACAAAGTCCATCGTCACATGCTCCCACTTCCACTCTGGAATGGATAAAGGCTGAAGCAATCCACCTGGCCTCTATCTCTCTGCCTTTACCTGCTGGCATACCAAGCATCTGGATACGAAGCAAGCCACCACCCGCTTCATACCATACCACCAAATATGCTCTCTCATGTCCCTATATATCTTGTTGGCACCTGAATACATAGAGTAACGAGATCGATGCGCCTCCTAAAGAATCTTCTCGCGCAATGCTGCACTCGACACACACAATCTGGTACCGTGCCGCAATGATCCATCATCTGCAATACTGAAGTCCTCTGCCAATCCCATTCAAACATGCGCTCTGGTGCTCCTCAGAGACTCATCCTCGAACTATGCGGCTCTGATCTGGTCCATCAACTCTGAATGTACCTGAAGTCCCCACATCTGTGTCTTAACTCCAGGAACTAATACCTCAATACCCAAGCTATCAAGATCAGCCAATAAATATCTATCCCTTGTCAAGTACATAGCCACTGGGTACCTGCTCAAGGCATCCGCGACTGCGTTAGCCTTCCATGGATGGAACTGCAAGGAAATATCAAAGTCCTTCATCAACTCTAACCATCGCCTTTCTCATGTTGAGATCTTTTTGCGTGAATATATATTTTAAGCTCTTATGATCTGTAAAGATCTCTATTCGCTCCCCATACAAGTAGTGCTTCACAGTTTAAGAGCAAAAATAACTGCTGTCAACTCCAAGTTATGGATATGATAGTTCTTCTTATACGGGTGTAATTGCCTGGAAGCATAGGCAATTGCCTTCCCGTTCTACTACAAAATACAACCCAAACCCTTATCCGATGCATCACTATATATAGAAAATTCTCCTGTCCCTGATAGCAATGTTAATATTGGAGTTGTAGTCAACCTTTTTTTTAAGCTCCTCGAAAGCAACCTGATAATACTCAGTCCAGATAAACTCTATGTCCTTCATGGTTAGTCTAGTCATAGGCTCCCAATCCTAAAAAAATCCTGAACAAATCTTCGATAATAGCCTGTCAATCAAAGAAAACTCCTGATCTCCGCCACTGAACATAGGGTAGACCATGACTCAACTGCTGAAATCTTTTTCGGGACTACTGAGATTCCGTCTTCTGTAATCACATGCCCGAGGAATTCAACCTTATCAAGGAAGAACTCACACTTTGAAAGCTTGCCATACAGCTTCTCCTTCCTGAGGGTCTCCAGAACTATCCTCAGGTATTTCTCATATTCCTCTGGGGTCTTCGAATAAATCAGTATATCATCAATGAATACTACCACAAACTGATCCAAGTACTGATGGAACATCTTATTCATTAGGTTCATGAATACCGTTGGGGCATTGGTCAACCCAAACAACATCACTAAGAACTCAAACTACACATATCGAGTCTTGAAAGCTGTCTGCGGAATGTCTTCCTTCTTCACTTTTACCTGGTGGTACCCCGACCTCAAGTCTATCTTTGAAAATACCTTCGCTCCTCTCAATTGATCAAATAAATCGTCAGTCCATGACAACGAGTATTTATTCTTGATAGTGAGGTTGTTGAGTGCCCTATAGTCGATACACATGCGTACCAACCCATCCTTCTTCGGTATAAATAATACTGGAGTACCCCACGGTGATGAACTGGAGCAGATAAAACCCTTGTCTTACAACTCATCTACCTACTTCTTTAACTCTGTCAGTTCGTTGTTTTTCACTCTATAGACGTACTGTGATATTGGCTTTGTGCCTGGCACTAAGTCTATAGCAAATTCTATATCTCTATCTGGTGGCAACCTTGTAAACTCCTCCGAAAAGATGTCCATATACTCTGCAATCAATAGATGTGGCGGCTCCTGTTCTTCTACCATAGATCCACAAAAGTCTCCCTCGCTCTATTCTACTGCTCCTCTAATGAACTCAAACTCTGGCTCTCTTGGTGCCTTAAATAAAACTTTGCCTCTACGATAATCAATACTAGCATGGTGCCTACTCAACCAATCCATCCCGAGTATTACATCATAGCTCGAAAGTGGCATTATAAGTAGACACACGCTCAATTCTCGACCTCCAAACGAAATACTTCGATCTTTGCAAACATCACTGACCAGGATAATGCAACCCCCGGTCATGATCTTGCAAGTCCTCGCCAACGGTTTAGTCTCAAGGTAATGTTTTATAGCAAAAGATACATATACAAAACTATGTGAAGCACCAGAATCAAATAAAGCATGAGCTGGAAAAGAATCAAGATAGACTGAACCTGAGATAACATCACCGACTGGCTTCTCCTCCTCGATGGTCAAGGCGAAAGCTCGCCCCTGTCGATGGGCACCTCTCTGCTGGTGCTGGTGCTGAGCGAACTGTTGCTGTTGTGGTGGTAGAAGAGGTCCTCTCTGTTGTCCCGCTAGTGGTTTTACGGGTGCTCTCTGTGCCTGAGCTTCGCCCTGAGCTGGACGAGATGGAGCTTTAGGATAAGCCCTCAACTGATATTCTCCTGATCTGCAGAATAAGCACTGGCCCAATCTCATCCTACACGCATCCCATCCGTGTCCCGGTTTCTTACAGAATGGGCAAGGAATAACTGGCCTCTAGATCTGGTGCGTCTTCTGTACTGGCGCGCTAGCTAGTCCATGATACTGCTGTCACACCCCGATCCCGAAAGGGTTATTCGTCCTCGTCGGATCCTTTACGGAACCGATTTGTCCTTGCTGGGGCGTGATGCCGTGCGAGCCTGGGGTTGCGCTCGCACAAGGCAAGAACTTGCAGTTTTAGGAACCCATTTTGAAACACAATTTATAAAACACATTCACAGAGATTTGAACACAAATGCGAAAGAAACATGCTTTTTCATTGATAATTCAGAGTAATTTATATAGAGTTTACATTGATGCGCCTTCTCGACTATTTGAATTGCATTACAAAAGATAACTCAAAATTCAGGGCACGCTCCATCAGATAGTCCACGTTGTTTGTACATTACGCCCTTGTATAGATTGAAGTCCATGCCTCCAAAATGAACTGACTCCAGCTATACTTCAAAATAGAGGTTCTCCTAACGCCTCCTCGCTATGCACTAGCGTTGCACCGTCTGATTGTCTGAAATAGTTGCCCACAACGTGGGTCAGTTCTCAACTTGTACTGGTGAGCGGGATGAACCCACTCGACTAAATCGACACTAGCTTGTTAGGGGCGAGCATGCATTAAGATATCTTCTATAAGGAAGCAAGTGAAATCAATTCATATCAGTTTCATGTTTTGATAGGAATAAAAAATAGCATCGAATCCAACCAGTACACCGATTGGTTACTCAATCGAAGCACGCCTTCCCTGCAACGAAACACAAGTATACTTACCATCTGCACAAGACAATAATTAGCATGTGTTCCATTCCTTTGCGGTCATTGGTGTGATCGACACCTTAGGGACATATTTTGAAGCATTAGCGGTGCGTCCTATCAGCCCGGATAGCAAGCCCTGCTGGAGGTCCCGCTAAGCATCGTGACTAGCACGAATCGAATATTTCCCTCCGGATCGATACGGTTCCAGTGCCCCGGAAAACCGTTTAGAGAAAATGCCAAACCTTGTGCACAAGTTGTCCCAGACCATGCAAATGCATGAATAATTTATATCTCATACAATGCATCAAAACAAACAGAAGAAGTAAAGCAGCAACATATATATCTCATGCAACAGTTCATATTTCCTCAAGCGGTATTTCGATTTTGGTACCCCATTGGTCCAAACTCTATCTGAGGCACCAGGCCGCCACCAACGACCAACTTTCCTTTCGTATACCCAAGTTTATAATGTGTGCAAGCATATAATGAAAATAGTCTACAATTCCCATGTTCCTTTCTTAGTGGCTAGCATTCCTTGTGGCTAAGGATTTCCTAGGCGTCCAACCGGGCATCATCGAGTGAACGTTTGAAACTTAGAGATGTTGGCGTGAAGAAGTAGGAAAGAAGGGACCAAACCACTCACTGGTTAAGGGAAAGGAGGCTGAAACTAGGAATCCCGCTTAGCGACGATCAAACGTCACTTACGCGGACCTGAAATAGCACGAGCACCGAGTTAGAAATCTTGCCTATCCTTCCTTGCCAAACTCCCCAAAACCTCAAGATCTAAATGATAAAACCAGCAGCGAAAACCAAGCAAATCGAAAGCAACACCAAATCAAAACCTCAAGCGGCAATCAAGAAAACCAAGCAACCAAAACACGAAAACTATTGGACTCGTTTCAATAGAGGCCTTTCCATGAGTTGAAAAGGATCATCGCATTTCGTCCGTGGCAAGAAGATGCCGAGATCTAAGTTACGACTCAGACGAACTAGCCACAAGCCCAATTACATAGTGCTCGTCCAGGTCGGATCGGGATTTGAGGCACTACATAATATACCACTAAGAAAAAGTTTCGACCCAAAACTTAAGAACAAGCCCTACCTCTGACTCGATGAACAACGAAGGATACTTCTCCTTCATCTCCGATTCCACTTCCCAGGTTGATTCCCCAACTGTATGGTTCTGCCACAGCACGCGAACCAAGGACATTGTACGGTTGCGAAGTACTTTTTCCTTACGATCCAGAATTCGCGCTGGCTCCTCTGAGTATGACAAATCCATACGCAATTCCAATTGTTCGAAGCTAACCACATGACTTGGGTCATGCACATACTTCCGAAGTTGAGAAACATAGAATACGTCATACACTCCAGCCAAGGCAGGAGGTAGTGCAATCCGGTATGCCACAGCTGCCATCCGTTCTAGTATTTCAAAGGGCCCGACAAACCTGGGACTCAGTTTGCCCTTCATGCCAAAACGCATCACTCCACGCATCGGCGTCACTTTTAAGAAGACATGATCCCCGACCATGAACTCCAAAGGCCTACGATGAGTATCGGCATAGCTTTTCTGTCGGCTCTGCGCAGTGCGGAGTCTTTCCCTAATCAAGCGAACTTTCTCGACTGCCTGCTCCACCAGCTCTGGCCTGAGTACCTGCCTCTCGCCGACTTCGTCCCAATAGATTAGAGATCGACACTTGCGTCCATAGAGTGCTTCGTACGGTGCCATCTGGATGCTCGATTGGTAGCTTTTGTTGTACGCAAACTCTACCAACGGAAGGTGCGTGTCCCAACTAGTCTTTAAATCGATCGCACACAGCCGTAACATATCTTCAAGTATCTGATTTGTCCTCTCTGTTTGGCCATCAGTCTGGGGGTGGTATGCGATACTGAACTGTAGCTTGGTTCCCAAGGCAGACTGTAGGCTAGTCCAGAAATGAGATAAGAAACGTCCGTCACGGTCAGAGACGATAGAGGCAGACACTCCGTGTAATCGAACAATCTCGTCTATGTAGATCTGTGCTAACCGATCGACGCTCCAAGCAACTTTTATAGGCAGAAAGTGGGATAATTTGGTCAAACGATCAACTATGACCCAAATCGCATCATGCCCCCATGGCGTCTTCGGAAATCCCATAATAAAATCCATAGTGATGTTGTCCCATTTCCACTCGGGCATAGCGAGGTTCTGCATCTCCCCGTTGGGCCTCTGATGTTCAGCTTTTACCTGTTGACAGGCCATGCACTGTGACACAAAGGTCACCATATCCCGCTTCATACCTTGCCACCAGAAGGTACCGCTTAAGTCCTTGTACATCTTAGTGCTTCCCGGATGCAAAGAATACTTCGCGTAGTGTGCTTCTGCCATAATTTCCCTTCGGAGTTCAGGGTCGCTAGGGACGCATAGCCTTCCTTTCATTTGTAAGGCACCATCTTCGCCTGCCACAAAGTCAGACGTCTTCCCCGCCGAGATCAATCCGCGTACCTTCGCTAGGAACTGATCGCCCTCTTGAGCTGATTTGATTCTACCACGTAAATTCGGTTCAAGATGGAGTGGTGCCAGCTGCACTCCTTGATGTCGAACTCGAAACTCGATGCCCATCACCTCAAGATCTCGAAGTAAATGATTGTTTATAGATAACGAGCCCACGTGCTTTCGACTCAGAGCATCAACAACGTTGTTTCCCTTGCCCGTAGTATAAGCGATCGTTAGATCATAGTCCTTAATAAGTTCTAGCCAACGTCGCTGTCGGAGGTTCAGTTCTCGTTGGGTGAATAGATACTTGAGGCTCTTATGATCTGTGAAAATTTTGCAAGCAACACCATAAAGATAATGCCTCCACAACTTCAGTGCAAATACAATCGCCGCCAATTCCAAATCGTGTGTCGGGTAGTTTTTCTCGTGCGGCTTCAGTTGCCTGGAGGCGTACGATATTACTTTATCCTGTTGCATGAGTACACATCCCAAGCCGAGTCCTGAGGCGTTACTGTATATCTGAAACTCCTCTACCCCATCTGGAAGTGTAAGAATCAGAGCTGAAACAAGACGCCGCTTAAGTTCACTAAAGCTGGCTTCGTATTCATCACTCCATTTGTATACAATCCCTTTCTGAGTAAGGCGAGTCAAAGGCGAGGCCAGTTTAGAGAAATCTTTCACAAACCTACGGTAGTATCCTGCTAGGCCGAGAAAGCTTCGAATTTCGCTGGCTGACGTAGGTTGTTTCCAGTCCACCACCGCCTCTATTTTCTTCGGGTCTACGGCGACGCCTTCTGCCGAGATGACATGACCAAGGAACGCCACGCTGTTCAACCAGAACTCACACTTGTTGAGCTTAGCGAACAACTTATGTTCTCGTAATGTCTGCAACACGATCTTCATGTGTTCCTTGTGTTCCACCTCGTTCTTGGAATATATTAGAATATCGTCGATGAATACAACGACAAACTTGTCTACGTACGGCCGAAACACGTGGTTCATCAGATCCATGAAAGCTGCAGGGGCGTTCGTTAAGCCGAACGACATCACGAGAAATTCATAGTGTCCGTATTGGTTCCTGAACGCAGATTTTTCAATATCTTCTGGTTTGATTTTCAACTGGTGATACCCTGACCTGAGATCAACTTTAGAGAAAACTGTTGCACCTTGCAGCTGATCAAATAAGTCATCTATCCTTGGCAAAGGGTACTGATTTCGCACGGTCGCCTTATTTAATTCTCGGTAGTCAATACACAGCCGCATGGATCCATCTTTCTTCTTCACGAACAGTACCAGAGCACCCCACGGAGAAACGCTTGGACGTATGTATCCTCGGTCCAACAGATCTTGTAACTGAACCTTAAGTTCTTTTAGCTCTGCTGGGGCCATTAGATAAGGTGCCTTCGATATCGGTCGCGCATCCGGAAATGTGTCGATGCTGAATTCGATCTCATGATCAGGAGGTATTCCAGGCAGCTCATCCGGGAATACGTCGAGGAAATCTGCTATTTCATCAGCCTGAGCTACATTTGCACTTTCCTGCCGGGTGTCTCGAACAGAATCTAAGTACCCTTCACAACCCGAATACAACATACGCCTAGCCGAAATTGCTGATATCACCATTGCCGTCTTCGGTGCAGCGCTGCACGAATAATAGAAGTCTGCCTCGCCGGGTAGACGAAATACGACTCGCTTCTCCGCGCACTCGATTGTTGCATTGCAAGCACCCAACCAATCCATCCCGAGAATAATATTGTAATCCTTAATGTCTAGTACAATGTCATCTAAGGAAAGCTTCCTTCCTCCGATGCAAATATAACCATCCCTACAGATCGCATGGGCGGGCATGTCAACTCCCAAAGGTGTGCTTACGCAAAGATTCATAGTTAAGGGAGTAGAAGCTAATTTATGCTCAACAGTAAAATTAGCAGATATGAAACTATGCGTAGCACCTGAATCGAATAAGACTCTAGCGGGCAATTCTCTGAAAAGTAATATACCTGTCACGACCGTTTCAGAGACAGATGCCTCATCCCGAGTCAATGCATAGATTCGGCCTTGAGCACCCTGACATCGCGGGTTCACTGGCACAGCATTGGCATCATTTACTGGAGGCCCCCTGTTCTGATTCCCATTATTCCGATTCCCGTTGTTTTGATTCGGTTTGCCCTCACGACATTGAAAATATTTGTGGTCCAGACGACCACATTTAAAACACCCTCTAGCTCGGCATTCATTCATTCGATGCCCTAATCTGTCGTACCTATGGCAGTACGGTGCCTGGGATTGACCCTTGTTTTTCGATGTTTGCGTACGCTTTTGTGCTCCAGACCCTCCCATTTCCAGAGGACGTTTGTTGTTGTTGGTACGGGGGGTTTGCACATCGACCTTTGGGGGATTGCGCCCAAAGATCCGCTCGCTACTCAGGGCTGCTTCGTAGCATTCCCTGTAAGTTTGGCACCTCTGGTTGATGATGTCCCTATGCAACTCGTCATTCAAACCTTTTTGAAAATGATAGCACCACGCCTGCTGGTTAGGCAGGAAGTGCCCAGCAAACTTGGCCAGCTTAGCAAACACTGAATCATAATCATCTACAGACAAACTTCCTTGCACCAGATTGCTGAAGTCATCTTCTTTTTGTTGATGCACGACCTGGGGAATATATTGTTCAATGAAGGCAGATTTGAACATTTCTCAAGTGATTTTGCAGTTGGGATTGGCATCATAAATCCCTTGCTTAGTTGCCTCCCACCAATCATGCGCACGCAGTTCCAGTTGAACCGATGTACAAACAACTCGCTTGGATCCCCGGATGCCAATCAGATTGAAGAGTCCCTTTAGTTTTGCAATCCATCCCATTACCACGTCCGGTTCCGCTCGCCCGTTGAACGTGGGTGGATGCATTTTAGTGAACTCTGCTGCACGGCAGGTGTTCCTAGCTGGAGGCTGAGTTTCTTCTGACTCATCCTCTACCGCCACAGCCGGCGGCGTCGCTGTTGCTCCCCCGTTGCTGGGTACCAATGATGCAATCAGTTGCATTATAGTATCTATCTACTTCTGTTGAGCAGCAAACTGGGTTTGAATACTTGCCTGCTGAGTAGCGGCTTGTTGTTGCTGCGCCTCCAGGTGCATAAGCCGTTCAGACATCCCGTTTGAACCCGCTCCTCCGGATTCTCCAGAACTTGTCGGATCGCTCTGAATAGGCTGAGCACTGCTTGCAGTGGCAGTATTTTTCTTAGCCATTGCTACAAAAGAGAGCAGCTTGTTAACACTACAAAATCGATAGATTTTATATCTATAGGCTCATTGTATAGGCGACTCATCTCATGCAGCGGATGCCGAACGCAACTCAATTGAGAGGCGCATTAAACTCCTTTATATTCTTTTAAAATCTCAAGGAAGTACAGCCGTGCTCTGATACCAATATGTCATGCCCCGATCCCGAAAGGGTCATTCGTCCTCGCCGAATCCTTTACGGAACCGATTTATCCTCGCTAGGGCGTGATGCCGTACGAGTGTGGGGTTGCTCTCGCACAAGGCAAGAACTTGCAGTTTTAGGAACCAATTTTGAAACACAATTTATAAAACAAATTTACAGAGATTTGAACACAAATGCGGAAGAAACATGCTTTTTCATTGATAATTCAGAGTAATTTACATAGAGTTTACATTGATGCGTCTTTCCGGCTATTTGAATTGCATTACAAAAGATAACTCAAAATACAGGGCGCACTCCGTCAGATAGTCCACGTCATTTGTACATTACGCCCTTGTATATATTGAAGTCCATGCCTCCAAAATGAACTAACTCCAGCTATACTTCAAAATAGAGGTGCTCCTAACGCCTCCTCGCTATGCACTAGCGTTGCACCATCTGATTGTCTGAAATAGTTGCCCACAACGTGGGTCAGTACTCAACTTGTACTGGTGAGCGGGATGAACCCACTCGACTAAATCGACACTAGCTTGTTAGGGGCGAGCATGCATTAAGATATCTTCTATAAGGAAGCAAGTAAAATTAATTCATATCAGTTGCATGTTTTGATAGGAATGAAAAATAGCATCAAATCCAACTAGTACACCGATTGGTTACTCAATCGATGCACACCTTCCCTGCAACGAAACACATGTATACTTACCATCTGCACAAGACAATAATTAGCATGTGTTCCATTCCTTTGCGGTCATTGGTGTGATCGACACCTTAGGAACATATTTCCAAGCATTAGCGGCGCACCCTATCAGCCCGGGTAGCAAGCCCTGCTGGAGGTCCCGCTAAGCATCGTGACTAGCACGAATCGAATATTTCCCTCCGGATCGATAAGGTTCCAGTGCCCCGGAAAACCATTTCGAGGAAATACCAAACCTAGTGCACAAGTTATCCCAGACCATGCAAATGCATGAATAATTTATATCTCATACAATGCATCAAAACAAATAGAAGAAGTAAAGCAGCAACATATATATCTCATGCAACAGTTCATATTTTCTCAAGCGGTATTCTGATTTTGGTACCCCATGGGTCCAAACTCTATCCGAGGCACCAGGCCGCCACCAACGACCAACTTTTCTTTCATATATCCAAGTTTATAATGTGTGCAAGCATATAATGAAAATAGTCTACAATTTCCATGATCCTTTCTTAGTGGCTGGCATGCCTTGTGGCAAAGGATTTCCTAGGCGTCCAACTGAGCATCATTGAGTGAACATTTGAAACTTAGAGATGTTGGCGTGAAGAAGTAGGAAAGAAGGGACCAAACCACTCAATGGTTAAGGGAAAGGAGGCTAAAACTAGGAATCCCGCTTAGCAACGATCAAACGTCAATTACGCGGACTTGAAACAGCACGAGCACCGAGTTAGAAATCTTGCCTATCCTTCCTTGCCAAACTTCCCAAAACCTCAAGCTCCAAACGATAAAACTAGCAGCCAAAACCAAGCAAATCAAAAGCAACACCAAATCAAAACCTCAAGCGGCAAACAAGAAAACCAAGCAACCAAAACACGAAAACTATTGGACTCGTTTCAATAGAGGCCTTTCCATGAGTTAGAAAGGATTATCGTATTTCGTCCGTGGCAAGAAGATGCCGAGATCTAAGTTACGACTCAGACGGACTAGCCACAAGCCTAATTACATAGTGCTCGTCCCGGTCAGATCGGGATTTGAGGCACTACAACTGTTGCCTCGGCTGCTGGAAGTATCTCTGATGCTGATGCTGCTGCTGAAAGTGAGGCCGCTTCATTAGACCCGTGTTAGTACTGGATCCTCCTATGTCCCTCTTTCTCTTGAAGCCAAGCTCTAGATCATCCTCTGCCCGCTGTGCCTACCTCAGAATCTCCTCAAAAGCAACGGTAGGGTCACCATTCGTATGTGACTTGATCTCCTTGTTCAGGCCCTTCCTGAACTTCCTGGCCCTTCTTTTGGGATTCTACCCCTCCATAAAGCAGCCTAATCTGCAATACTCTACCGCATACTCATCCACCGTCATACCTTCCTGAACGAGGTACTGAAACTGGCTCTCTAGAGATGTTAGAGCCACATCTGGAAAAAACTTTTTCTTGAAGAGCTCTTTGAAAGATTCCTAAGTAAGTCGCGGTGCTGAGATCCTGGGGTCCGTCCTGAACCAGGTCAGTACAATGTCAAACATCATGTTTCCTGCGGCCTCCAGCTGCAACCTCTCTGGATTCTGCGCCAACCGCAGGTTCCGCTCAATGTCTTCTATCCAATCATCAACATAAATAATCCCTTCTATGCCTTTAAACTCCTTCGGCCCCATCCTCTTGAAGTCTATGATAGTCCCCGACCTCGACTGCTGCGGGGGTGAACTGAGGTGGTACCGTCTGTGGCTGGACTAAGACGACTCTCTCGACTGCTGCGAGCACAATCTGGTGAGCATTCTCAATGCCCAGCCTCATAACCTCTGATTGGCACTGCTACACCTCCATTATCTACTGAAAGAGCGCAAACATCTGTGTCTAATCGACTGCGGATGGTGGGGATGGAAGATCCCCTAAAACTGTTGGTGCTTCTCTCTGTACTTGAGGTAAAGCACCTCTAAAAGCTGTTATAAAAATGCCCACATGGATCGCCGAAGCGGACCTCTGGAATGTAGCTACTGAAACAGCGTCTAGTGGTGCTACCCTCAGAGGCAACAAAGTGACCGACCTTGCTAACATTGTGCCTGAGCGTTAGAAACGCGTCTTCGGCGGCATCCTGAAGATAGATTGAGCAAAGGAATCAATATTGAGTAAGATACGATATTATCAAAGAATGACAGAATTATTCAAAGTAAATATTCAATAGGTAAGGATAGCAAAACAGATATTTGGAATTGTTCCCTAGTTGTGATTTAGTATACTCTCATCCTATATCTATATCCTAAAACAGGTTCGTAGCAGTACTCTAGGTGAGCACTACTACGATATCGCTCTAATTGTGACTTTGACCTGCATGGGCCACCACTAAAAATATATCACGACTCGCACCTAGAATAAGGGCACGAGTAGTGAGCAACACCAAGCCTATACCACAACATCAATGGTAGAACGCTGTCTGGGTCAACTCTACTATCTAAACATCTTATACAATATATACATGGTATATATCAAGCATCTCAACTCCAAACGGAGGAACACTATGGTATTTGATAAATTTAACTATACTCAACCACAATGTAAACTAAGGAAGATAAGCACGAGATAGAATAACGAAGGAAAAGAGTCACAATATATCCATAAGCCTGAAATAATATATACATGCCAATAACCTCAATAAAGTATAGTACAAGTCTAAAAAAAATAATCTAAGCCTCCTCAGCCTCTGGTACTAGGTCCTCCTGCTCTAAAGGAGTATCCTCTAAAGGTACGCCTTCCTGCGGCCCGTAGTACGTAGGACACTGGTCCACAAGCCAATTATCTAAAAAATATATCCAGTCAGGATTGGAGCGAAGTACATACCTCTCAAAGCAGTTTCAAATATATAATCGAGTATATATAACAGATAATAGAAAATAATACAAGATAACTTAATATCAGAACCAAATAAACTAGAGTGAATAGGTAATGTAGTAGAAAGTAAAGAACAGACAATATGAATAACTGCAAGAAATGGAAATAACTAAAACTAGCTAATGTGACATAGAATACAAGTTCATCATGTGATCGGTTTGGGTTGAACACGAATACAATATAGTAACTCAATTAAACATATGATATGTAATCAATATGTACACGAATACACTTAGGCTTTGATCACATAACCAACTCATATCCCCAACCAATACTTATGGATCCAGTTATGACATGTTATGAACACGAATATGGGTACACTAAGTACGAGCAGTGTGTGAATACGAAGTACACGATAATCAATACCCGATACACATAATAAAATACATATAAAGGAGTACCTGCTGAATATGGTAAGGGATAACGTCGTATGACAGGATCCATTTAGTATCAGTCCATATAGCCACTGTGTCGGAATTAAGTATACAGGTCTAAAACATGCGATATATACACTATCATAAAATAAAAACTAACAAAGAGATGTACTCGACTGTGGTATTGAGCAAAGAGTATATCTCGATGTTCAAGATGGTGTCACACAATCCTATTTAGAAAAATCATGTCAAATGGTGTGATGGATGAATAATGAGTAAAAGAATGCACTAATATAATTTCTAGGTCAATACTAGCTAAACTAGGTCGTGCACAAGTTTCTATATCCAATACTTAACTAATTAGTCTATACTAGGCACTAATTAGCTAATACTAGCTTGTACTAGCTATGCTAGGTCATTAACTACCTAACTAATAAATGACTAATAACATCTAACATTTATTAGTATCAACTAATCAACCCATTAACTAACCAACAACTAATCATACTAACATCTACATATGTATGCATCTAATCAAGCTAACTTGGTACTTATAGCTAATACTAACTTACTGATATACTAACAGACCTACATACACTAGAACTAACTATCTAACATATAAACTAAGTGCTAAATGTTAACTGACATAAAGCTAACACTTAACTAGCTAATAACTTGCTAACTTATATTCTTAACTAGCTAACAACTAACTAAACAACCAATCTAACTAATTAATTAGCCAAAACCCCTTACCTGCTATTGTCAAGAACAGTCTACTGCTCACTGGAAACCCTTCTCCTCAAGTCTAAACTAACTTGTTGTCCATTGTATTACCTTGTTGTTGCCTACATCCTGCATTCTACCTGACAGTGCCTACCCACAGATCCTTCACCTTCCTGCCTAGAAGTTAAATCCTAACTGTCATTCACACCCACATTTATGATACATAACTATACACTTGATACTTCATCAAACAAAGATTGATATGAATGATACACAGCTATCCTATATTAACAATACCCTTACCTCTGATACCCAAACACACAAGGGACTAGCACCACACTTAAGACTACTGCTTGCAGTTCCACTCCACAGAACTGGAATTCACACTGTGTGTGCACAACCCTCATCCTATTTTTCTTGTTATAATGCAACCTCCAATCCCTCTACTGCTACTACTTTGATGCTCTCGGGTATCAGTGATACCCGAGCATCAATTCCCCCTCTTCACATACTGTACATAATTAATTGTGCCTGAGCCCCCTTGGGTTGCTATGTGTAATAGCAACCAAATCATCATCCCATAATCCAATATGCTACTGCTACTGAAATTGCTTATATTGCTGCTTGCTCATGTTGTTGCTGCAACTGCTATTTCTGCTGCAGCACCTAACTGCTACTGCTGCTGCATACTTCCTGCCCATATGCAGTGCACGAGTATGCACTACTGCTATTGCTATCCCAACTCCAAATATCAGGGATCCTAATCTCCTATGCTAACTGCAACAACTTCAAGTTGTTGTTACCGCTACTACTACTTCACCTTCCCTCACAACATCAGATACACCACATGATCAATGCCACTACCCATATGTAAACAGAAACCCCACATCGCATTCACCAATACTGCAAGCCTCCCACACTTCATGACACTCAATCTATGATGAATATATGCATCAATACACACACACACATATATATATTCAATTATATATATATATATATATATATATATATATATATATATATATATATATATAAAACTAAAATTCTAAACTACAAAATCACTAAACATTTTAACAAGCACTTGGTGCACAAAATATAGAATATTTGTGATATAAGGCCAAATCTAAATTCCACTATAATACTTATTTCTATGAATCAATTGCAATATAATACAACAATTACAACTTGCTAGAACGAGAAATTGGGAGAAATCATGCAAAATACCCAAAATTGGCTCCGTGTCTCACCGTATCACAAAATACCATGATACGGCCTACACGTATCCATTTGTGGACACGTACCTAGTCCCATAACCCCGATCTAAGTTTAATTAGATCTAATTGGTCTCATGACACACAATTGATGTGTCAATTTCGTAATTCCCATAACATGCACATAAATCACCACATAGAACCCACAATACATAGCCAATTAGCCAAGAACTTGTTCCTATAGTTAGCCCTATGCCATGGGGTCCTTTCTAATGGTCAAATGCATGAGTAAGAAGCTATAATGAAAGAAAAATTCAGGAATTACCAATTAGGAGATGGATTTCCAATAAAAATACAATTGGACACGATCTCTAGCTCCAAAGCTCCTCATCCTTGTGCTCCTTGCTTCTCCAAGCTCCAAAGCTCCAATAGTGAAGAAATTGAGAAGGAAATGGAGGTAAATTGAGTAAAAAATCAATGGAGAGAAAATAAAAAATTGGGGATCTAGAATTTGGGGCAAAATGTAATACAAATGAGGAGAGAGAGAGAGAGAGAGAGAGAGAGAGAGAGAGAGGAGAAGCCCCCTCTAATAGTGGCCGGCCTATTCTCCCATTCTCCAAGCAAAATTAAATGTCCAAGTTACCCCTACATGGTGAATTATGAGAAATAATTAAGGATGAATATTTTTGGAAGTCTCTAACTAATTATAATTAACTAAATCTCCTTAAATAATTAGTGAAAATGACTAATAGGCTTAGGTCCAAGTTGGGCTCATGTTGCCATGACAAATCTAAATAGGTCAATATGTGTAAGTCTAAATATTGGCTAGTCTCTCTAACTAAACTAAATAACCCAAGTCTCTAACTAAATAACTAATATTAGTCACAATTAATTATAAATCAACATAATTAAATAATTAATACAATCATCACATTAATATTCAATATTATATTCCTAAAATTAAATACACGTGCCAAATTATCAAACTACCCCTAGCTGGAAAAGTGAGGGTGACACGTGGTGACGCTCTCAGGCCAACACGAATACTAAGAGCCCAAAAGTCCGAATGGGGTAAAACCGTAATAGGAGAGCCCCAATCTTATATTACGCGGATCAAAAGCAAAATCGAAATACTCTCGATCGAAGTGCTTTCATGCTTCTTCATCGGATAGATGATCCAACACTCCTTCAATTTGTTCTCGTCTGTGCCAACTCATATTTTTGGCAGTCTCCTTCACCATAAACCACCTCTGCAACCGTGACGTTAAATAAAAGTAGTGCATCGAATCGGTAGGCTTTCTTGCACCGACAGACCTTCCTGTACCAGTTGCCTTGTAGCGACCAGCACCACAAAATATGCACACATCTTCATCCTTATCGTCTTTGTAGTACATCATGCATCCGTTACGACATGCATCAATTTTCTCGTATCTCATCCAGAGGGATCTCACCATCCTCTTAGACCGGTAAAAGTCTTTAGGTAACTTAGCACCCGCCGGCAAGATCTTTATAATCAACTCGATCAGTCGGTTGGAACATTCTTGCGACATGTTAAAATCGGACTTGATGCTCAATAGTCTTGTAACCACCTCCAACGGTGAATGATCATCATAACCAGAATATAATGGAGTTCTTGCATTCTCTAGTAACTCCATGAACTTTTCAGCATCGGCATTCGGTGCCTCCTCAACTGCATCATGATTGTCCGGATGGAAACTAGGTCGGACAACGTCAAAAACCATGTTCATGCACCCATTATCGTAATCAGTGTGGTCGTGGACAACCATATACAGCTCCACATAAGGCTTCGGCTCTGATGCTAAAGACACAAGTTTTTCGTGTGAGGTCCACTGATAGTAATTCAAAATTAAACCCCTCGAGTATAAATGATATGTCACATCCACTTCTGAGTGATATTTCAAGTTACGATATCTCATACACGGACACCGAATTTTGGTGCCGTTCATGTACTGAGGGAAAGCCTTGGCGAACTGCAGGAATTATTTTACCTCATGTATAAATTTATCCTACACACCGCACATGTCATCAGGATGACGGCATCCATGAACGAAGACATAGGTAGTAATTCAGATCCATTTCTAGAAACTTCTAAAAAGATGAATAAACATTGTTCAAGTATATTATCCAAATGAATGCAAAGATGGGTACACATGTGAACACTAATAAAGGATATGTGTGACGTCACCTATTCAATGTGAGCCATTCTCTGAAGAAAAAAAAATTGCTTCTACAAGCCTTTTGAGGCTATTAGAGTTAGACTAGATTTCCAAAAGTCTACTAGATTTCTAGTAGAACTCTAATAGCCTCAAAAGGCTTACAGAAGTATATTTTCTTTCCAGAGAATGACTCACATGGAAACTTGACTTCGGAGGTGACTACAAGCGTTCCTAGTTATTCTACTTTTATAATAAGTATTATCTATGTGAAACTATTTATCACTTAATTTATATTTATCTAGGTTATAACACAAACCTAGTTATTCTACTTTTAGCTAAGTATCTTAGATACTAACTTCTTCCCATAACTAACCTTCAGGTATACTCTTATCGATACATACCTAGCACTTACCTACATTTTATCTTAACTCTTCACTTATTGAACCCAATACGTAACTCATCTTTCCACAAAAGTACTAATTTCATAATCAAAATTATAGTGATTTATCCGTCACACTCGTTTCAAGGAAGTGGTTGGTTTATTTTAATTTTGAAATTAGTCAATATTTGCCAGCTTAAACTAAGTGATCAATCTGCAGGCCATGCTTGGCTTACTTGAATTGAAATAAGTAATATATACCAAAGTGAAGCATCTTCTAAAACCACTTGCAACCTTAAAAATAACCCTAATAAATCTAATACTACAATAGTACCAATCAAACATTAGTTATATGATCACTTGAAGTGTCCAATTTAACACATTAAAAAGCTTTTCGGACTTTCTCTCGCCCCAACCACACGCACACAACAATCAATGTGTGTGTGTGTGTGTGTGTGTGTGTGTGTGTGTGTGTGTATACACACACACACATACACACACAGAGCACAATATTAATCCTTCAATTTTTATTCTCAACTTCAGTATCACAATTATGATGGATGCAACACCGAGTGAGTGTGTGTGTGTGTGTGTGTGTATATATATATATATATATATATATATATATATATATATACACACACACACACACACACATAGCACAATATTAATCCTTCAATTTTTATTCTCAACTTCAGTATCACAATTATGATGGATGCAACACCGAGTGAGTGTGTGTGTGTGTGTGTGTGTGTGTGTGTGTGCGAGTTAGGGTTAGTGTCCGAGTTAGAGTTATGGTTAGTGTTCGTGTGTGTGTGTTTGTGTCCAAGTTAGGGTTAGTGTCCAAGTTAGGGTTATGGTTAGTATCCGTGCGTGTGTGTGTCCGAGTTAGGGTCAGGGTTTACCTAAGGAGGGGGTGGACGAAAAGGAGGGGGTGCACGTAGAGAAGGAGGAGGATCACGATGGAGTAGGAGAAGCCCGAAGAGGAGGAGGAGAAGGAGCTCAATGGAGGAGGAGGAGTCCGGAGAGAAGGAGGAGGAGGGGGTGCCCAGGGTCGGCGCTGAAGCTCTGGAGCTGTGGAGCCGAAGGGGGTCGCGGGGGGAGCACAGTCGCGCGGGGTTTCGAATAATTTTGGAAATTTTTTTGGAGCGGATGGGAAAAAATGAAATATGTTAACCTATATGAAAAATATTAGCGATGTCATAATTAGATGTCGCAAAACGTCACTGATTTTATAATATTTAGCAACGTATGCAAAATAACGTCGCTACACGTCGTTAAATTAAAAATAATAACGACGTCTTGCGACACCTGGTGACATCTTATTCCATAATATTATCCGTAGTCGCTGAAGGTCGCGGACAGTCGCTAACAGCCACGTCTTACGACATTATAATAGGATGTCATTAAATTCGTAAAATATAGCGACGTCAAAACTGAACGTTGCTAAAACGTCGCGAATTGGACATATTTTGGTAGTGGCTATGTAGAGGTGGTTACCGTCATTACCACCAATAAATGTGGAGAAACCGTCCACTAATTAGTGCAATTAATGCCCACTAATTATGGTGGTTAAAGCCCATTACCCCCACTAACCGAGGAGATCATAACCACTAATGATTAGCGGTTACTGCTACATTAGTGCTGGTTAGAACCAGTTTTTCGCAGAAGCAGCCATCAGCGGAAATGCACCGTCCATGCGGAAGCCCTCACAGCCGGCACTGTTCTGTTGGACCGCTGCACCAATGCTCCGTTGTACATGATGTTTTGCTGCACCCGTGCCGAAACCTGTGCGGAGACTCGCACGGAACGAGCGCACATCGGCACAAGAACTCGCGTGCCATCAAAGTGCTACTTTGCACCATTCGTCCAAGTCCGAGTTGCTAATGGAGCTTTGCTCCTAAAAAAAATTTGAAAGAGAGTGACAAAACATAAATGGATCATTGAGGATTTAAACCTTGCACGACTAGGAAAAGTACCCCCATCATGACAATCACATGGATCACCTCATACTCCATGTGCACATGTCAATACAAGACAATGCCTTATATTGAAATATCCACTTGGAATTCCAACCGATGTTGACTAAAAGCTAGTGCTAGCAAGCTAAAACCCCAACAGGATTGTAGGTACTCAGAGAGTTTAACTTGGTCATGTGTGTAAACCATTTTTCTATAATTTGAGTAGGCATTCTCAAAACAGCACTGTGATCGAATTGCTGTGAATATTTTCTTTATATGATGTCTAGCTATAATTGGTGCTCCCTGTGTTAAACAGAAAAAAAAAAAAAAAAAAAAAAAGGTTGCGATTGTTAAGTGTGTTTCTTGTCCTGATGTTGCCCACTGATACAAGGAACTTGATTTGCTAGCAACACTGTTTTAAACTTTCTATTTTATTCTTCGATGCCAAGCAAATAATTAGAACAATTCCATAGTGTTTGTTTTTTTTTGAGTTTTTTTTTTGTTGGTCATGATGGAAGAGTTTGGGAACTATTATCTCAAGATCAACATTAGCTTGGTTTGTACATAGTAAGTGGGCATGTGACTAAGAATTAATCCTTCTTTCGTGGGAGAAGAGTAAATGTATGTGACAAATTCAATTACATTATTGGATAAACTAAACATTTAAATACAATTGTTACATGATTTGATTACATGTTCCCTCTAAACCTGATAATGTAATTATAATTATATTATATTATAAACTTAACTCTATTACGATTACAAACTAAACGCAACCTAAATTCAATGCAATTAGTTGCTATGTAACGAACATTTTATTGTTATGCGATATCATTCCCAAAACAGTATGATTGAATTATTATGAATATTTTCTACGAACTATTTCCTCTAGCTCATCAATTGATACCTGCAGTTATGTCATTTCGCTTGGAACGGGCATAACTTGTTTAGGTATTTTTCTTGTATAAAATGTGGGTTAAGCGTGTTTAGTCATGGTCGATCATTTCGAGGATGAAATTATTGTGCTGCTAGCCTTGAAAACTTGTATTTAATTTCTTCAATCTTTGGATCTCGTTTAAATTGTATAAATGTTTTTCCTCTTTTAATGTTAAGAATGTTTTGTCTTAATATATATGACCTATATATCAATTCAAAAGATTGACCAGTACTGAGCAGAAAATCACGGTTTAGGTCGTTTTTTTTTTTTTCTCTCTCCAACAATCTTACCCAACTCTTCAAACAACTTCAGTCAATATTTTCAGATTTTTCGAAAATTATTTGGTATATCGTATGTAGCCTTATTTTTAGAAATTTTTTGCACTGTCTAAATTAACCTCGAGTTAATATCAAAGAAGTTAAAAAGACTGAATTCTATGTCATATGGACACATATATGACACGATATGATATGGCTTCAGATATATGACACATGTTTTGCGTTGAAACATTACAAGATAAATATAGCACACACAAGAACACGAGATTTAAGTAAATTATTTCCACCGAACTCGAGTTACTCTTTTGATTACCGATGAGAGGTAAAAGATCCCGGCTGGGTGGCAGAAGGTCAGTGGATCGAGCCACGGGAGCGTATTAAATACAGTGTGCACAAAAGTCTCGAATGTTACGTCGGATTCCATAGGTTATGCCAAAAAATCAAAAAAATAAAATAAATGTAAATTACTTCCGAAATCGGATACAAGTACAATTTATGTAGGAAACCAAAACAAAGCTCTAATCCGAACCCAAGTATAAATCCGAGTGAACCGATTTTTTGACTCAAACGTCCACTACTTCTCTATACTCTCTCCTTTTGGCTGAGAAATCAGGTTCTTTTCCAATAATATCGAAAACTTAGTCATATGTAATACTAAAATGTTAAAAGAAAAATCCAATAATATTAGCAAATGACCATAAAATATTAGTGTAGAATTTCTGCCTGGAAATGATTGAAGCCCACTAAATCTTGGGTCCACTAGTAACCTTCTAGCTAGCAAATCCTGTTTTGTGTACGCATGACGTCACATATATAGCTCTAGGCAAAGACAAATTTTCCGGAAGCAGATGATGAACAATCAATATATATTCATGTTCATGTCACTCTCTTCCTTTTCAGCCGACACAGTTATGGAGTCCATCTCTGATAACCAAAAAAAAAAAATGAAAAAAAAAATTGAGATTCAAAATGATGACAAATTTGTTTCTGATGGTTGTTCTTCCACTAAACACAAGAATTTTGATACTCTATATTTCATCTTTCTTGCCTTCCTCCGAACTCTAGGACGAGTCTATTTTTGTTTATCCACCAAAACTATGATGCATATTTACCATTCCATTCAAGAGTTGTCACGTGTCGTACCATTAGTCAAAACTAATGTGGATGTTTATCAAATCACTCCAAAAGTATGGTTTTAGTTTAGATAAAAATGACACGTGGCAACTCTTGAGTGGAATAGTATCTATTCTAGTTTTGGTGAGTGAACAAAAATTGACTCCTTTAAACCCCTTTGTCTTCCTGTATACATCGCCAACTACATAAATCACCAATCTAATACAAAATAAAATTACTATTATATTTTTAGAGAATTTTGTTTTAAGAGATCATGATAACCTCGATCAACAGTTGTAGGTGAACTGCAACAAGCCGTTGGCCCACGTGCACCGCACCTGGCCTCCATCTAGCATTGAGACGGGGCATACGATGAAAGAATACGTTGATCGATCGAGTCAAGGGCAGAAGCACTTAAGGGCTAAGGTGGGCTCCAGCCCACCTTAACCACATGAGTTACAAGTACTTTATTTGTATTTACCTCCCCTCTCCCCCAACTGAAAATGATAACTCCACTAACACCCCCCCCCCCCCCCCCCCTTCACCCCCCCCCCCCCCCCACCCCCTCCCAAATTTTTTTTTTTAATTAGTGTTAACCCTCAATCCTTCAAAAAATGATAATTGTAATTGTAGTTACCCCCCAAAAATTTTGTCTAATTTTTTAGAATTGTGAGGGTAACACTAATTAAAAATAAAATGGAGGGGTTGTGGAAATAGCATTACCAATTTGGGGGAGAGGGGAGGAGATAAATACAAATAACACTTTTGTTTATAATTAAATAATATTACGTAGATAACCGTTTTGAAGACTCTTTATAAAAATTAAAATATATCCCTAACTAATTATAATTAAATTATAATCAAATATATAATAAATTATAATTAAAATATAAAATTATATATAATAAATTTTAAATTAAATATATTTAAATAATTTTATAGTAATATCAGAAGAAGAATATTATTTTAAGTATATTGCACATGAATTTACTAGTATATAAAAAAAAAATATTGATGTTGATAATAATTGGAAACAATTAAGTTAAATTAGTCAAGAGGAAGAGGGTGGACAGAAGCACGGAACAGACAGGTTCGAGACATGAAACATGAACAAATTATTAAAGAAAGATATGGGCAAGATCTTAATATCATACTAATGTATATGTTGATATTACTTTACTAGTAAGATTTGCTTTATTGTCCCCTCTATATAATCCCTATTATTATAATTTGTGTTATTCCTTCTATCATTATCATGGTCATCATCATCCTCATGACACCTACAATTATTAAGTTAAACATAACCATTTGTTAGTCTCCATCAAATCTCATCAACATCATCCTAGTATTAAGTAGCTCTTTCTACTTTGTCCACATACCCCCCTCAAAAGTTTATAATCTAAAATGACTCGCTATCATTTTCACTCGAGAATAACTCAAATATTCTTAACTATCAAGTTTTAATACTTTATTATCTTGAACTAGCTTCTTTTTTAACAAGTTAATGTAAGAAATGTTTTAAGTTTTGACATGCAAGTTATTTTATCATATTCCAAAACTTCGCCGCTGTCTCAGTTATTACCTAATTAGGACAGAATCCGAAATTCAAACTGAGGTGGGTTAAGATAGACTAGGGTGGACTGGACGTCGACCTAAATTATATAATTTTTTTTTGAAAATAATACATTAAAAAAAGAATTTTTTTGTTTTTTTTGTTTTTGTTGAGCTTGAGCCCACCTATTCCCACAACTTGGATCCGTCCTTAGTCATCATCTCTTCCTATTTTTGATCGAAGATTGTGGCGTTATTTCGAAGCTGTCATTGGAGAGTAAATTAATTCCACCAAATTAAGATGTATGGAATAATTATGTTTTTTTTTGCAATTTTAGTTTCTTATAACCCTATTAAAATTTTTTTTTTCCAAGAATCTAGTCATCAGGATCCGGAATCAAGAGGTTGATCTTTTGAGTACAATCCTATCAAATTTCTTTTATTTCTTGGATTCTTTTGGAGAAGAAGACTTTTGTTGTGGGTACAGCAAAAACGCAAGAACAGTTTATCAAAAAAAAAAATATTCAAACAAACAAGAAAGAAATTAAGATTACAGATAAAATTCTTTTTGTAGTATATTTGAAAAGGAATTCCACACTAAAGATTTACATTTTTTTTTTACTTCTTCTAGATATTAATACCTTGCTTAAAAGTCCATTCACTTCAGAACCAAAATATCATCCCCAAAGTAACCTCTACTAAGTACTCGTTTTAATTTCCATCATGGAAGTAAAAATCCTAAAAAAAACAAAAAAAAACAAAACTAGCTAGCAACAACAAGAAGAGAGTCCAATCCGATACAAAAGAAAACCCCGACAAAAAGGATCAAGATCTTTGTGGCGATGCGTCGAGAAAGGAAGCCACTGCGGCGATCGGAGGACAACGGTGGTAGTGGTGGTGGTGAGGTGAAGCGGAGGAGGATGCCGGCGATATCCGCTCGCAGGAGGGACACATGGTCAGGGTGGTGGGAGGGGTCATGTGCATGAACATACTATGCGGAGAGAGCTTGAGCGCCCGCAGCTCCTGCACCTCCTTGTGCAGCCTCCGGTTCTCCTCCGTCAGGCTCTCGCAGCAGCGCTTCAGGAACCCGCAGTCAACCTCCGTCTGTTTCAGCTTCGTCCTCGCCCTCCTGTTCTGGAACCACACCTCCACCTGTCTCGCCCGCAGCCTCAGCTTCTTCGCCAGCGCCACCTTCTGCTTCTGTAATATTACAGAGAGATCAGCTACATATAATTAGAACTACGAAACACAGTGGTAACTCTGATAAGACTTCGTGCTTGAACAACCCTCTTTCACAGGACAATTTCTAGACCATTTAGATTTTTTTTTTTTATGATCCGTTCAATCGAAATCCAATTTAAATCTATATATGCTCAATAGAAATAAAGGACAACAAAAATTAGTTACGGCTAAGACAACCCAACTCCCAGACCGATTGTGGAACTATTCATGCATCAAAACAAGAAGAGTACATATTACTTATTGGATTGAGAGTGTGGTGTTCTTTGAAGCATTTGATTGTAAGGTGTAAAATACGTGGAAAAAAAATTAATTCTACGAAATTATTTTACTACAAAATAATTTATAAAATTTTATATGAATTTCTTTTGGATGTTTTATTGAAAATGATTTTTTTTTTTTTCCTATATGTCAGTCCAGTCTTAGTTTCTTTAGTCTTGAGAAAGAAATGAAAATTAAAAAAAATTTGAAAAATAATTTTACGGAAAATATAGACTATCAAACCCCAGAACGCGACGATGTAAAATTTGTGAAGAAAATATTTTTCACGAAAAAAAAAAAAAAAAAAAGTCAAATCAAACACATCAGCGTGGGCTTACTGGATTGAGAGTGTTGTGTTCTTTGAAGCTGTCCTCCAGCACGGCGGACTGGTCCTTGGACAGCCTCAGCTTCTTCTTGGAGCCGTCTCCGTCGGCGTCGGCATCGGCGTCCTGATCGTCGCTGCAGTTGATCTCCTCGTGGTGGTCGGCGCCCCTCTTCCCGCCGCTCAGCACGCTCGACGCGGCGCTGTTCGGGGACGAGGACGCGCCGGCGGCCTCCTCCTCGTCTCCCGCGCCCGGCGGGGCCCGGTTGACGTCGAACCCCTTGAACCCCCTCCCGAGGTCGGCGGGCCAGCGGAAGGGGTGAGGGGTTGACGAGTGGGGGCCGAGGCTGAGGCTGAGGCCTAGATCATCCTTTCCAACCATCATCTTTTCTTTGACTTTTCTTTAAGCTACTTAGCTTTCTAAGAGAGAGAGAGAGAGAGAGAGAGAGAGAGTTATGTGAGAGTGTGAGGATGGGGGTTGTTAAATAGTAGGTAAGAAGAGAACTTAGCTGTGGAAGAGTGTTTATGATTATTCTTTACTTCTTTTTTTCATGACGAGTGTGTGATCTCCACAATTTCATCGCGCGCGCGCGCGCGCAATCAGCGGAATGTGTTTGTCATGGCTGGGCCAGCCGACCCGTGAGCCAAGCAATAGTTTGTTGTTGACCGCTCGACTCGTACGTGCTTGAGAAAAAGAAAAAAGAGAGTTTTTTTTCTCTTTTCTCTTTTCCCATTATCCATGATAGATCTCAACCTTCACCACAACAGGAGTAGAGTTTTCTTTTCTTTTCTTTTTTCCTCCTCATTACAAATTCTTGTAAAACATGGTAAAAGTTGTTCTGTGTTGGGTGAGATTGTCATGCTATGTGAAGATTATTTCGGAGTACGACGAACGTCATTTGTGTATCAGAGAAGTTCGAAAGATCTAAGACGACAAAAGTAGTTCGATTTGAGCGCATATCAGACAAGTTGAAAAAATCAGTATCAGGATCAACGGTATAACGCATATATATATATATATATATATATATATATATTGTTGTCGGTGTACCGACGGTATACCGATTTGACACAGTTTTGTTTCAGAATGGTTCCGCCACGTTTTGGCTATTTTTCGATATACCACTATCAATATACCGTTAGTATACTGATGTTCGGACTGAAGTCGAAATTAGATATTTTTATTTACACATATCTTGATCAACGGTCCAGATCTATTCGAAATTATGGAGCTTTAAATAGGTGTTTCCTAACCCTAATCAGTTATCATCCTATCAAGAGATCAAAAGGTGAGAGCTTTTTCAATGTTTACGACTTTCTAGAGAGAGGAAGAGAGATTCAGAGTTTATAGGGTTTGTTTTGGAGAGAGATCGCTTCGCAGAGTTCTTCATTGCTTCTTCCTCGTCACCTAGTCTTCGGTAATCTATTTGTACTCATTGTAATCCATTTTTATCTGATTGAAGTGTTATGGTGATCTGGGTGGATCGGGAGAGAAATTTATAAGGAGTCGGTGTATCTTCTTATTCAATTAATAGAAAATTTTCTCGGTTGGCCTTCGATCATCTTGTAAAATTTTTTCGTTTAAATTTTTCACGTAAAAGTCTTGGTGTTTTATTTTTTTTCTTTGATTATAATTTAGTATATTGATTTGTTCCTTTTTTTTCGTCCTCACAAAATATTTCGTTTTGAGGAAACGGTTTTCGCGTTTCAATTCCAACAGAGTGGTATCAGAGATTACCGAAGACAAGATTACAATTTCATAGTCGGTTCAAAAATATTGCAACTTGGTATCACTGTATACGAGATGTCTCAGAGACAAATAATGCGGTGCTTGAGAAGGTTCATATAGAGGACAATAAAACGGATATGCTCACGAAAATTCTGCTGAGAAAAAAATTTAAATACTGTTGGAGGATCGTCAGAATGACGGACTCCTCCACCTAGTTGAAAGTGGATTGCTCCCGCAACAAAAGTAACTATGAAACTAGAGGTAGAAAAAAGAAACAATTTTATGTGGAAAGTCACTTTCTTATTTAGTTTCAAAGTTTTGTTGTTGTTCGTCAAAGTGTTTCAGAGTCAGAGAGTAGTTTTGGCTGAAAAATTAGATGATTGTTTTTGGATATTGGTGGGTTATTGGGAAGTTGACAAAGCTAGACTTATGAGGATATTTCGGGGTTAACTTGAGGTCTTATTTCACATCATCTTTGATGTAAACTGAGATGCATTTTCAAGGTTTAAGAAAGTAAGCAATGTGTATGATGCTTAGAGTTTAGGTGATGTAGGAAGGTTTACATACATAATTATATTTGCTGGTTTCTCTAAGAGCTTTCAAGTCCAAACCGATCCAACCCTTTTTTTTTTTTTTTGCATATTTAAAGGATTTAACCGGATTTGTTATATTTATCTTTTGATTACTTTTCTAATTTCTTTACATTTTTTCTCTGGCGGCTTAAGATTGGTCACTAATTATAAATAGAGAGTTGTAGAGGAAAATAATATGAAGTTGAATAATATTCTTTTCTTATTGAATTCGAGTATATATTTTGTTCATTCTTATTTTTGAGAATTGCAGTGTCATTTCTTGTATCTTTGGTCGTTAGTTTCAGAAATTGGTGTTTCGTGATATGTCAAGTGGTATCATAACCTCAATGTGTCGTGAGACATTTTTGGAACCAACGATGATAATGACAACCAAAATTTTTCTAACAACTGACGGAAGGATCACTACAAAAATACAGAATTTTAGCGACGGAATTTTTCGTCGCTAAAATGCCTATTTTCGTCGCTATTTTAATATAGCGACGGATCCACGACGAAAATATGGCATCACTAATTGAAGTGTCGCTGCAAAAATTTCGTTACTAATTCATCGTCATGTCGACAGATTAGCGACGGAATTAGCGACGAAAATCCAACTACGGATTAGTGACATATTATTTACGTTGCTGTATTTGGTGACAGATTAGCGATGGATTGACGACGAAAACTGTGAGCCCATTTTTACCAAATTTTTCAGAAGCTCACCGGCTGAGTTTCCGTCGCTAAAAATGTCGGACATAGCGACGAATTTAGCGACTATTTCTTATACATATTTGCCACATTTTTTGGTACCAGACATATTTAGCGACGAATCTGTCCGTCGCTAATCCGTCGCTGAATCGTCGTGGATCCGTCGCTGACATGAAATTTTTCAGTATTTCGTCGCTAGTCCGTCGCTAAAAATAAAATTTTTTTTCTCATAATAGAATCACTTACTTCCTGCTCCTGTTACATTATACAAAATCAATTAGAGATTCAAACACATCAAATACAATCAAATACAATAGAACGTACAAAATACAAGTGCATAGCCATAAGTTATCATAAACTACCATAATCCAAACATATAAAGTTATACAACCAATAATCCAACAAACTGTCAAATTATCAAAAAAATAAAAATACATCAAGTCGACGACGGAGGCGGCGATGGCTGTCGGCTAGCCATGTATTGCATCATAACCGCAACGATGATATGTTGTACATACTCAGGAATGACAGGCGGAGCAGCAGAAGAAATCGAAGATAGAGCTGGAGGAGCCATCGGAGGAGCAGGAGTTGTAGGAGGAGCAGGAGCTGCAGGATCACGACTCTGTTAGCTGTCTAACCTGCCTCAGTACTTAAAAGAGTCATCGTGATCTGCTCTAAACTCATAGCACCATAAGGAATGTCGGGGCCGGGCTCTGATGGAGATGGAGGAGCCGTCGAAGGAGCTCTGGAAACAATCGACGATTGGGATGCCAATGATCCAGTCCCGTACAAGGTGCCGCACTTTCCTCTCCTGACAGCTTGTACCCACCGATCATTTCTCTCAGTCGACATACTATTCTCAGCCCCACCCTCAAACGTCTCATATATTTATTTATGTAAATAGGTTTAGATATCATAGGTTAGGATTAATCTTTTTTTTTTTTTTACTACAACTAAGGTTAGCATTAGAGTTAAGTTTAGATATCGTAGGTTAGGTTTAGAGTTAAGATTTTTTGATACAATAGGTAACAATATTAAAGTTAAAGTTAGATTTTTACGGTAAACAAATATAGTTAAATTATAAAAAGAATGTAATTAAATTTCGTTGACAAAATTTTATAAACACAACTTATGTATGATTTTGTTGCCCGCTCATCTACGAGCTTCCCATCCTTCTTCCTTTTGTGCGTCTGCTGGAAGATTACGGGGAAGTTGACGGTCTTCGGGTCTCCCCGGGATCTAATGGCCTCCTCACACTGTAAAAATTAATTAAGTAATTAATTAATAAGTAAAAATAAGAATTACCAAAAATTGATCTCGCAAAAAATTATAATACTGACCATCCATCAAAAATGCTCGACAGTCAGAATGGATCCACCAGTGTGGAGATCACACTTAGCACGGGACACTCTCGCCTTCTCGCACTTGGCCTTATAGGATGGGCCTCCATCTTCTCCTTCATCTACTCCCAAAACATTGCCTTGAGCCATTCCTTGCGAAGATCTCATGAATGTGACGCCAGCGCCTTCTGATCAATGATCATATCCCTGAACCTTTTGCTGGCGACGGTCTTATAGTACTTTCAGATCGCAGCATCTCTATGATCCGGCCACCAGTACAACTTCTGCAAATTAGAAAAATATTTTTTTGCATTTTAATAAAAATATATATATTATTCTAAATAACAATATTTTACATACCCGCAACATATCCAGCCAAATGAATCGTCGATCTAGTGGAACGTCACTAAAGTTGATATAAGGGCCATGAAAGTTTTTCCGTATGATGTCCCCCAGATCAGTGCCAGCCTTGATCGGAAAGAACCTGAAATAAGTAAACAATATACAATTAAAATTAAAAGATATAAATGAATAAAAGTGTGAATTGACAATAAGTACTTACGTCACTCCATCGGCACACAGCTCGATCGATAGTGATTGGATGCTCTAGTAGAGTAGGGGGATCTACAAATCCTGCACTATTAGAATAAGCGGGATTAGCGACATTTTTTAGCGACTCCATGTAAAAACGTCGCTAATTTAGCGACTCCATGTGAAAACGTCGCTAGACGTCGCTAATTGGCCACATTTAGCGACGTTTAGCGACTTTTATTCAGTTTTTAAAAGATTAGTCGCTATAAGTTCAATTTAGGTCGCTAAACGTCGCTAATATGTTTTATTTAGCGACTTTTAGCGACGTTTTTTAGCGACGTATATATTTTGGACATTTAGCGAGGTCATTAGCGACGTTTAAGACGTTGCTAAATTAGCGACTTCGTTATTGGCGTCGCTAAAATGTCGCTAAATTCTAAATTAGCGACGTCATTATTGGCGTCGCTAAAACGTCGCTAATTTTTTTTACTTAGGGATGATTCCTCCCATTTCCTTCGATCTCTCCCTCTCCCTCTCCTAAATTTAAAACTCGCTCCGGCTCCTCCTTCCTCCCTCCGGCGACCCCTCCTCCCTCCGGCGACCCCCTCGGCCGCGTCCTCCCCCTCCGTCTCCCCTCCTTCCTCCGGCGCCCCCTCCTCCCTCCCAGCGACCCCCCTCCAGCCGCGTCCTCCCCCCTCCGGCCGCGTCCTCCCCCCTCCTCCTCCTCCTCTAGGTAAACCCTAACTCTCTCTCTCTCTCTCTCTCTCTCACAGGACACACATGTGATACTGACACGACACACACACACATACACTAACACAGACACGACACACACACACACACACACTGACACATACACTGATCAGGACCTAGGGTTAGGGTTAGGTTTTTTGACCTGGGTCCTTGTGTTAACAGTGCGGAGATGGTGTAAACTGGATCTTGTGTGGAGTGTGCAAGAGTGAACACTGCTCTATGATAGTGTGTCCTTGTGTTAACAGTGCATATATGTGTTCTTGAGTAAGGTGTGTAGTGTTGTGATTAAATTGTAGATGTGAACTGTGTTAGATGAGTGTCATGGTGTATCATAGACACCCGTGTGTCTGCAGCAAAGGGGATTCCAGTGCAGTGTGTATCAGAGATTGGGTAGTTCTCTGTGTGTGTGCATAACTTAAACACGGTAACCCACAGTTTCCTGTGTGCATATTGGTATTCCAGTACGGTGTGTGGTCTGGATTTGTGCAACTGCTCAGAGCAGTAAGTGCAGTGGTGCCCTGCAGTATGTGCAAGATTGAAACTGCAGTAGTGGCATTTGAAACTGTGCAACCTGGCACATTACTTCTGTGTTGAGGAACAATACTCCCTGCATGTGTGTATGTCTCTAAAGAGCCTGTGCAGTGCAAGAATCCCATGTGTGCATCAGTGCAATAGAAGTCTGCAGTAGTGTCAAGGATTAACCACAGAACAGGGGTATCAATATGTGTGTGCACCTGCTATTTGAGTATAGAATTATAGAAATTGAAGTATTATGGGTTTGAACTTAAGAAATGTGTTCAATATTAGCATATGAGAGGGTGTGTAATCTGTGCATTGATATGTGCCTGTCTAGTGTATGTAGGTAGTGATGTGTATCATGTGATGGTGTCAAGAGTGCCTGTGTTAGTGTGCAGACCTTGGGGGCTCTGTGCTACAAACTGGTAGTGAGATGAGTGTGTTGTGTTCAGATTTTGAGTGCAGAAAACAGTATAGCAATCAGTGGGCAACCGGTCAATACCCGACCCTTCTCTTATTGGAGAAGATTGGATAATCGTGCTATAGATTTGGCAAGAAAGCAAGCAGTGGATATATTCACTCTGAGGAAAGAAAGCAGAAACTTGAATCACATCAAAAAGTATTGCTTATCAAATTCGTTTTGACTTAAAAATTCATTATCTTTTTTAATTTAATCCTACCATCTTATAATAAGCTTTAACAATCCCAAACCAAGCCTAACAAAAAAGAAACCACAGCTTCTGTCCTGGCCTAGGCTGGGATTTGGGTTTGCTATAGTTACCAGGATCTAACATGCTGCTGTCCTACAAAATATTGTACCTACACTAGTGTGCACACACTCTGCACAAGATCTAACATGCTTCTTCTATGTGACTTCAAATATAGATTACCTAGCCAACTAATTGTCAGCTTCTTCTTTAGAGAATCATATTGTATGTAATAATTTATATGATACATACTGTCATTCTTGCAGAAGTATCTAGAAATGGATATGGATTACTATCTGCGTCATCGTTCATGGATGTACAACTGTCATCCTGATGACATGTGCGGTGTGCAGGATGAATTTATTAAGGGTGTACAACTGTTCCTGCAGTTCGCCAAGGCGTTCCCTCAGTACATGGACGGTACCAAAATTAAGTGTCCGTGTGTGAAATGTCACAACAGGAAATATCATCAAGAAGTGGAAGTCACATATTATTTGTACTCGAAGGGCTTCACGCCGAATTACTATCAGTGGACCGTGCACGGAGAACTTGTATCTCTAGCATTGGAGTCGGAGTCCTATGTGGAGCCGTATATGGATGTCCACGACCATGATGCTTATGATGACGGGTTGGTGAACATGGTTTATGATGCGGCGGGGTCTAGTTTCAATCCGGACAATTATGATGTGGCGGGACCTAGTTTCAATCTGGACAATTATGATGCAGCTGAGGCGGCACCGAATGCCGATGCTGCAAAGTTTATGGAGTTGCTGGAGAATGCAATGACTCCACTATATCCTGGTTGTGAGGATTATTCACCGTTGGAGGTGGTTACAAGATTATTGAGCATCAAGTCCGATTTTAACTTGTCGTAAGAATGCTATAATCGACTGATCGATTTGATTATAGAGATCTTGTCCGAGGGTGCAAAGTTGCCTAAAGACTTCTATCGATCTAAGAGGATGGTGAGATCGCTTTGGATGGGATACGAGAAAATCGATGCATGTCGCAACGGGTGCATATTGTAAAACCCCTATCCTAGAAACAGTATATACCCTTTTAATTATTAATTATTAATTTAATTGTAGTAATTAGTGGCTAATTAGGAGAAATAGATTTTTAATAATTTTTATTTTAGGTGTTCGTTCACTTAGGGGATTTATGGGACCATTAAAAAAATTTTGAATTTATTTCATGTAGGAGACCCCTTGAGCAGTTGCTAGCTTAATAGTGTGCATTAATATAATTTTAGATTTTTTTGTGAGTATATACGTGTGAATATATATATATATATATATATATATATATATACATATATATATATATATATATATATATATATATATAAAAGAAAATATAAAAGATTAGAAGAAGAAAAAAAACTATTAATAACTACTACCAAGCCAAACCCCCTTAGCAAATTAGCAAACCATAACCATCCCTTGCAAATCCCACAGCCGCCCATAGTGAGCCACCCGCCTTTTTCTAATAGCAGCAAAAAAAAAACCTTTGCAAATAAGCACCCACACCAACCAAGCAACCGTGAACCCGCGAACGGAAACCCCCCCCTTCCTCTCTTATAAACCTATATATATACTTATTTCAATAAAAACCTAACCCTATATCACCCTAAACTCTTCCTCTTCCCATCTAGACTTAAGGAGCGCCACCACCGCAGCCTGAGAACCCCGCCAGGCTGTCCAAACCAATCCCGACGACCGCGACCCCGCGCATCCCGTGTACTGCAGATTTTCGCAGCGAGGTACCTGTGTTCCGTAGTTGTTTTCCGTCGTATCGCTCAACCAAACGCCACTCCGTATTCACCGGTATGCTTACCCCTTAACCCTCTTTCATATCTGTATGATAGTAGACCCTGAACAACGCGTCACCATAGGCAAAAACAGCACCAAAGTTGGCAGAAAAAGACCAATTTCTGGGATCGCAGAAAACTGCGGTGATCACCCATGTTCCCGAATTCGTATCTCCCACCACAGAGATCCGAATTCGATGATTCTTTTTGGTATGTGTAGACCACTTGACCTAGTTTAATTTTTGTTAAATAACCCTAGATTATTAACTGCTGTAGACAAAATTAAATTTATTAGAGAACTCCGCGAACACACTTTTCCAGATTTCCAAAAGTTGTGAAACGGAGCGCGCTCCGCCAAACGGGACCGCCCTGCCATGTACCAAGTATACCGAACGGTGCGCGTAGCATAACTGGACATGTGAGAGTTCGCGGAAACTTATTCGGACGCGTGTGCGCGTTGAAATCAGCCCGTATCAGCAGACAAACACCGTGTCGTAACTTTTGCGAAAGTCGTGCGCATTTTGTGCACGCTCGTCAGATTGCGACGAAACTTGTGCCACTGGACTCGTGGTAACGCGCTGGTCCTGTGACCCAATTTTCATGCAATTATGTGACATCTACCAAGTCGCCAATTGGCGGGCCCCACGGTTGACTTTTTGGGCAAAATTGTGTTCGGCCTATCGAAATTCATATTTGGACATATCGTTGGGTTCGTATTGACATTTAGAGTTTGTTTGACCTATAATTTGTTCCATTTAGAGACTTTACACTTGACACACTTTTTCGTACAAAGTGGGCCACACGTAGACCCCACTTTTATCCGAAATTACCGTTTTGCCCCTGTGTCCAAATTGGATGAAAGGGAAGTACTTTTTAGCTATTTTACTTATTCTGAGAACGTTGGTGATATTTATTTCAGTATCCGGAGACGTTCATTCTGATGCCACAGCTTTTACTCTTGGTGTTGACAACGGGACATTACATTTTTGCAGCTTTCTTGCCAGGCAAGATACCTTGCCAAATTACTTACAGTATTTTGTATGCTTAATATATTTCTGTATATTTATTGCATTTTTGTTTATTTATTGCTTGTGTAGTTCCTTTTAGTCATTACTATATATTAGATATGTTGACACACACTTGATACTTAGTATTGTCACGCCCCAAACTCCCGCAAGCCCAATAGTCCCCGCTGAACGTGAAATCACCACGTTGCAGCTCTCCCGCGGGACAATCGTTCTATTCGGGACGTGATGCCGTACGAGCCTGGAGTTGCGCTCGTACAAGGCGATGTTGTTAAACACGAAAGTTATCATCGAAACAACCAAGTTACAGCGGAAGCCATTTGTGTACCAAGCACACATCAGAGTATACGCAGCGAAGCTCACGATAGGGTCCAAATGAGATGCCCCGAAGGCCACGCCACAAAGGCGATACCACGGAGACGATGAAATAACTCTTGCTCTTTCTCTAGCCCACAAAGGTACTTACAGTTCATACATCTTGTCCCGTATATCCAAGCAGCGCCACTACGCCTGTGTACCTGAAATATTGCCCACAAACGTGGGTCAGTACACAACCGTACTGGTGAGCGGGGTAACCCACTCGTCTAAGCCGACACTAAGTAAAGTAGTGAATGCACACAGTTATATGGTGATCTTTCTAGTTGAATCCTAGATTCTTTTCATGGCATATGGATGACATGTTAAGGAAAGCAGTAAAGCAGTTTAAGCATGCAAGCATTCAATCTCAAACCAAGCGACAAGCAGTTTATATATAGCCGACCCGTCTAACTCAATGCCATCGTTTGCACGATAACATATCGAACCATCAGTCTCGCCTCAATAACCATCCTCAACTGAAGTTATATATTCCCATCTCGAATGCACACTCTTGCCGAGGCAAGGTGGCCGCGCCTACACGATGCACAAACCAACGAAAGAAAAGCAAGCCAACTCTTAGTCTATATGAAGTCACTGGCCAAGCCATAAAGGACATATTTCTCCGCCTTAGCGGCGCGCCCTATCAGCCCGGGTAGCAAGCCCCGCTGAAGGTCCCGCTAAGCATCGTGACTAGCACGAATCGAATATTTCCCTCCGGATCGATACGGTTCCAGTGCCCCGGAAACCGTTTCGAGGAAATCCACACCCTGTGCACCCAGGTTGTCCGTGACATGCAAAAAAGGTAGGTGAGGCGAGAGGATCGAACATTCTCGCCCCACCAAGCGATCAAGTACTCGCTCAACCGATATCCAACCGAATTATCCATAACCATTCTTCCAACTTATCCTCCCGAAGAGTCCACATCACAAGCCACTCCCATAATTCACATTTCCGCCTCATAGCAATGTATTCCAAAATAGTGAAACACCCATGCTCAAAGCCAACCCATGGCCCAATGCCGTTTCAGTGGCACAATGCCCCATTCGGGACACAATGCCCCATCAAGCGGCACAACACCCTCGCCGATGCAGTTGTTCGGTTTCGAACCACAACTGCTCGCTTTGCAAGACAAAGCGACCCAGTGATACTCGTACACGGATGCACGCTCGCTCGCCCGAATTCCCGATATTCTCGATATTCCCATTGCCTCAATTGTATCATTCCAACTTGTATATTTCCAACCGTCCAAGCATAATCCCAATGTTTCCAACCGACTGTCTCAAATGAATAATCCCGCTATCGTATCCAACTATCCAACGCGTAAACCATTTCAAGCCACAATCCTACCAAGCCAACGACGCACACTCTATGCACGCCTCAGTGTAGTGCTTCCCGATGTTTCAGCCCAAGTGTACAAGCCATTACGTGTTTTCCATATTATTAGGCATGAAGGAGTAGAGGAGAAGGGAAAGAGCCCACTCACAATGATTGATCCCGTTAGGCATCCTGTCCTGCCGATACGGCCAATCCCTTGAACCCGTGGTCCGATGCAAGCGCGATCTACTCAACTGGTATGACCGTGCGAGCAGGCCGTGCTCTCAAAATCATCCGACCGATCGGACTAAGGAAGACGGCATTATCGCTTCCATCCAGCTATTCAGTGCTGTTCTGAACGAACACCTGATTTCCATCGAACCCGCTAGCCATCTGCACATTGAAACCAACTCGATTAAATCCTTCTTCCCGAAATCCGACATTTCAAATGTAACCAGCATTTGATTCATTCTATCCGATTCAGCGTAACGCTCCGAGCAGTTGCGGGGCGTTACATAATATACCACTTAGAATCAGGTTCGTCCACGAACCGTGCTGGTACTCATTTCTTACCAGTGTGCCACAATCCAATTCCATTGATCTGCTCTAAGCAACTCACATATTCACGATTCTGACTCCGCATCTCGTTCTGCTGAACGCTCGTACAATTTCCACGAATTCCCACATCCTCCTTGCAGCTCAATACGAATTCTTCGTATCGCTTAGTTTTGGATCGTACATATATTTAAGGCGTCCCTAAAATACATGCATTTCAGCCGAGCTTTGCGATAGCAAATTTGAACAAGTTACAAGGGTATCTTTATGTTCGAGGCGTCCATTTGCTTTGCTCCCAATTGGACCAAATCACGATTTCCATTCCAACACATTCGCTTAGGCACTATTCTCAAATATGATGATTTCCCAATGTTTCAATCAGTTCGTGTTCCAACTCAATCCATCCAACTATTTCTGAATCCGCATTCGCAACATCTCCAAATATTATCATATGCACCGAATGATCATCACAATTGATCTACCCAAACTAGGCAACTTACCCAAATATCAACTTGCTTTCAGATCATCTCAGCCCAACACATTTTCCTGCCATCTCAATATCTCACTGGGTGAATATCTATTTTGAGGTTCGTGTGATCCACGAAGATCTCGCCGCCACGCCAAAGGGATTTGTGTCGCCACGATTTCAACGTGGACACACTCGCCACAATTCTTAGGTTGCGCATGAAATAGTTCTTCGCGCTGCTTCCACTGCCTCGAAGCATAGAATATCACCTTCGCCTTCCGAATGAGCACGTTTCCCAGACTAAGTTCCGAGACATCTTGTAAATCTGAGGCAAATCTGTCCCTTCCAGTATTCGCAAGGATTTGATCTGAACGAGCCGCTGCTTTAACTTCACGAGCTAGTTTCACAGTCGTCAATTCATATGAATGCTATTTCCTTCCAGGGCACGATGAGTCAGAGGCGATGCCATCGATAAAAATCTGCGACTCTGAATCTCATCAGTTGACAAGGCTACTTCCACCATCGCTTCGATCTTCTGGCTGCATCTTCAGCTGAAGGCTATCCCAAGGGTCTCTCAAATCCAACACTCAGTCAATAAGCCAAATCACATTATCGCACATCTGCCCTCGACGTATTCCCAAATACGCCGCCTCAAGGGTCGTTCTATGGGTCTACCATATTCATATCCGATTCAGCGGGCAAGGTCGCTTAGGGTCAGCTGTCCCGAAGCTACGCTCGATAATTGTAATCATCACGATGGACAGTTACTATAAACCATGCTATATCTCATCTGCAAATCCGAATCAAAATTCCAACCATCCCATCCGAGCGAAGTTTTCGAATTCGAGAACCGCGCTCGTTGAAACCGTCTACCATCAATCCGTCGTTCTGTCCTGAATCCATCAAATTTCCGAATTACATGTTCGATTCTCGCACTACAAATTGTAATAATTCTCAAAACCCAAGACTTGCCCAAATTCACATCCGTTTGCCACGTCCCACCTTGCACTTCCAACTTACTCGAGCAGCACAGTGATTCATTCCAACGTTGCTCCCACATTTAGCTATCTTCAGAAATCAATCCGCCAAAATCTTTGCCTTCCGTTGTTGCCACAATCCGTCTACGTCTTTCCGAAGAATCCGTCTATCATCGTTGCACCATCTTGCCCAAAATTTTATCTCTGCTAAACCTAATTCAACTTCTCGAGCAACAATATCCAAAATCCTTCAAGTTTGTGTGAATCAATCACATTGTCCCTTCAGACCAATATCGTGTTTCTTTGCTCAACCAACCGCTCAAATGTGTTGCCCAAAATCGTAGTTCGTGCTCGCTATCCTTCCGATAATCCCATCGCTTTGCTCAAGCATAACCCAAATGTTCGTTCCGGTTTCGCCCATCTTTTAAGCCCAATGATACTTCCATTTGCACGACTCCGTCCTTGAGTTCTCAAGTTTAATGTATCGAAGGATACCCGAGTCAAATTCCATTGCACCATCTACCACTTGGAAATATAGTTGCCCTCGTGCAAAATCTGCGTCAACCAGCGTCTATCCCAAATCGACTATTCCGAGGTGATTCTGCTGAATCATAACTCAATATTCGCTTGCTCCATTTTTACTCTTTTCAACTCAATCAATTTGCACTAACCGACTTGCATTCGTTATCCGAGTCCGTTCAAGCAATTCCAATAGATGTCCAACCAAAATATTTCCAATGCCTTGCTTAACATATTTGATCCCATATACCACTTCGAATCAATTCGCTACTCACATTACGTTTCCTTTCACGAATCCGAGATCCGTTCGAACCATCCCTTAAGTGTGATCATGCCATTTCCATCTTAAGTCTGACACAAAAACTTAGCCGATTCCTTAACCATCACTCTCGTTAGGCAACTCGTGCTATGTTCCATTCTCACTGCTCCCAACTATTCTCAAATCGCCTGATACTTTCGCAACACAAGCAATCGTGCAACGATTGTATTCCAAGTAGTCCAACCCAATACCCAACGGTTTCACACTTTTGTTGTACGAGCAACTCGTACCAACTTATCCATATATTCCCGAGCCAAACTCAAACCTGCTCAACCGATGCGTCACAGCCAAAATTCCAACTTCTATCCAACACAATCACTTGACGAGCGACTCGTGCAAGGATCCATTCCCATCGAATGTTTCTACCCCAAACATGCCGCATGACCAAATCTCGTTAGCCAACCAACTGATCCATTGAGGCAATCAGAATCTCCCAGAACGAAAAGCCAAGCCAACCCAACGGAAGCCCACACTTGTTGCACAAATGCAACAACGCCAACCAACTTGCTGCACGAATGCAACAACGCCTAACGAGGCTAAGCGATCCTACGAAAACCAACCAAGGCAACCCAACACAGAATAACGTGCAGCCAAAACCAACAATAAATAGACTTATTGCATGAAACATCCGATGCGGCACTGAGTAGAGTCAAGAGCTAAACGACACGCGGAAGCTATTTAGAGTTTGTGATGAAGCGAAGGACCAAGTCCGAAGAAATGAACCGGGCGCTTTGATACCAATCTGTCACGCCCCAAACTCCCGCAAGCCCAATAGTCCCCGCTGAACGTGAAATCACCACGTTGCAGCTCTCCCGCGGGACAATCGTTCTATTCGGGACGTGATGCCGTACGAGCCTGGAGTTGCGCTCGTACAAGGCGATGTTGTTAAACACGAAAGTTATCATCGAAACAACCAAGTTACAGCGGAAGCCATTTGTGTACCAAGCACACATCAGAGTATACGCAGCGAAGCTCACGATAGGGTCCAAATGAGATGCCCCGAAGGCCACGCCACAAAGGCGATACCACGGAGACGATGAAATAACTCTTGCTCTTTCTCTAGCCCACAAAGGTACTTACAGTTCATACATCTTGTCCCGTATATCCAAGCAGCGCCACTACGCCTGTGTACCTGAAATATTGCCCACAAACGTGGGTCAGTACACAACCGTACTGGTGAGCGGGGTAACCCACTCGTCTAAGCCGACACTAAGTAAAGTAGTGAATGCACACAGTTATATGGTGATCTTTCTAGTTGAATCCTAGATTCTTTTCATGGCATATGGATGACATGTTAAGGAAAGCAGTAAAGCAGTTTAAGCATGCAAGCATTCAATCTCAAACCAAGCGACAAGCAGTTTATATATAGCCGACCCGTCTAACTCAATGCCATCGTTTGCACGATAACATATCGAACCATCAGTCTCGCCTCAATAACCATCCTCAACTGAAGTTATATATTCCCATCTCGAATGCACACTCTTGCCGAGGCAAGGTGGCCGCGCCTACACGATGCACAAACCAACGAAAGAAAAGCAAGCCAACTCTTAGTCTATATGAAGTCACTGGCCAAGCCATAAAGGACATATTTCTCCGCCTTAGCGGCGCGCCCTATCAGCCCGGGTAGCAAGCCCCGCTGAAGGTCCCGCTAAGCATCGTGACTAGCACGAATCGAATATTTCCCTCCGGATCGATACGGTTCCAGTGCCCCGGAAACCGTTTCGAGGAAATCCACACCCTGTGCACCCAGGTTGTCCGTGACATGCAAAAAAGGTAGGTGAGGCGAGAGGATCGAACATTCTCGCCCCACCAAGCGATCAAGTACTCGCTCAACCGATATCCAACCGAATTATCCATAACCATTCTTCCAACTTATCCTCCCGAAGAGTCCACATCACAAGCCACTCCCATAATTCACATTTCCGCCTCATAGCAATGTATTCCAAAATAGTGAAACACCCATGCTCAAAGCCAACCCATGGCCCAATGCCGTTTCAGTGGCACAATGCCCCATTCGGGACACAATGCCCCATCAAGCGGCACAACACCCTCGCCGATGCAGTTGTTCGGTTTCGAACCACAACTGCTCGCTTTGCAAGACAAAGCGACCCAGTGATACTCGTACACGGATGCACGCTCGCTCGCCCGAATTCCCGATATTCTCGATATTCCCATTGCCTCAATTGTATCATTCCAACTTGTATATTTCCAACCGTCCAAGCATAATCCCAATGTTTCCAACCGACTGTCTCAAATGAATAATCCCGCTATCGTATCCAACTATCCAACGCGTAAACCATTTCAAGCCACAATCCTACCAAGCCAACGACGCACACTCTATGCACGCCTCAGTGTAGTGCTTCCCGATGTTTCAGCCCAAGTGTACAAGCCATTACGTGTTTTCCATATTATTAGGCATGAAGGAGTAGAGGAGAAGGGAAAGAGCCCACTCACAATGATTGATCCCGTTAGGCATCCTGTCCTGCCGATACGGCCAATCCCTTGAACCCGTGGTCCGATGCAAGCGCGATCTACTCAACTGGTATGACCGTGCGAGCAGGCCGTGCTCTCAAAATCATCCGACCGATCGGACTAAGGAAGACGGCATTATCGCTTCCATCCAGCTATTCAGTGCTGTTCTGAACGAACACCTGATTTCCATCGAACCCGCTAGCCATCTGCACATTGAAACCAACTCGATTAAATCCTTCTTCCCGAAATCCGACATTTCAAATGTAACCAGCATTTGATTCATTCTATCCGATTCAGCGTAACGCTCCGAGCAGTTGCGGGGCGTTACAAGTATCATGAGAGGACAATCATTAGGCGTATGGGCTTTTAACCACTCTGGTAAACCGTAGTATATAGCTCGCACTACGGGCATGTGTCGTGCTGGTCGCTACTCCCGCGGTATGTCAATTTCTGGAGTCTCGCTGGTCGCTACCCCGGCGGTATATCGATTTCTGATGTCCACTGACGTGTGTGTGAGTTATGAGGTAGATCGAGTAGCCTACCCTTGCCCATATGTCAAAAAGTTGTCCTCATTGTATTCATATAGATTGTCTTATACAGCGTACTTATATATTTTCAAATATTATGTATGTTTACTGTATTCAAATTGGCTTGCTTCTATGTATTTTGTTACGTCCCTCTGAGGACCTGGTCCCTTTCCAAGTGTATCTGTTCTTGAGTATTTGCAGGAGCGCAGATTTGGATGGTTACATATGTTTCGAGGATGTCTTCTCTTCGAGCCCGTGGTCATTAGCTGGTATTCTTATATTATGTTTATTGTGTTGTACCTTTACATTCGAGTTGGTAGTGGATTTGTTTTCATCCAACTATCATCTTTAGATACTTATATTGAGATCTAGTTTCATAGACACTGGTTATTTATTTATATTTGATTTTTGTGGATGAGATTTAGATTATACCCTGTGACTTGTGACATATGTTTATACCACTTGTGGATTGATATTCATATTACAGCATACGTGTGGATTTTGGTTTCCATATATTGGAGTTGCCATATCCATGCGGCTGGTATGCTTACATGTCCTAGTCCTACGTATTTTTAGGACTGGGGCGTAACACATGTTGTACTACAAAGACGACAAGGATGAAGATGCGTGCATATTCTGTGGTACTGATCGCTACAAGGCTATTGTTAGAGGAAAGTCTGTCGGTGTAAGGAAGCCTACCGATTCGATGCACTACTTGCCTTTGACGTCGCGGTTGTAGGGGTTGTTTATGGTTAAGGAGACTGCAGAAAACATGAGTTGGCACAGGCAAAAACAGATCGAAGGAGTATTGGATCATCCATCCGATGGAGAAGCATGGAAGCACTTTGATCGAGAGTATCCATATTTTTCCGAAGATTCGTGTAATGTCATATTGGGGCTCTCCTCTAACGGTTTTATCCCATTCGGAATTTCGGGTTCACAGTATTCGTGTTGGCCTGTGATCGTCACTCCGTACAATCTACCGTCTTGGATGTGCATGAAGACTCCATATATGTTCCTAACCGTTATTATCTATGGTCCAAACAATCCAAAGAGGAACATCAATGTGTATTTACAGCCTTTGATAGATGAGTTGAATCAGCTGTGGAAAGTAGGTGCCAACACGTACGATGTTTCTAGAAAGCAGAATTTTCAGATGAGGGCAACACTTATGTGGACCATCAATGACTTTTCGGCCTATGGAATGTTATCAAGATGGAACACCCATGGTCGTCTCTCATGCCCGTATTGCATGGACCGTACTAAGACTTTCCGTTTAAAACACGGAGGCAAACCGTGCTTCTTCGATTGTCATCGACAATTTTTGCCGAAGGATCATCCGTACCGGAGGAACCGGAATGCTTTTCGTACGGGAGTTATGGAGAAGGCCAATCCACCCCTAAGGTGGCCCAGATATACGATATAGGAAGAGGTAAAAGATTTACCAAGTGCTATCGAAGAGCCTGCTAAGGGGTACAAGTGTGACGGATTTGGTCGCATCCATAACTGGACGAAGAGGAGTATATTCTGGGATCTGCCATATTGGAGCACCAATCTGATCAGACATAACCTTGATGTCATGCATATCGAGAAGAATATGTTTGATAACATAATTAATACTGTAATGGAGGTAAAAGGGAAGACGAAAGATAATCCGAAGGCCAGGTTGGACTTAGAAGAAATATATAGATGTCCTGTATTGCATTTGATAGAGGAGAAGAATGGAAAGTTAAAGCAACCTAAGTCAGTTTTTTCACTGGAGAAAGAGGATAAAGGAAGACTTTGTAGGTGGATTCAGGGTCTAAAGTTTCTAGACGGGTACGTGTCGAACTTGAGAAGATGCGTCGACCTCAAAGAAAATAAACTGGCGGGTATGAAGAGCCACAATTGTCACGTATTCATGGAGAGGTTAATTTCGATTGCATTTCAGGAATTCTTTTCGCAGGTCGTTTGGGATCCGTTGACAGAGCTCAGCATATTCTTCAGAGATAGTTGTTGTACTAAGTTGCTCGTCGATCGTCTAGAAAAGCAAGAGAAGGACATTGCGGTAACACTATGTAAGCTCGAAAAGGTGCTTTCTCCTGGATTCTTCGACTCTATGGAGCATTTGCCAATTCATCTTTCCTATAAGGCACGTGTTGGTGGTCCTGTCGGTTATCGGTGGATGTACCCCTTCGAGCGGCATCTAAATCCCCTAAAGAGAAAGGTAAAAAATAAGGCACGGGTTGAGGGCTCTATTTTTGAAGCTTATGTTCTCGAGGAGATTACAAACTTTTGTTCGACGTATTTCAAATCGCATGTTGCTACTAATAGAACGAAAGCTCCGAGAAACGACAACGCATATCATGAATCTAATGATGCAATACTCAAAGTATTCAATGCGTCCTGAAAGCCTTAGGGAAAAATGAAGAAGAGATATTTGAATGACGACGAGCTAAGGACTGCTCAGTTGTATATATTACTCAATTGCGATGAGGATAAAATGGAGAAGCTAGAGGGGTAAGTAATTAATACGTCCACGTTTACATCATCTCAGCAGTTGCTTCATTATTTTTCAGCACATATAATGATGAGTTGAGGTCGGTTAGACCCTACATAACAGACGAAGAACTAGAACAAGAAATGAGATACCATTTTCCTTCTTGGTTGAGCGCATATGTAAGATACTTGGTAATTACCTTTTAATTTTGCACTTGCACAACAAATAACTTACTATCGCTACTTTGGTATTTAGGTCGATCGTCTAATAACACCCGAGACTGAATCTATTATAACTCTAGCCAAGGGACCAATTACTGCCGTTAAAATATGGCCATGTTTCTGTGTGAATGGGTTCAGGTTAAAGTCAACAAATGCTCCTATCAGAGACAGCTTTCTGGATCTTGATTCCACGAAAAATAGTTGTTTGTGTATCCAATCTTCGAACTACAAAGACGTCGATCCAGGCAATAATTTCTTTGGCATCTTACGAGAGATTATGGAGTTGACATATAATTATGGCACAGAACCTGCTAATATCGTGTTATTCAAGTGTGAATGGTTCGATCCGATTCAAGATCAAGGTTGGAAAATTGACAAGCATGGCCTTGTGGATATAAACTACAAGCATAAATATCAAGACTACGAATAATTTGTCCTATCAAGTCAGGCTCAGCTCGTGTACTTCACAACTTATCCTAGACGGGGGACAGCGAGGTCATATTGGTGGGCAGTATGCAAGACTAAAGCTAGAAATACCTTTGACATTGACGAAATAGCTTATCAGGAGAACGATCTACCTCTTGTAACAAATATTATAGATGTGGACTCAACGGAAGTTACTCATTACACGAGTAATAATATAGAAGATATAGAATTATCCGAAGAGGAAGACGAAGACGAAGTAGATGAAAGTGAAGACGAGGAGGAGGAAGAGGAAGAGGAGAACGAGGAAGGCGAACAAGATAAATTTTCTGAAGATGATTGAAAAGAAAATATTTTGCCTGTAGAATATAACTATATTTTGACTGTAGAATGTACTATTTTAACGAATATATGTATTATATTTTGACTGTAGAATGCTTTGAGATATGCATCACATTTTGACTGTAGAATGTACTATATATTTGTGTTTTTCTATATTCATCATATGTTGTTATCAGGTATGACAGGACGATGCGGAGGATTCGGCAGGTCCCGAGGTAGACAGAGTACTCCTCCGGTACTGCCTACTGTTGGTTTCGGATCATCGTCGCCTCGTACTCCAGTATATCGATCACTCACATCTCCGACTGTTGGGACGAGTAGTTCCAGGCGTGATAGTACTCCCTCGTCCAGCGTTACTCCTGCTGGCGGAACCATGGGGACGGATGAGCATGTCGAAGAGGTCGTGCCCATGTTATCCCAGCATCAGCAAGATCCTCCATGTGCACCTCCGGAGGAGACGAGGACAGATATTTGGGCCGACGGTACAAAGTAAGTCAATTAGATGGTTTAGCATAATATATATCGTGTATTTCTTTATTCATCGTATATTGACTTTTTCGATCAAAATAATAATCTTTGTATAGATATCGTCCATCGTCGATTCAGAGACGCTTGGGCCAATTTCTGAGGAACAACTACGGTGACCCTTGGATCAACAACTCTGAGGCTCCGGAGGAGAGAAAGGCATTCTGGTTTATGCACTTTCAGGTAAAAGTATATTAGATAAATCCTCTAATTTATGTATATTATATAACTTATCCGTGATGCTCACTTACTAAATTATTTATTGTAGCAAACGTATTTCTATTCTCCACACCGGGCCGAGTTGATCGAGCGCCTCTTTCCTACCGTTGCCGCCATGCTTATCCGAGATGCTCTGGATGACTAGAAGGCTCGTGATCGTGCTGGAAAACCGATCCAAGGTTGGATCACGCCTGAGCAGTGGACTGCGATGAGGGCTAGATTCGACGATCCGAGCTACAAGGAAAGGTCTGAGAAGGCCAAGGCGGCTAGGAGGAATGCTGCCAAGTGATGTGGTGGCTCGATTCCGATGACGGAACATTTCCGTCGCTTGGTATATTTTTTCTTTTAAAATATATTATTTTAATGTAAGTACCATAAAATGGTAGTAGGAAAAAATGTTTAAGTTTAGTACTAAATAATATATTTTTAACAGGTACAGAGAGGTGATAATGCAAACATGGTGACCGTCTTCTTGGCCACCCATCGCAAGGACGAAAATCTCATTGATGAGAGGGCCTCGCAGACCTATATAAGTATTACTTTACTTTGTGTTAATTTTAATATAACTTAGGCAATTATCGAGTTTCCAAACCTTTCTAGGCCGAGTATCTTAGGCTGCATGAGCGGGTGACTGCTAGTGCACCTACACCTGGAGAGGCTGGTACTTTCTCGCAGCCCGCTCCAGCTTCGTCAGTGGATGACCTATAGTTGACCGCAGCTGGTGGTCTCTAGAGGGGTACGTACTACGGTACGGGATCCTATGGCATCCTGGTTATGACGCAGTCATCTAGGGCCTCCCCGACAGCTGTGTATTCCACACAGCCCTCGCAGTCGTCGGCCAGAGTCCAGGAGGCCGTTGACCATCAGATTGTGTCTCTCTGTGATGAGTTACTGCAAAAGATGGAGGAGCAGCCCCGATCCCAGCCGCAGGCGGACGATCCGACGCTCATCGCACGATTCGATATGCTCGACCGCAGCATTACGGAGCTCCGGGATTTGACAAATGATATTAGAGCCTCGACAGACCGCAACATCATGGAGCTGCAGGCATCATAGCTATAGATCGACGAGAGGCTGACGATGATGCAGGATTCAATGGTTCATAGCAGTACGAGGCTGCTATCTACCATGGATTCTTACAACTAGCGACTCACAGACTTGGAGCGGGGACGGCCTTCTGGTGCGCCTACATCGACACAGAGTCCACCGACGTCACTGTCTTCTCCATCGACATCGGTGTCGATTCCACGGGAGCAGTATGAGCTATTCTTATCCTTCATGCGCGCCGGTGGTCAGTCTCCTGCAGATCCGCAGTAGTATAGCTAGTTGCTGGATATTTGTATTTTTTTTATTATTTAGGATAAAATTGTATGGATATATATTTGCCGTATTCTTTACGATGATATTTGCTGGATGCTTTCTTTTCTTCAAATTTTATTATATTATTCATATTAAATATGTTATTTTATCGGTGTTGAGTGTTCAACCCAAGGGGTTGGGAAACCCAGAAATTCAACGGAGGGTTACTCCGGGTCTATTTTTACTGATTGTGATTTAATAAACTGCAGGAATAATAGTTTGGACACAATTCAGAATTCTTTTTTATATTTTTTTCTATAAAATTAGCGACGTTTTTAGCGACGTTTATATACACGTCGCTAAATACATCGCTAATTAGCGATGTTAATACACGTCGCTAATGACGTCGCTAAACATGTCTCTAACAACGTCGCTGTACGTCGCAAATTGCTGACATGGCAGTATTGCCAGGTCATTAAAGACGTCGCTGTAACGTCGCTATATAAGTCGCTAATTAGCGACGTTTAGCGACGTATGACAACGTCGCTAATTAGTGACGCTGCATCGCTAAACGTTGCTAATTTTAGTGACACATTTATGTCGCTAAAAAATGTCGGCATAGCGACGTTTAGCGACGTTTTTACTTTTAGCGACTTGCTTTTTCTGACTTCTTTAAAACATCGCTAATTACGTCGCTAAATATGATTAGCGACATTTTTTGGTCATTTAGCGACGTTTTTAAACGTCGCTAATTTGACTTTTTTTGGAAGTACTAGATGACGAATATATATTCTGTGGTCCACTAGGAGTCCTGGATATGGATTTGCTCCAGTAGGAGCAACTAGTGGAGTAGTCGGTGTACTAGTAGTTGCAGTAATTGTAAGATTAGCAAAAGGGGTAGAAGCTGAGGGAAGTCCAGGAGATGGAGTAGCCCCCCTACAAATGAACGAGTATATGGCAGGGATAAACCATCATCGGCATCTATGAACTCGTCCTCTGATGGTCGTGTACGAACTACATCCGGAGTAGCTGAAGGATGCTGGGAGGAATATCCTCTATGAACCAGTTGTCATGCTCGTCCTCGTCCGGCCATAGGTAAATCTTGCAGTAAATAATGGATGGTGTTATGAAACAAATAAAAATAGTAACATCAAGACATTATAAAGTAATGGATGGTGTGGTAAAATAAATAAATACTAGTGTAATGATAAAATAAATAATAATCGTGTCATTAAATAAATAAATAATATAAGCTAATGCATATGTATGTACGTAGTAATCTTTTTCATATTTTGAATCGTCATTGTCTTCCGAATTGTCTTCATCTTCATCTTCTACTTCTTCATTTTTATTTTCACTTTCACTATCATCTTCATCTTCCAATTCTTATTCCCCGTTCGATACCTCCATATCAGAGTCCTCCCCAATATGAGGTAAATCTTCTATGTTAATCTCTTTATTAACTCTATCATCCTCTATGGTAACATCAACCTCCATACCATCAACTCTGGTCAAACTCATATTTGTAGGTTGAGGAATGACCACCTCATCCTTGTAGTATGCTAGATCCCCAATATTATATGTGTTTCTAGTTTTAGTTTTGCATATAATCCACCAATCCTTATTATTGCGTCGTCGACTAGGATAGCTCGTATAATATACTTTAATCGTTTAACTAGCCAACACAAATGGTTCGAAACCTGCATATCTTTTTTTCCATAATTTATATCAACAAACCCAAACTGGTTGTCAATTTTTTATCCTTGCTTGAGTATTGTGTCGAACTAATCACTTTTAAACATCATATTTTTGTCTCATAAGAGTATTCCAGCTCCACAACATCTCTTAGTACACAGTAATAGAAAAATTTTGGGTCCTCATCGTAGAATAAATCCCTCACACATACTCCAAAATTATTTGTGTAATTAGCTACCTCATCGACAAATGATTGATTAATAGGCTTATCAGTGGTTCTAAATTTAAAGCCATTGATGGTGTATCCATCCCTACTTTGCCCTCTTGCTTGGTCCGATAGCTAATGCTCGAAGTCGTTTGTTCTGTAACTCTGTACCAGGACAAAAAACCTGAAATATCATGTATTATATAGACATTAGACAAAGATTGGTCTGAATGCTAAATTTAGAATTATTAATGTTTAGGATCCGTACATAATTATGGAACCACGATAGAAATTTTCTTTCAACCTCTCTAACAAGATCATCATCATTAATATTAGGTCTCTCCATTTTTACCTCATCTCTAAAAGTACTATGATAATAAGGAGAATAGTTAGAGCACTTTTTTTTCAAGCATATACAGAATTAAAATATGTATTAAAGATCTGTCGCTTATTTCTCAATATCTAGCATCTCCTCAAGACCACTATTTAATAATATATACCGATGAGCGGCTTCAAACTCATTATTTTTCAACCACTGTACTTTAGTAGCACTTGTAGGCTTGCCTCCCACATTACAGATAGTGTGTATTACACTATTCGGTGCATCAATCCAACCGTCATCATTTCTTAGGGCTCTATTACGATTGTTCTGATATGAGTATCAAAATAGACGGAGCAGAAGTTTGAAACCTCCTCAATGATATATGTTTAGCATATCAAAGCTTCTACATGAGCCTTATTGTCCACTTTCTTCTTTCAGTGATGTAGATACCTATAGATAATATATTGAATATTAGAATTATTTGAGTAAAAATATTAATAGTACAAACTAATAAATTTATACCTCTCAAATGAATACATCCATCGATAATGGACGGGAGCACCGACACGTGCTTCGTAGGAAAGATGAATCAAAAAATATTTTATACTATCAAAAAATGGGTGGGGGATCACCATTTCTTACTTGCACAATGTCAATACACTATTCTCCTCAAGTACTATTAAATGCTGCACCGTCAACTTGCTTGAACACAAATCTCTAAAGAATATAGATAATTCGGCCAGCAGAGCCCATACTTGATGAGGCAATATCTCTCTTAGAGCAATAGGTAGTAACCTCTCCATAAACACATCACAATCATGGATCTTCATCCCTTCCAGCTTACGTTCGTTGAGATTGACACATCTTGCCAGATTTGACACGTAGCCTTCAGAAAATCTCAAATTTGAAATACAGTTGCATATTATCAATTTTTTCTCCCTACTCAATGTAAATGGCGCTGGAGGCTTGACCTAATTACTATTTGTACTTTATTTTAGGTGCAAATCTGAATGCCTGCAAATAATTTCTAAGTCCTTTCTTGCTTTAAAATTGTCTTTCATTTTTCATTGATATACATCACCATATTGAAGATATTGTCGAATATATTATTTTTGATATGCATGATATCAAGATTGAGTCTTATGAGATTGTCCTTCCAATAAGGTAAGTCCCACAAGATACTCCGCTTTGTCCAATTATGTCTATGTCCGAACCCGTCAAAGTGAAGGGCCGATATCGGATCTTCTATCATAGTCGATAATCCATCTACCTCTTTCCAAACTTTGTCTCCTGGCAGTCTCAACGGGGGTGGAGATAGTTCCTGTTTACCTGCTCTAAAGCTATCTCTGTTCCTTCTCCACGGTGGTGCAGGAAGGAACTGACGTTGACAATCAAAAAAGTATGCTTCTCGCCATTCTGGAGACAAAATACCTTACACTTTCGCATACATATCGGACAAGACAAAGTATCATGAGTACTCCACCCCGATAACATCCTATATGCTAGAAAATCATTAATGGTGCACATGAGTGACGCTCTCATTTGAAAGTTATGCTTCCTAAGGTATTGTCCTACTGATATCAAGACAATGATCTAAATTTATAGTTCTAATGTTATCTCATTATGAAAATTAGGTTTAGTACTAATATTCAACCTTGGATTTCTATTGGTTCCTCAATGCTAGGGTCAAACAATATGTTCAGATTTATAGCTAGCCCTAGTATTGCCTATACTACTCTTAAGTCATCCCTAATTATCAAGGGATAATGGTCAATCATTCTACAGGTAAGGGTTGCTATGGTTCATTAGGTAGTCTAAACTTAGTGATGTGTCAATGCCCTAGTTGTATTCTTAATAGGAATGTTACCCTAATTATCATCCTATCAACAGGGATTCCTATATTTTAGCAGGGCTATACTCAAGGAACTATTAGGGAAGCACATGAATCAAGCATGATGTAATTATTTAAATAGAACTAACTGGAAGGAAGATAAGTCATAGTCAATTGTGGATGAGATCCTATACTCTAATCCTAGGTGCAGGCTTGCTCGGTACAGTAACGTAACTGAGACAATATGCTCTCGACCTGCATGGGCCACCACTAAAAATATGTCATGTCCCAGTCCCAAAATGCGTAGGACTAGGACACCTAAACATGCCAGCCGTATGTATAAGACAGCTACAATATATGGAAACCATAACACATGTGTACGCTGTATTATGAATAATAATTCACAAGTGGTAAAAACTATCATAAGTTATCGTGTATAATCTAATCTCATCCATAGAAATCAAATAAATAAATGAATAGCCAATAACTATGTAACTAGATCATAATATAAAGTATCTAAAGAGGATAGTTAGATGGAAACAAATCTACTACCAACTAGAATATAAAAGCAAACACAACAATATAAGTATAACAACCAATAATCACTGAGACTCGAAGAGAAGACCTCCTCAGAATATAAGTAACCAGTCCGAATCTGCGCTCCTGTGAATACTCATGAACATCTATACCTGGAAAGGAACCAGGTCCTCAGAGGGACATAACAAGATACATAGAAGCATGCCATAAAGTAAATACTGTGAAAACTCAAGGGTGAACTAACCAGCTAAGTGAAATACAATTTGAGAACAACTTTGTGCATATGGGAAAGTGTAGGCTAGACATATGCTGACGTAATTCACCAATCGTGATGACTGGCTAGTATATGCCACATATGCCTCCATATGAGGGCGCTCTGTAATATAATAACGTCCAACTCCGAAGAGCATGGCATCTGTATAGTATATATCGTCCATATCTCTCCATCGAGCGTGGCATCTGTATAAAGGAAGTAGGTATCCCATACGCCTACTAGTCGTCCTCCCCGCCCAATGCTCTATGCATGTTATATCCATAACACGCTGTAGCTACTATACGGAGACAGAGTGCAAGTATCGGCGTCGTAACTCTGGCTCATAGTCTATCGTTAGAACGATAGCCCAACCTTACAACCAAACAAGGACAAGGATTGGACCTTCGTACTACAATAGTCTATGCTCCGACTACTAATAACTGCTAAGTCTTCTAACATGCATCACTATTAGCAGTTATACCCTATCCGTCGCACGACCTACACGTACAGGTGGCCAACCGCATACGCAAGTCTGTGCCCTACATGAGACTCACAACACGTGTAAGAAATGTGTCAAGGCTTGGGGAGTCATACAGATAACTCCACAACTTTAGGTGGGTCTACTAGACACTAGGTCAGACACAAGTCCTAACGTCAACGCCTTCGTTGACTGCACCCAAGTCTCTCTCGAACGCACACAATTATATAATCTAAAACAATAAACATGCAACTAAAATAATAACTGAATTTAAACAGTACAACAAGGCAATGTATACTTGCCTGGTGAGAAGCTATGTAGTCCCAATATCCGGCTCCGGAAGTCGCGTAGAAAAATCTAATGTACTCGGGGTCAGCGTGTACAAGCACGAAAATCGGGGGTGACTGCTGCGGATTGTCTTCGACAAGGGTGACGGGTCCAAAATGACGACGATGACAGTGATGATGAGGGTAATGATGGTTATTAGGGTGATGAGGATTGTGATGACTAGGATGAGATGATGAGATGATTATGCTGATTAGGGTGATCATGGTGATGATTATTTTAATAGAGATGATGATGGAAATGAGGATAGAAATAATGATAATGGTGACGATGTGGATGGTGACTGGGATGATGGTGATAATGTGGGTGGTGATGTGGATGATGGTGATGACGAGGATAATGATGTGGATGATGGTGGTGACTAGGATGATGATGTGGATGATGGTGATAAGGATAATGGTGTTAATGGTGATGATGTGATAAGGAATGGTGATGATGTGGTGGCTTCTCCGTACAGGGGAGGTCCGGCCAAGGTGGAGGCTGGTCGGGGAGGAGGAGCTCAAGAAGGGATGCGGACGGCCGGGAATGCTCAGGCGGCCAAGGGGAGGAGAGGACAGGGAGGTGGAAGAGGAGATGGCAATGGTGGTGTGGTGGTCGATGACTGGTCGAGGAGGAGACGACGGGGAAGCTGGTGAACGGTGGTGGACGGAGGAGGAGGCTCAGGGAAGAGGGGAGGAGGATCCGGCGATGGTGTTCAGCACAGCAGGTGCTCCGGGATGTAGCGGGGTCGGGGCCCGGGCGAGTTCGAGGAGAGGCGGGGAGCTCCGGGCGTCGTTTATGCGAGGGGAAAGTCGGCGGGGTCTCGGGCGGTCGGGTTAGCCCAGGCGGAGGGGGACCGGTCGAGTGGGGCAGGTTGGCCGGTCGTTCAGTCGGGGATGCACTACCAGAAAAAGTCAAATTAGCGACGTCAAAAAACGTCGCTAAATGAAAAAAAAATGTCGCTAATCATGTTTAGCGACATAATTAGCGACGTTTTACAGAATCGGAAATCGGCATGTCGCTGAAAAGAAAAAAGTCGCTGAACGTCGCTATACCGACATTTTTTAGCGACTTAAGTGTGTCGCTAAATTAGCGACGTTTAGCGACGCAGCGTCACTAATTAACGACGTAAACAAACGTCGCTAAACGTCGCTAATTAGCGACTTATATAGCGACGCGGCAGCGACGTCTTTAATGACCTGGCAGTACTGCCATGTCAGCAATTTGTGACGTACAGCGACGTATTTAGCGACATTTTTAGCGACGTTTACTAACGTCGCTAATTAGCGACGCAGTTAGCGACGTGTATAAACGTCGCTAAACGTCGCTAAAAATATCGCTAATTTTACAGAAAAAAAAAAAAAAAAATACTAAATTGTTTCCAAACTATTATTCCTGCAATTTATGAAATTTTAATTAAAAATAGACCCGGAGCAACCCTCCGTTGAATTCTCTGGGTTCGCCGACCCCTTCGGTGGAACACTCAACACCGATAAATTAACATCATTTAATATGAGTAAAAAGTATCACAGTCGTACAATACACACAAATATTATAGACAGACCTAAAGCAACCCTCCATTAAAAATTTTTGGTACAAAATAACGCAAAAAATATATAAAATATCACAGTCACATAATACACACAAAATAGAAGTATCATAGTCACACAAAATGCATAATATATAAGTATCACAGTCACATAATGGGCATAATATATATGTTGTTTGTATCACACAATAACTACAATAAAAGTATATGAAATATCACAGTATCAATCTCGAGGATATCCAATACGCTGGGGCACATACCAGTCCCTCAGATACTGTGCATAAATAGCGTCTATGTGATCAATCTTCGCTATGGGTGCTGGGTGACTAGAACTCCCCATCTGAGATACAGCCGCTATAGGTGCTGGGTGACTGGAACTCTCCGTCTGAGATACAGCAGATGGTATCTCTTCCTCCTTAACAGTATGAGACATCACTTCCTCCTTAACAGTAGGAGGTGTCTCTCTCTTGGGTGCCATCTGGTAAGATAGATAAAAACAAAGAATATAATTGATAACATATATTACTTAAGACATACCCTTAATAATGCGGAATGGAAGAAATAGATGACTCACAAAGAATATAATTGATAACAGATATTAATTAAGACATACCCTCAGCAGCCCTGCCTATAAATTGTTTGTTGTAGTATAATAATAATACGAATCATAAAACATGAGAGTATAATAATGATACTAATCATAAAACTATTCAAACACAAATCTCATACATATGATTTGGTTTATCAGTCATAAGTTGCTTCTTATAACTATCTGTATAAAACTTGTTTATAAACTACACTAATATTGGTCACAAATTAGTAGGAGAGATCACAGTTTTTATCACTCACTAGGTGCAAAGCCTCTTTGCCATGGAACAAGAGATATGGGGTTCATAGGAGACTCTGGCCTTTGGGATGTCATTGATCTCAAAACAAATTTTATAAACAAGTTTTCATGTCCTTGCTGCTACAACTTCTGAGTGCAATTTGAATAAAAATATTACATAATTTTAATAGCTGACACCAGTTTATATACTATATTTATACTGTACTCCCGACGAGGTTTTACTTTCATAAATCACCCATCAAATAAGATATTCACACCGAGTTTGATCATAAAATTCTATATGACTTTGAAAAAATATGCCAAATGTAGTTTGGTACACTTGATATGAGGCCTGGCATCTTCTTGAGGTTTTTTTATTAACTTTTTTATGGGTGCTAAGGAATTTTCCAATCCCCAAAGATATGGTTTTTGAATGATAGAGATTCCCTTCTATCGCTCTTATTTGACTCTTGTTTGCTGCAATCAAGGTTAGATTGGACAAGATAGGAGGTGCCTCAACCTAATATGTTGTTGAACTCTAAATTCATAAGTACCCAGTCCCCAACCTGCTTATCTCTGGACTAATCATCCACATCAAGTATGTCCACAGGAGAACAAATCATTCCAGTCACATCAAGTATACCAAACTTGCAAGTATAATTGCTATATGGACATCAATTAGTATCTATTTGATTTGAGTGACATCAAACCAATAGTTAAGACTCTAATAAAAAGCCCACTATACCATCTTAATGGGTTGACTCCAGGACCAAGGTGTTCAAGTAAATGACATTACTGATCGACTAATACAAGTGATAGAATGAAACATTATAAAATTTCTGGGAGGATATATATATATTATATTATTTTTGTTTATTTATTTACTTAATTCCTTCGGGGAACAGTAACTCAAAGGATTTATTTACTTATTTTTATATACTTTTGTTTTTATTTTAAAAAAATTCTTTTTTTCTTTCTTTTTAGCTAATTGCTTTCATATATTCTTTTAGATAATTATGTTATAATTAATTTATTACTATTTTTTTATTTATCTACTACATAATAATTTTATTTGTTTACTCGATATTTTATATATTTACATTTATTTTAATATTTGTATTATAAAGCATACATCTATTCACCTCATTTATCTATATACTATTTGTTTCTTAGTTAATTTATATATAAACTATTACATGTTTATAGGCTTTTATACTAACGTATATATATTTATATATACCTTATTTGAGGGAGAAATCCTTTGCTGATGTCGTGTGATCTTCACAACATCAAGGTCCCTCCCCTCAACTTCCTAACAAAGCTCCTTCTTTATTCAGAGGCGAACCTGCATTGGTGATCTCTGTTAAGGAGGAAAAGATCATGGCTGCTCCTTTAAAATTGGATTTGTCGAAAAATTTTCCTATGCAAGGCCACCTATTTATGCTATTCGCAAGGCCTTTGAGGCATTTTGTTTCTTGGGTTCTTGTAGAATAGGTGTTCCTGATTCCAAATATGTGCTTATTGAGCCTTCAATGTAGGAAGACTTCCTGCGTCTTCGTGTTAGAGATTCCTGAAAGAAGAATGGAGCTTTAATCCTGATCAAAAACCCTAACCCTAACCCTAACCCCAGGTCAAAAAACCTAACCCTAACCCTAACCCTAGGTCCTCATCAGTGTCTGTGTCTGTGTCAGTGTGTGTGTGTGTCGTGTCTGTATCAGTGTCACATGTGTGTCCTGTGAGAGGGAGAGAGAGAGAGAGAGAGGGGGTTAGGGTTTACCTAGAGGAGGAGGAGGAGGAGGAGGGGGGAGGACGCGGTCGGAGGAGGGAGTACGCAGCTGGAGGCGGGTTGCCGGGAGGGAGGAGGGGGCACCGGAGGGAGGAGGGGAGCCGGAGGGGGAGGACGCGGCCGAGGGGGGTCACCGGAGGGAGGAAGGAGGAGCCGGAGGGGAGAGATCGAGAGCGGATTTGAATTTTGGGACAGGGAGAGGGAGAGATCGAAGGAAATGGGGGGAATCAGCCCTAAGTAAAAACTTTAGCGACGTTTTTAGCTACGCCAATAATGACGTCGCTAATTTAGAATTTAGCGACTATTTAGCGACGCCAATAATGACGTCGCTAATTTACGTCGCTAATTTAGAATTTAGCGACATTTTTAGCGACGCCAATAATGACGTCGCTAAATTAGCGACGTTTAAGACGTCGCTAATGACGTCGCTAAATGTCCAAAATATATACGTCGCTAAAAATGTCGCTAAACGTCGCTAAATAAAATATATTAGCGACGTTTAGCGACCTAAATTGAACTTATAGCGACTAATCTTTTAAAACTGAATAAAAGTCGCTAAACGTCGCTAAATGTCGCCAATTAGCGACGTCTAGCGACGTTTTTACATGGAGTCGCTAAATTAGCGACGTTTTTAAATAGAGTCGCTAAAAAACGTCGCTAATCCCGCTTATTCTAGTAGTGATGGAGGTGCTGATGGTGGAGTTGGGAAGAGAAGGAGATGGCCGACGGGTGCTCTTCGAGTTGGTCGACGGAGGATGAGATGAGGGTGGTGATGCTCAGGGGGATGATGGGAGTGGTGGCTGTCACGTGGATCCGGCGGTGGGAGATGTCTGGGTGGTCGAGGTGCAGTGAGGTGGAGGTGCTCAGGCGGGCTGGGTCAAGTGCGGTTGGTGACGGGGCTGCGCCGGCGAGTACTCCGGCGGCGGGTTTGCACAGGGAAGGAGGGGAAGAAGAAGGTGAATAGGGATTCGGCTGGGTAGTTATTTTAGGTTTTGGAAAAAAATAGAAAAATAAAAATAAAAGAAAGAGTACTATATATAGGTATAATGTATTGGTTGACCTAGAATTAGGGCTTGGTCAACACCCTCTTAGAATTGGGCTTGGGTTGTCATGTAGGTATTTCAATGGGCTAGGATTTGGTTTAATTCAAAAATGAATTGCTAGGATTAAATGAGGGCGATGTTGCGCGTTGCACATTCCAAAAATTATGGAAAAATTTGTATGAAGGGAAAATATGGGTGTCTTCATGTATTGTCCAATGGGGTGGACACCTTATTGTATTTTTTTGCATAAAAGCGCCCAACAATTAGAAAATTGTACAAAGATGGAAATTAGATTTAAATTAATTAAAATTTATGCGCAAGGTGTTCTTGAATTAATTAGAAGTACATTGAATTATAATTAGGTGGGACACAAGTGTCATGGACATAAAAGACTCAGAGTAGAATATTATCATAAATTGGGTTGCCCGAAACGAGTCAAGATTGTGTCTCCAATTTTGATTGGAACGCACAAGGATACAAAGTCATATTTATATATAATTAAATAAAGACGTCTGCGACGAATATTGTGTGACTAAAATGTAGCACAAGAGTGCATAATTATAAGTTATACAAAGGTCAAAATGGAAGGCGGGCACGACTAGGACAAGGTTGTGAAATTTGTAGGAATGCAATGGCTAGTGAGTTGCTCCAATTATCGAAGCAACGGTAAGGTGTACTAGGTGATATAAATATTGTATAATTAAATAAAAGCCGTGTCCTATTTCCAATTGGATACAAACTAGCCCTACTTTCTTTATCTATGCCAAGTAGACCTAATTTTGGGTGAGTGGGTTTACAGTACCAGCTCGTACGATTCACCGGTTAAACTTCGGTTCTGAAAAAATCGATAGTTCTTAAAAAAATGTTTTGATTCAAGTCACATTAGACCAATTCTTTTGACAAAATTCGATCAGATCCGGTCCAACTATCGGTCCGTTTCGATTTTAATAACACTGATGATAATTATAAGAGCGCTCACCAAACCAAAAATAAAGAAATAATAATAATAATAATAATAATAAGAAGAAGAAGAAGAAGGTGGTTGCAGATCTCAGGTAACTAATATTGGATCCTAATCTGTTGGGAACCCCGGTACCCAGAACCTGTGGGCAAATTAATAGGTTCCCATATCCTGATCCTGGCTGACCCACACTCCCCCTAATCATGCAAGAGTACACACACACCCACACACCCAGACAGGCATGCAGTGCATGAGGAACATGTTTGTGGCTCCATGTGATGGCAGTTGCTCTTTCTCTTTCTTTTTCTCTCTCTCTCTCTCTCATCATTGAGGGAGGAGGGGGCTCTTTCTTACGTACTGCTGCTCCTGCTGCAACTTCTGCTTCTCCTGTTTGGGAGGAAACAGTGAAAACTGTGCATGAAGGATGAGGTCCCCCTTTTCCATAATGCCCGTACCCAAGTTCAAAGTTTTCAGCTACTCGTGGAGTCCCCACAGCATCTCATCATGCTCACATTTCATGAGATTTGATGATGATGATGGCCTCATATCATTTGTGTGTCCCATGGTGTTCCCCTAAAACGTGGATATCTCATGAACCTGTCACCGTCACCACCCCCACCACCTCCTATGATATCAATCATCATGCCATTAATCATGTATACAAATCTATCCATATGTTCTTACAAGTGTCTCTATATTGAGTGCATTACAAAAATTACCAAAAAAAAAAAAAAAAATACATTTTTGATAGTTATATACATATTCAGGACTGTCAATTTTTTTACAGTTTTACTATTCTAGAACTGTCAAAATTTTGACCGTCTTGATTTCATATAGACTACTAAAATTTTGACAGTCCTGGATATGTACAGGAATGCCAAAAGTGTGTTACCGCCTAATAATTCTTGTAGTGCCCTTAACATTTGCCTTTAGCAACTACCTCGATTAATATAAAAAAGTTAGTTTGGTGTTCAATAATTAGATTTGGTACATTTTTTTTATTAAGATAAATATAATAGAAATAATAAAGACTTTATTCCAAAATATTTTTGTCGGTTGTTCCAATTATTTTCTTTCATTCCTGCAACACTTGTTAGATTGACTTTTAATTTTCAGCAAGACAATCTTTATTGATCAATTTGTTTTGTGGAGAGATTGATTCGATCAGGTGACGAAAAAGAATTTTTTTTGATAGTCATCAATAGATTGAGAGATCCAAAGTGCTCATTGGGTGTTGATAGTCATCAATAGATTGAGCTTGGAGCTTGGTCTTGAGGCCTAAGAGTGTGATTTCTGAAACCCTCTTGGTGTTGGAGTAGAATGCTTAGGTTGTGAGCTCAACTGTAGGCAACGTTTATTGTCATTAAACGTTGAGCTTAAAAACTTGTTGTGATAGATCGGATGATCCGACGGTAATCTGGGGCGATCCGACAGATGATCCGAAATAGACCGTTTTGCTGAATTTTGCCTGATTTCGTCACTTTTTTTTATATTTTATTCGATTATGATGATTTCTTAGCATGACCGGGTGACCTTGTATAGTTAGGGTATGATTATACACCCTATATACTTGACATGAGTTCAGGATTAGATAACCTTGTATAGTTATGGGATGATTATACACCTTATATACACTTGACATGAGTACATGCTTACATGTTATACATTGTCTACATTCCTGATAATGGCTCGTAGTAGTGCACTCATGATTCCTGACTCCCGTACATGCTTGATAGTGGCTCGGAGTAGCGCACTCCTGATTTTGAGCCCTGTAAATGTTTGATAGTAGCTTGTAGTAGCGCACTCATGATTCCTGACTTGTGTATTCTCCTGTTGTGGCTTGTTGTAGTGCACTTTTGTCCTATCTAGAATAATGTTGTTGTTTTCCTATCTTATTCTTGTGATTTTTAAATCATTGTCCAGTCTTCCATAACCCAAAGGAGAGTATTATGTCTAGGATGGATTCCGTAAAATGCCACACCAGGAATCCTAAATAAAAATGTTAAGGATTAAAACAATTAGCTTGAATAATTAGAACATCGGGTGGAAAAAATCTTCATGTTGCATGCAATTTCGTTATCTTGTCATTTTTTGAATGGATTTGGAGCACTCCATCGTGAGGGATACATTTCTAGCATACCGTCGAGTGAGGCAAATCATGTACATGTTTATTATTTTCTGTCATTATTATTAGCTCATCGTCTTGTGGAGCATACATGGCTCATCGTTGTGTGATGCATACTTGGGCTCACCATTGTGTGATGCTACTTCATTAGGATACATTCCATTTTGGTGGTGCATCTGCTATATATACTTGCATAGTTTCGGTTGGATAGTTTGGACAGACTGTAGGGCATGCAACCAAGCAAAAATTTTAGGATTTATGATAACCCTAGTTAGCTAATGTAGCGAGATGTAATTCTTGATTGGCTATGATTGATGGATGGAGTCTATTTCCTGCTTGTATAAGTTCTTGCCCTTGTACTTGATATTGCCTTGGTTTACTTATATGTTTACTGTCTATGCCATCTTTTCCGATCTTGTACTTACATGTTACACATGTTTACTTGACATGATTATGTACATGTTCATATATTCCTGTTTACTTTACATGTTTCCAGTTTTCTTTCATGTTTCCTGGTGCACTTTATTATTATCCTGGTGGTTACTTGTTGCCTTTCATATATATTGTTATTTTGTTTGCATGATTATTTTAATTCTTAGTTTGGCCTCTGTTGTTGTACTTGCTATTGGGGTCTGACACAATGATTTTTATGGCCAGACCTCGTAACGGAACCCGATGATCACTTCTATCTTCCACTGGATGGTGGCCACCCGGAGCACCAGAGTACCTGAGTAGGTTTCTACCTTATTCTTCCACTAGTATATTTACATTATTCTTGCGATGTTTAGCCTCCGACCGCGTGTTTAGTTCATGTTTTGGACTTGACATCTAGCATAGGGAAATGACATGATTAGAATTATTCTAGACTATAGCTAGAGTTGATCATGTATGACTTATACTCTTGCTAGTTCTTCATTTTGTACAACTAGCTTCATGATCATCTATGTATACATAGTTTGAGATGCTTTACTATCCTATGTCTGATTATCTTATATCTTTTATCTTGTTGATTTGCTTGTGATTGAGACACCTAGGATTGCTTCACTTAGTATTTACTGTTGGATTGTATTGTAACCCCGCCTGTCAATTATAGCCGTGACCGTATCTCGGGGTACTGGAGTACTCTAGTATACGTAGCTGGCTTTGTCTGCCCCTACTCTCCAATATTCTGGTTATAGGACGTGACAAGGTTTTAGTGGTGGCCTATACAATCTGCTTTTTAGATGTGTAGGGGTTGTTAGATTTTAGATGTCTCAATCCATATTTGTTCCTCCTTGTTCTCTTCAGTACTATTATATACCTTTGATCCTTTGAGCTACCATATGATTTCATCCTTGATCTATCTCGTTCCTCTGATTTGATCCTTGTGTCCTTTAACTTTCAAGGGCACTATTCCTCCTTCTGGTCAGATTGGTAGAGCTCAATCGATGACGGAGCAGTATCTGGTAGGGCAGCCGATTCCTTGGGTTCAGTCTCAGCATTCCAGGGCAGAGTCTAAGATAGATCCCGCGGAAGAGCATCATGTTCAGTCCAATCAGCCGAAAGTACCAGTTTATCCAGAGCAGCCAGAGGATGTTGTTCGTGCACTTATGGATGTTTTAAGGGCTTCATGGTGATGCAGCAACTCCAGAGTAATGTTCTCACTCAGTCAGTTCATACAGCCCTAGAGCAAGGTGGTCCTTAGATATTTAATTATGCGAGCAGCTTTAGACGTCTCCACCCTATTACTTCTATGCTACTAAGGATGCGATTGCCTCTTATGCGTGGCTTCAGGATACTGAGGCTTTACTCGAGGCAGTAGGAGTTTCGTCTAGGGAGCGAGTAGCAGTGGTTAGGTTGTAGTTGATAGATTTGGCCCATGACTGGTGGGCAGCTTAGGAGGTTTCCTTGACGGTGTCGATACCATATGCGAACTTCAGTGAGAGGTTTTAGACTCGATACTTTGATGCAGTATCGCGTTATGATTTTCATATGAGGTATAACAACCTCCGACAGTTGGCGATGAAGATAGATGGTTATACGGTGGAGTTTTGTAGACTCATTCGGTTTGCTTCCTCCTATGTAGCGACTGAGTTGGACCTAGCTAGGAGGTTCCATCAGGAACACCATTTAGAGATTATTCTGGCCATGGAGCAGCATGAGTTTCTATCACACCCCAGTATCGAAATACGGAGACGGACATGGCCGGCTCTCCCGTACAAGGTATAGAACGTCGTACAACGGTCATGGTTGTAGCAAAATAAGGGGGTGCATGTCACTACCCGTATCCGAAAATTAGGCATGTGTCGTGGGTACGTCCAGCCTACGTCGCAGCATCGATGGTAAAACGCTGTCTAGGTCCAAATTAACTATCTATCAACGATATTAAACTTGTCAACATATCTCAACTCCAAATGGAGGACAATGAATATGCAAATGATCATCAATTCATAATGTACTCAATCACCATAACTATAAAGAATGTAAATGGCACGATAAAGATATAGAGAAAAACAAGAGGCCAAATAATATATGTCTAACAAAATAGAGTCTAAGAGTAGCTATCTCAACGCAATACAAGTCTCAACATAATACAACTCAGTCTCAAGTTTGGAACAATCCAATACATAAATAAACTAGGCTAAGTGTTGTCTAAAAAACTGTGGGTGGTGTCTCCTCCAGATGGAGTGGCTCTTCTGGAATCTCTGGGATGTAATCACCATCTACTCCTGGACCATAATGGGTAGGACAAAATTCTCAAGATCCTCTGAAAATTATTATCCAGTCAGGATTGGAGCAAAGCACAAATACTAACAGCAATTTTAATTATATTGATAAAAACTATAAAACAGTGTAAGAAAATATATGATGAAAGAAATACTGGAATATAAGGAATACTGGAGAGACATATAATCATCATATAGAACTAACTACTAGTAAAACAGATATATGTGAATATTAGCAATGAATGAACTGGAATAAAATAATAGAAATTCTAGCTAAGTGTCGTGAAATATCAGTTCGCTATGTGATCTGCTTGGGACTAGATCAGGCTTGTTATATATGATTGGCTATGATACATGTGAGGTCAGGCTAACCATCTGGTTAGCTATGATGCAAACAATAGTCAGGCTAATCATATATAACTGGCTATGAGGCAAGTTAATGGTCAGGCTATACCTTACGTGATATGTGTGGTGAGCTATGACGCATGTAAGGTACGATATGATCTCATAACTTGCTAATATTTTTTGTCCCCAGCTAGTATGATGGATACCAATCACGACTCCTCATGACATATATCTATGATACCAGCCCTTGTATCCGATGTATCTAAATCAAGTATACACTATAACTAGAATCATAATAATGATCAAAATAATGAAAACTGTCAGAGAATGTACTCGCCTGGTATCCGAAGTTAGGAACAGTAAAAAAGCTCACACTGGAGTCTAAGAGTCCTAAAGATGGAATATAAGTGTTAAAGACTGATTTGAAAAGATAAACATGTTTAACTAGCTATATGTGGTGCTTCTAGGTCACTTCTAAGTCTATACTAGTTAAACTCGGTCAATACCATGCTACCCTAGGTTTTCTGAGTCACACTAGGTCAATCTAGTCAATATTACTCTTATACTAGCTAATACTAGACTACATAACTAATACTACTAATACTAACTAATACTTATTATACTAGATACTATTATTATATATATAACTCATAATCTATGGTATCTTGCTAATACATACTCTAATAACTTGGTATGCTAATACCTTAGCTATACATTGACTTGGTGATACTATACCCACTACTTGATGATAGTGATATACTAACTTATTAGTTAATACCTTACTATATAACTTACCTTGACTAGATCATTATAGCACCTTAATCTTTACTTAGAATTACCAAACTAACACTAGCATCACATCCTTATTTCTAGAACCTGATATTAGCACCTAATGCTAACACCCACAGCATACCCCAAGATACTTCACTGATATCAAGTCTGATATATTTTCAACCACAAGCTACTAATACTTGAACCTAGCCTTACTTTCCTGCAATTACACATCCAAAAACCCCCCAACCACTGCAGTAATTCACCACAAGCATCCTTCCATCTGTAACTTACCCATAGATCTACTGAACACATATTCTTACTGGTACCACTCTCTGACACTTGCACAAGTACACCCTTCTCCTCTTGTAAAACTGAAACATCAACAACACCTTACTCTAACCTTTAACAGAGAATACATACACACGAGTGCAGGGAAGCTCTTTATTGTGCAATGCTTGATACTAAGTATCAATTCCTTCACTTCAAACTATTGTTCAGGCTCGAATTTGAGTCCTTTATGCAATGCACAGATATGCACTGCCTGTCTTCATTGGCAGTGGTTGCTCCATCTCTTCAAATCAAGTTTTCTCGAGCTCCCCTTGATACCAGGTGTCAGTTTTCTCCCTCCTATTAGCACACCACATTAGTGCACATCACTTCTACTTAACCCTTTAGTTTCCTCCAACTGATACTTAACCTGATACACTGCTAATTATTTGAACTCCAACTCAGTTATTGCTACTAATGCACCTATTGCTTTCAGTAACTTGCTACTTGTTTCCTCTTTATTAACTCATGATATGATACTCATGCTTGCCTATGCAGTCATCCAAACATTGGCTGGACTACCCTAACACCCTCAACTGAATCAGCTCTGATCTGCATACAGATTTAACTCCTAACTGATACTAAATCCACCCCCAATAACCTAACTAACCAGCAGTCACTTGGACTGAACCACCAACATGCAATTGGAATCACCAACCTTGCAGTTCCCTCACTACATCAACTTGCCTGTGCTCGACTGCAATAATGCAATGATCACCTGCACTGCTCCTAACCATCCTTGTATGCAGGGTCTAATAGCCTACCTGAGCTTGGGATCCTCCAACTAACAATAATTTAAATAAATACACATGCACCCCGGTCTTGGTGACAAGCATAACCTGGACTTACACCTGACACCAGCTCAACTGAAACCAAATCTTCATACTGACACCACATCAATCCATAACAGTCTACATATTACCAATGTAGTGCATATATCAGTGCACTGCCCAGGTTACTTTCCTTTCCCTCATGCATCAATACACTAGAAGTAGCAGGGTTCCCGACCGCAAATGCACCAGGAAGCTACTACCTACAACAATTGGCCACTATCTATAGCCTCATTTTTTATTTCCACTATCAATAGACCAATACTCCATGTTACACACATCTAGAAATTACCATACACACACACACACACACACATACACACACACACACACACACACACATATATATATATATATATATATATATATATATATATATATATATATATATATATATATATATATATATATATATATATATATATATATATATATAATAATAATAATATAATAGGTACACAATCAAACATACTCTATGTGGCTGTTTGATAATAAACGGAAGAAATAAAACTAGGTTTATACAAAACCCTTTCTTAGGTTTACAAACAAGAAGTACTATTAATCCTATGCGAGGATGTTAAGTACAAAATTTAATCTGGATAAATATTGCTATAGGAGTCTGATCTGCAGTCGATCACTTTGTCCCTTGGACCACACGATGATGAAGAAGTGCTGTAGAAGAAGAAGAAGCTTCAAAGATTGCAAAGGGGAGTGGATGCTTGATGCCAAAATCGTCGATCACTGCTCTCTGTCTGTGCTTCGACCCTCTGACTTCTATTCTCCAAATTCTTCGACCTTGCTCCGACCTTGGAATTTTTGACCTTGGACCTCTGTCAATAGAGGTCTCTATTTATAGGGTTTTAGTGACAGTAACCGTCCAGTCGACGTAGAAGCCAGACAGTAGAGAGTATGGCACTTTTTACGCGGCAGTTATAATAACTGCCACCCACGTATAGATGATCTTCTGAATCTGCGTGTGACGCGTGTCCCATGATGAGAAAATGCGTATAACTGCTACGACGATCACGGCATACAAGCCACGTAGGTAACTGCCCCTTGCGTAGAAAAGGTTGGCGTAGAAGCCAATAACTGTCACCATGGCGTAGAGGCCAAATAGTTGTCAGGTTGGCATAGAAGCCAAGTGGTTGTCGAGTCGACATAGAAGCCAAATAGGCGTAGAAGCCTTATAGGCGTAGAAGCCTGATGCTGCATGGATAGGTAGCTAGTGTAAAAGATAGCTGATCCTCCTTTCTTGACTGAGGTCTTGAGCGTATTCAGGACAAAATAGCCTTATCACACGCCAATGCAAATATAGCCTGAGTTGGCGTATTCCGAGGAGATAGCATACGACGTGCTCCTTATAGCTGAAAATAGCCCGGTGGCGTATTTCAAGGAGATAGCGTACATCATGCTCCTATAGCTGAAAATAGCCTGATGGCGTAATGTGTAAAGGTAATGATGTGGACGTATTAGCCATAATTATGGCTAGCCCAGTCTTTGGAGATATAACCAAATCTCGTACATTAAATACAGAGATCTGCCCCCATTCTGCGTATTAAATGCAGAGACGTGCCTCGAGCTCTCTACGAAGAGCAGCTTTTGACGTGACAGTTTGTTTTGTCTTCTGCTGAGCGTAAAATCTCACATCTGCCTGTGTAAAACTAGGCAGCGTATTCCCTTGTATGCGTAAAAGCACTTTGTATCAGGAAAATGTCACTAAACGACGGTCTGGGTCTCTGTGCCGCACCATCATTACAGCCGTCGTCTGGATAGTTGTGCAGTACTCGTTGTCAGGAGTCAGGTTTACTGCATAATCTGACAGGTTCATTCGAGGAATACGAAGTGTTCCCCGTACAACTTTCCACTGCATTAAAAGTAGTAGGTTTTTACGCCAAAGTGGCGATGTAACAACCTTTTTTTTACGCTGAAGCAGCCTGGAAATACTGCATTACGCGGATTGTCTTGGGGCTTATATTTTACGCTGTACTAGCGGTGAAGTCCTGTTGTACGCCGATGGCTCTGAAGTCATATTTTACGCTGTCCAGCACTAAAATACTGCGTATAACTCTACAGCGTATTTTTTATGCTTCTACAAGACCCCTTTCAAAGTTTTCAAATTCCTCGTAATTTGGAACACTTTGAATGAAGCATGAAACGGTCAAGTCTGACTCGTTCCTCGAGGCTGATTTATTGGCAAATTTTTGGAGATTTGTTGGGATTCGGTGTGTTCTCTTTTGCCTATAAAAAGGCTGATGAGTTAACTTGTTCTTCCCATATTTCCTTCACCATACAGAGATGATTGCCGGAGTTCGTCGGGTCGACTTGAGGAAGAAGAAGATCATGCTCTTCCAGCATGTAATGAGCCAAAAAAGAAGGCGTCTTCGAACAAATGTCCTCTGCAACGATGGATCATTGAAGGATATCATATCTTCCTTTGCTCGGGATAATCAGCAACTTCATATGGTGATTCATCCAGGGGAGAGGAAGGGTCACATTAGACCACATAGCTTGCAAGCTGTATTTTCTCCCGTTGTTCGTGGACGAGGGGAAACGAACTAGCCCTGTCTTCCAGTATTAAGTTGGGTCTAAAACCTCAACTTATTCTGTCATAGCGTATGGAGGATGGGCTCTTGAATAATTTATATAGGCCCAGTTTTGTATCCTCCCGCCATTAATTATTTTTTTGTTCATCGATTGTGGAAGTCGATAAACTGTTGTAGAAGACGAAAAAGATCTCCACCAATACGAGAACCTGGCAGAACAGACTCTTGGTGTGATCCTTTAAATGAGGATGAAAAACCCTTTGTAGACGAGATTTCTCTCATATGTAATCATGTAATCATGAAGATGAAAAACCCTTTTGTAGACTGGATTTCCCTCATATGTAATCATGATTAATAAAATTGTCTTCTTTTATGCATCTGATGATTTGCCATATTCTTTGCTGTGAGGAAGTCTGAATATGTGTAGTTTCGCTATGTCTGAATAACTTTACGCTGACTCTGACAAAAAGAGTATCTAATCTCGTCCCATCTTTTACGCGTAACTGAGGACGCGTAAAAAACTGCTTAGCATTTAAGTCGAATATTCGAACTGTTATGCTGTTTTGAACGAGAAATTGCGTAGAATTCTGAACTTGTCACTTCTCTGATAAGAAAAATTCCTGTTCAGACCATCATCTTCAAGAATAATTTCCCGAAAATCCCTCGAAGTAGGGCAAGAAATGGCTGTCAAAACTGAGTCGCCATCTTGAACTGTAGAGAAAATATTCTAACTGGATTTTGGATGAACTTCCAATCGACCCAAGAAGAAGAGTCATTTTCCATGATGAACTCTGTATACTTTGGGTATTTAGGATATTTTGAGACCAAGAAGGGGTATCTTCTGTGTGAACCCTTGTGATTGGCCGCTTTGAGAATTGTTCAGATATACGCGTACTCTGGCCTGCGTATTTTAAGATATGCGAAAAGTCATAGATCCATAGCGTAGATGGGCATAACATCGTAAGTTTGTAGCCTCTCGAGCGTAAAAGCTGCTGAGCATAAGAGCATCCGGGCATAAAACTGTAGATCTATAGCCTCCGAGCATGAAGTCGTAGATTTGTCGCCTCTGAGCGTGAAAAGCTTCTGAGCGTGAAATCATAGATTTGTAGCCTTTGAGCGTGAATTCGTAGGTTTGTAGCCTCTCGAGCGTAAAAGCTACCAAGCGTAAAAGCATCCGGGCATAAAACCATAGACTTATAGCCTCCGAGCGTAAAACCGTAGATTTGTAGCTTCCCGAGCGTAAAAAGCTCCTTGGCATAAAATCACGAATCTGCTCTGCACGAAAACTTTTTGAATTCGCTGACTGTCCGCCTTCCCTGAATAATGGGCTGACTTAGTCCCCAATTATAACCGAATATTAAATATCAGATTTGGTTAGGGATTCGAGGAGTTTATCTGAACTCTATAAATACCCTAAGGCCTTCAGAGAAAACTTTTCATCTATCTTTTGCAAAAGAAAACCTTCGTCTCTTTGATTATTCTCCTTCGTTTCTTCTCTGAGCATTAGCAATGGCACCAAAACCAATCTCCTCCTCTAAGGGAAAGAAGGCTGCCTCCTCTTCTCGCTCCTCTGCCCAAACAAGAGCGACTCCCATCGGGCAGGGCGAACCTCGCTCTAAACGAAGTGTCCCACCATCAAGCTGTGCACCGGGCGTTATAGGTAAAGCTTTTTGGACGACAAGAATGAAGAAAACCCTTCGCACACGTTGTACGTGAACGCGCTAGGTCATCTTCTGTGCTGAACGCCTCTTCGAGGAAGATGATGCACAGAGTTGTTTCATCTTTTACGCCCATATTTCTAATGTGTCAGTGTAAAAACTCTATATTTCCGCAGTCTGGCGTAAAAGCTTTGACTATCGAAATTTGGCGTATACTACAAATTTTGGGTGTTACGCTCTGGATGAAAATTCCGGCGTAATAACTCAAACTTTGGCAATCTGGCGTAAAACACAGACTGTCAGATTTTTGTGTATACTGCCAATCTTGAATTTTACGCCTTGGAATGAGATTCCAGCGTAAAAACTCAAGTTTTTGCAGTCTTGGCGTAAAAGCACAGACTGTTGCTCTTTAGCATAAGCTGCAAGATTGTGAGGTTTAGTATAGAAACTGACTTATTTTTCTTGTACTTTGTAGTTAACTTGCAGATATCCCCGTTGGCTGAGGCGATGGGTTCTGCTGCTGGGATGCTGCACTCCAATTACCTGGAGGATTTGTCCCATGTGACATTTCCTATTTCTGGACCCCGGTATCCTGAAGGAAGGGGAATCCTGATATCATCTCAAGGAGAGCGAATGCTGTTGAGCATGATCAACGGAGAGCCCCTAGCGTACATAGACGGGGCAAAATACATAAAACCCGCTTTCCTCTTCGGGGATATAATCGATAAGCAATCCCAGACGAAGCCCAAGAAGGAAGACTGAGTTTTTACTGTTGGGGGCATGGTCATGTACCTGCCCAAGATGCTGAGAGATTACCCTATCTCGGCATTCTTCCATGCCACGCATCCCAGAAGGATGTCGTGGACTCTGACCCCTAATCTTCACGGCCAGCCGGGGAAGATATTTTATCAGAAAGGGTCCGACCAAGGGTTATTTGTAAGCCGCCCTTCCGTCCCGGTCATGCCGTTCATGGGATTATATCCGGGCAGTGTTTCGAGTGAAGACACTTCACTGCTCCAACCAGTCCAATTACCGACTTTCTGTAATGACTTCATGGGGTCTGGAGAAGTATACCCCAAGGTTAATCCTCGGACCAATGGGTGGGTTACCCCTACAAATATTCGATGGGCTCGTTTAGCTGCCTGGGCCCTAAAGCATTTTCAGACTAAGCTGGAGAGCATTGGTCTGTACGCGGCTGTGAGTGCTACCAGTGTTGGGTTACCTCTCAACCCCAACCTGTTTTTGGCTTTGATGGAGCGATATATCTCGCTCACTGGGACTTTCGCCACTCCACTGGGGGAGTTGGGATTGGCCCTTCACGAAATGGCAGAGATTTCAAGACTGCCGATGGGGGATACTCCTTATGAAGAGTATGTTCCCACAAACCGGGAGCTGGGGGATACGAACCCTCGGGTGGTAGCAGTGTACCAGGAGCTGATGAGCCATTATCTTGCGTACATCACCTTCTATAATGAGCTCTCTGATTTGGCTCATACCACCAAATGGGCGTCCAATCTCTTCTTCCATCAGGCCAGGGCTGCTAAGGTAGACAAAGTCGTGGATAGCAGGGATAGGCCTTTGAGCTTTCTGAGCGTGCTTAGTGCTCAAGTAGTCGATGACCTTATTAAAGACGCTGGGGCTTCAGATCAAATTCTCAACGAAGGGATAGGAAAATATCCTGCAAGCACTAAAGCCTACAGTTATTTAAGGCATTGCCGCCGGCCTCTGTCAAGGGAAGCTCAACTAGCTGGCTTCCTCTCTGTATGGCTACGCCGATTGGTAGTACCAGGCATTGCATCTTCGGATCGTATTCACCTTAACACCTTATGGCCTGCAGTGCGTCTGGTGTTCGGGGCAAGATTGGGCCTGTTTCCTGCCATGGTATATCGCATACAAGCTGGCCTGAGGGCCATTACTGATGGGCTGCTTGCCGATGAAACACGGCTTGACAGCTTTCCCAGGGTAGAATTACCGTTCCTGTATTTGATGGGATAGATAATTCTCCATAATCCCAGGATGATGTCTCCCGGCTCTGGCAGTATTTCGGGGAGTAAATTTTTGTTGATTTACAAGAATTCCATCTGGAACGTGACCACCGTTTTAGACTGTCAGTGAGCGTTAAATTTTGCTCACAGTTGGAAGCCCTTCTGCACCATCCCTACTGTACATCTCAATCAACAGGGGAGCAGGCTTCAGGACTCAGGTGAAGGGCAGACCATTCTTTCTCCTGAAGCTTTTAATTGGTTAGTCTGCATTAAACCTTCCCATTTATTGTACAGAAGTGAAGACCAATGCTTCTTGGAGCCCTACCTGCCTAGTCGGTTCGCCAGACAGTTTAGGTATGACCAATTGCACATGGGCAATGCCGTCACCAAATTCAAGTCCAGGGGTGGACTTATTGATGGAGCGAGAGGATGGCGGTATTTCATAATGGGTTACACTGGAGCAGCTTTTACTGTGCCTGCGACTTCACTCTCCATGGAGTTGCGCATCCTCCACTCGTACGCCCAGTTTTACGTGGCCATCAATACCTTCTATCATGATTTTGATATGCGTGGAAGTTTTAGGATGCTCTCTTCTAAGTCCTTGGGAAGAGACGAAATCCCATCCGTTTTCTCTGACGAGGGTGAAGACTCTGTCAATCCATATGAGCCTTTGCTGGCAGTACCGAGAGGCGAAATACCTCCGCCTGTAGAGCCTCTGGTTATCCCTGGTAAGTGAAGGGCTCCTGTTCTGAAGGAGACTTCCCCTCGCAAGAAAAAGAAGACTGTTAGTGGTCCTGTCAGGACTTCCAGTCATGAGGCTTCTCGGAGTGAGCCTGTTGTTTCCCCTGTTGGGGATGATCCATTGATTAGAGGTTCCTCGCCTTTTAGAGAGGGAACCTCTACAGTTCCGGCTGGCAGTGCCGGAGAATCTTTGCTCGAGGCGGCTGTTGCTGCTACCGCTTCAGGTAGTGGTACGAAATTGCCTTCAGGGCCAAGCCAAATAAGAATATCTTTATCCAGACCAGCAACGGGAGAAACCCCTGCGGCGTCTGTAAGTATATCCAGCGATATTCCACCCAATGAGCCTCGATTGGATCTCGGTGAAGACCTGGAAGAATACCTGCCAATGTGAGTTGGCACACCCCCCTCTCCAAGTATGACAGCTCGCTTAGCATCATTAAGAAATGATTTAGCTGTACTGGCTGCAGACGCGACAAATATACCATCGGTCATGGGTAAATGTCATTTTTATGCCTCTTTTTAGAAAAATTAACATCATGTTGATATTAACTTTCTCTTGTCTTCTTTTCAGGGAAAGACATCTACGGGGAGGGCAGCGTTGACGCAACTTTCGGCTTTGTTTTCGCTCCTGTCTATGACATGGAGGTGCCTGACTTTGAAGAGGAAACGTTTTCGGGTGCCGACTCGCCCGAAATAGTTCCGATATCTCAAGAGAAGGATGAGTCTGTCATTACGACTATGCCTCCTTTGAGTACGCCAGCCACTTCGACCGTTGTTGGCGCTTCTTCTTTTGTCGCACCATCTGCTGAAGCGACGACTGTGACGACACCCTCTGCAGTCGTTCCTGGAAGGGGATTAGCCGATATTGCAGCCACTCCCAGCGTCCATTCGGATCTCGCCATGCTGATTGAGTAGTATACTAGTATTTTCTACACCACTTTGAGAACGCTGATATCGATGGTGCTAGAGAAGAATCTAGACTTTGAGGCTCTACGGAGGTCCTCCCAGTTTGCGATAACGCCGATCAGAGACTTCAACGATGCTGGGAGAGCTGATGCGCTGGAGCAGATAGTTAATGGTTTAGAACAACCCATTAACGTTATTTGTAGCTATCTCGAGGAAGCATTGACGGTCTCGTTCAAGCTAGGTATGACTCCTTAACTGCAGAGCTTGCTGGGCAAATAAAAGCTCTGAACAAATCCGACCAGGAACAGCAGCAGGAGATGGATCAAGAGCGTGTCGAATTAGAGTATGTCATTCCCCAGCTGACTCAGTGCGAGGCCGATTATAAGGCAGAGGCAGCGAGGATCCGCAAATTGGAATATAACCTCACTAAGGCCAAGGAGAAGGCTCTCTCTTTATCAACAGCTCGTGACGTATTGAAGGATCGAATGGAGACGGATCAGCAGAACCTGACACATGTGGGTGTCATCTACGCAGGTTTTGTACATGCTCGGTCCGAGCTATCTGCTTTGAACAATGAGGCAGCAAGGTTGGAGCGGGCTCGCGCCGACGTCTTGAACTCCAGGGATGAGAGAATGGTTACTCTGGCACAGCAGGTTCGCGACTTAACTGCTCCTCCCAAATGATGTACTTTTTTGCTTTTCTATGTAATTTGCTCTTTCTGGAGATAATAAAGAGAATTTATCTGACTTTGGTGGACCTATCATTTTGGAATATAAACGATAGGCTAGAGTGAAAGTAATATCAGAGGTAATATGGACGTGATATACTTTCGGTAAGCTTCAGTTGGACATATCTATTCAGAGGTTATATGGACATAATAGAATATGATCCAACTAGAATTTGTACACAAAATACTATCAAAGGTAATATAGACGTGATAGGTTTTGAAGTTCCAAATTAGTTAAACATATCTATTCAGAGGTTATATGGACATGATAGAATATGATCCAACTAGTTCTTTGGAAGTAGTATCGTCAGGATGAGATCTTCACCATACTCCGTTGAGCAAAGGAGATTAAGCATAGTACCTCTTCAGGAATTTACCGTTGATAGGAGCCATTAACAAGTCTCCATTAGGCTTGGTTAATCTGTAAGCGCCGTTTGAGAACGTTGTCTCGATCACATAAGGGCCTTCCCATTTTGGTTTGAATTTACCCTTACTCTTGTAAGTAATGATCATTGGCCTTCTCACGGCTAGAACTAGCTCGCCAACTTTGAACACTCTTTTATTTACTTTTTGATTAAAAGCTCTAGAAATGCGTGCCTGGTAGAACATGATGCGCTGTTGGGCTTGAAGGCGTTTCTCATCTAATCCTTCTAGCTCTTGAAGCCTTAATAGGTCATTTTTTCTTGAGTCAACTCATTAGCTACTGCTATTCTGAGTGACAGAATTTGGATTTTAATGGGGGAACTGCTTCACTCCTGTAAACCAATGAGAATGGGGTACAACCCGTCGGTGCTCGTACCGTTGTGCGGTATGCCCAGAGATATTCTCCTAGCTTCTTATTCCAATCTCTTTTGTTCGAAGAGACGAACTTCTTCAAGAGTTTGATAATGGTTTTGTTGAAAGCTTCCGCCAAACCATTAGCAGCAGATTGTATGCTGTAGAGGCCATGTTTTGTATCCGATTTTTATCACAAAATTGGTGGAATGCTTGGCTGATGAATTGAGGCCCGTTGTTATGAATTATCCTTCAGGGAATCCCAAAGTGATAAATGACATGATGCTTAATGAAGCTGATCACGTTAGATGTCTTTACCTCAACAAGAGGGATCGCCTCTGCCCATTTGGAGAAATAATTTGTGATGGCTAATATGAACCGATGAGCTCTGGAAGAAGACGGGTGAATAAGACCAATGATATCCATACCCCTTGCTTCAAAAGGCCAGGATGCCACCGTAGGATATAAATGTTCAAAAGGTTGATGTATAAAATCTGCATGAACCTGGCAGGCTTTGCATTGTCTTGTATATTTTATTGCATCTGTGATCATAGTAGGCCAGTAATAACCCATCCTTTTGATACGATCTTGTAGCTTAGGACCGGGTTGATGTGCTCCGCATATGCCGTCGTGAGCTTCACGGATAATCTGCTGTGCCTCATCACCAGAGAGACATCGTAATAATCGTCCGTCATAAGTCCGGCGATATAGACATTTTGAAGACGCATCAAAATAGAAGTGTAATGATCGTCTTTTGATGGATACTGCTTCTTTAGGATCCTTCGGCAAGATTCCGTATGCTACGAAATCTATAAAGGGACTTCTCCAGTCTCTCTTGGGAGGATCTGTGTTTAAAGCGTAGCTGCGTTCTATGTGAAAGTTGTTTTTCACACAGAATAAATCTCTATTATAAAGGATCACCGAATTCTGCCTTCTTATAGGAATAGCTAAATCTGCAGCTAGACTGGCCAGGGCATCAGCTTCCAGATTCTGAGATCGAGGCACATGCTCTAGGAAGAACCCTTTGAAAGACATGGCTATTTTGATCGTTGCTTGGTGATAAGGGATGAGGTCTGGATTTCGGACTTCATATATTCCTCTGACTTGATTGACGATCAGCAGAGAATCACCGAAATCTTCCAGGTATTCGACGTCCAACTCTTTAGCGACTTGGAACCCGATTAGTAGGGCGTTATATTCTGCCACGTTATTGGAGCAAGGTTCGCTAAGAGAATATGCTCGATAGATGACGAGTTTCTCAGGAGTAACCATGACAATTCCTACTCCTGAAACTATGTTTCCCCTGGGACCAGTCCTGGAGGCACCTTCGAAGAATAATTGCCACGTAACACTCTCCATCACATAATTACATTCTGCAACTTCATCGGGGATGTCCTCGTATAGTTTGGAGATTTCCAGAATCGGATGAGCAGCTAGGAAATCAGCCAATGCTTGGCCTTTGATGGACTTCTGAGGGACGTACACCATATCATACGGTGTTAATAACATCGCCCAAGTCGCGAGTCGGGAATTAAGAACACTTGGCTTGTTCATTAATACCCGAAGAGGATTGATCCTGGAGATGATATGAAAAGTCTGGCCTGTGACATAGTGTCATATTTTCTGAATGGCGAACATTAGGGCCAAACATTCTTTTTCCACTGGATTATAACGGTGTTCAGCTTCGACCATCATCTTGCTTAAGTAGTAGATAGCCTGTTCGTGACCTTCATCATTCTTCTGTGCGAGGAGAGCTCCCAGAGAATGATCCATTGCTCGAACATATAGCAAGAATGGTCTTCCTATGACAGGAGGCACCAGAACTGGAGGATTAGTGAGGTAGCGCTTGATATCGTTAAACGCTTGTTGACAGGCTTCGTCCCATACGAAAGATACACCTTTCTTCATGAGACGAGAAAAAGGCTGACATCTCCCCGAGAGGTTGGATATGAATCTCCGGATATAAGCCAGACGACCTTGAAATCCCCTGAGTTCTCTTAGATTACGGAATGGTCGCATTTCTAAGATGGCCTTGACTTTATCAGGGTCCACTTGAATGCCTTTGGCGGTTATGATAAATCCCAGGAATTTGCCACTGGATACACCCAGAAAGGACTTTGTAGGATTTATTTTGAGTTGATGTTGGCGCATCAACTCGAATACTGTCTTCAAGTCTTGGATATGATTATCATTGTTGCGACTTTTGACAGCTATATTATCCACGTAATATTCTACTGTTTTGCGTAGGTGCTCATAAAATATGTTACTCATAGCTCGTTGGTACGTAGCTCCGGTATTTTTCAGTCCGAAGGGCATGACCGTATAGCAATATACCCCCAATGGTGTTCGGAAGGCAGTATGCTTCTCGTCTTCAGGATGCATCTTGATTTGATTGTATCCTGAAAAATCCGTCCATGAAAGACATGCATTCAAAACCGCATGTATTATCGATCATGACGTCTGTAATGGGAAGAGGAAACTCATCCTTGGGGCAGGCTGCATTCAGATCTCGATAATCGATGCAGACACGTACTTTCCCACTTTTTTTCATGACTGGAACGACATTGGCGACCCAGTCGGGATATTGTTCTTCCTGGATGAAGCCGCAGGCTATCAACTTCTTGATTTAAGCTTCAATGGCGTCCATCATGTCTGGATGGAACCGGCGTTGATGTTGCTTCACAGGATTCGAATTGGACAATATATTGAGCTTATGAGTAGCCACTTTTGGATCGAGACCTGGCATATCCTTATAATTTTATGCAAAGACGTCGATATATTCTCTTATCAGCTGGATTATTTCTTTCTTTTCTTCTTCGGAAAGATTATTACTGATAAATATCGGCTTAGCTGAAAGTTTATCTCCAACGTCAATCTGGATAACTTTATCTTCAGTGGGGGATTCTCTCTGCTCGAACCTGAGTTCCCACTGTGTATCCATTTGCTGAGCCCAAGAGTCATTCTCAAATGGTTCAGATTTTTATTCGTCTGCTTCGAGAGAATTTGGCAATACTGTATTTACTGATAATGCTCGTTCGAGATCATCATATGAGATGGAGGACGGTGAGCCATCTTGAGAAGAGGAAGAGATATCCTCATTTGACTCAGAAATTGCAAGGGAGGTGGTATACCCTAACCCAAAATGAGTTCGTTGACAGTAGGGATCATCGTGCAACGATATTCGCCTGCCTTTCCCGTAGTTGAGGCTTGGTTCCAGCTTCAAGTCATAATCCATACTTTGTATAATCTTCAAAGCTTGCGGGCTATATCTGTGAACCTGCATTTTACCAGCATCGTCATCGGAAGAATCTTCTTGTACAGTCGATTCATTGCGCATGCGACCGAAGACTATTGGACACTGACTGCTACGAGTAGGTGGGACAATAAAGATAGAATCCTCATGTGGCCCATATATCTTGATGACAATAGATGGTGACGCTACTTCCCACATATACGGATGATAGGAATCTATAGCTTTCAAGAATCTTTGTGCTATAGGTTCTATATCGTTATGGGGAGAGGATTCCTGATCAGAAATTTGAGCGTCAATGTACTGAAAAAGAGGATCTTTATTATCATCAGAAACCATGTTCCTGGTTGTATTTACATCAATCGGCTATTTGTTGCGCTGAAGGTTGATGACCAAGGGTGGAGGCTTCTGGTTCAAAGTGATCACTAGAGGATCACCTCTGTTTCCTGACTTAGTTTTGTTTAGGTGGATAGCCAGGGGTTCCATGACTTTTGGACGAGTAGTTCGCCCTTTCACCTTGATTGACAGAGGTTGTTCAGCAGAGGGTTCTTCTGGCTCCCGGTGGGATTCCTCCTCTGTCTTGCTTGACACCTCCTCCATGTAGTCTTGGGTGTACAACATGGCATCGGAGTAGTAAGATTCTACTCCTTTAAATGGGTTAAGGTCAGCAAACTCCGTTTGTACTGTTCCTTGGGCATCTACATATTTAAAGCATTGATGTAGAGTCGAAGGAACGATGTTGTGGTCGTGGATCCATGGTCTGTCCAGCAGAATATTGTAGGACACCTCTGAATCAATGACATAGCACGTAGCCACTGATCTGAGATCGCCAATCTGGATCCTCAGATGAATTTTCCCCAATGGCTTACTTTTCCTGGCGTTGAAGCCCACGATTGTAGTAGTGGTGTAAGCCAATTCGCTGGTAGGAATCCTTAGTGGTCTGAGCAGGCTATAAGGAATGATGCTGATCGATGATCCTGGATCTATGTGAATCCGGTCAACCTCCATGGAATCGACATATACAGTGTAATAGAGGGGTCTATCATGCTTGTTTTGTTTCAACAGCATGTCATCTTGAGTGAAAGTGATATTCGGGACCACCTCCATCACACTATGGCATTGAGGACATGCCACAGGTTCTTCATCAGGGGACTTGAGCTGGGTCAAGTATGCCTCCGCCTACATTAATGCTTCACTCAGGGCTTGACGAATGTCTTCAGAGAGCCTGCGTAGTTCAAATATAGACAATCTGGCTGGTGTATTAGCCAACTGGGCCAGGATGTCGAAGTTATATGGCTTCTCCAAACCTTTGTTTTGAATGTTCTTCAAAGGTTTATCAAAGTGCACCTCTTTTTGCTTGCCCTTGTTCGCTGAAGTTGGTCTCGAAGGACCGACCTCTGGTATGGCAGGTTCCGGTTCTGAAGGCTTGGCAGCTGAAGCGTCTGCCGATGCTTCTTCATGACTTCCTCCATAGTCCTTGAGGTAGGCTTTTCCTGAACGGGTTCCAGTAGCTAAAACCTCTTCTTCTGATATCGAAGATACCGTAACCATATAACATGGTTTACGCTTCGAGTCCTTCTTAGACTTAGCCTTGGCAGCTTGAGTCTCTTCCTCGATCTCTGACACCAGATCTGGATGAACCCACATAATCTTGCCTCGCTGGATAATTAGGGGTACCAGGTCATAATTTTGACCCCTGGCTGGAGGAAGATTAACGATGTTCATTGTTGTCCGGGAAATAGGTACAACACCATCCGAAACTTCTTAAGGAGGCAGATTGCAAAATTGAAGAGAGATCATGTTAGCTGTGACCGTCTTCTCGCTGTTGCGCAGAGTGATGGCCTTAACATCGACCAACTCCTGGATTTTCCTCTTTAGTATATAACACTCCTTCGTGGGGTGATGTATATACCTATGGAAAATACAGTACTTGGGGTTATTGGTACTGCCGACTTTATTAGGCCGCTTCACCTCAGGGAGGGTAATTTTGCCGCTTTTGACGAGACACTCGAATATGCTCGGAATATCGTCGTCGTCAAAAGAGTATACTTCAATGGGCCTGGAAGTCCCAGGTTTTGTCTATGTGGTTGCCGCAGTCTTTTGCCTGGACGTATTGATCGCCAGAGCTTCTTTTCCTTTGGAAACACGGGAATGGTCGCTGTTGGAGGATGACCTCTTGCCTCTATCAGAGGTAGATATCATAATTCCATTATCACGCGCCTTCCGACTGTTGTCTTCAGCGGCTACCGCTGAGATGATGAACGAGGGCCAATCATGGAACTGATATGGTCCTGTGAATACCGAGATCACTTGAAGAAGATTCTTCATGCAAATGTCCACCAACGCTGAGTCTGGAACTCCCGGAGGTATTTGCAAAGTGGCTTGACGAAAATGTTCGATGAAAGTGCGAACATTTTCTTTCTCCTTCTGCTTTACTTCGATGAGAGAGGACATAGACATGTCCATCCCTCCTTCGTAGAATCACGCGAAAAACAAAGTCTTGAAATCTTCAAAGAAAGTAATACAGTTGTCCGCAAGACTACGGTACCACTGATAAGCCACTCCCGAGAGACAGCCTTTGAACACTCGAGTGAGAAGGGCGTAATTCCCTTATAATAACACCGTCATCATACTGAAGTAGTTCATGTATTGGCTCGGTGATATTTTTCCCTCAAACAAAGCCATAGTCTGTGGTTTATATTTAGGAGGGAAAGGGACTTCATCCCAGATAGCTGGGTAAGGCTGGTTGATTCCCAATTTCTTTAGCTGATCCTTATGTTTTAAGGCATCAAATTAGGCCTTTAATTCCCGTACTGCCTACATAGGATTTTCAGCAGGTAGAGGGACCGCGGAGTGGTGAGAGATCGGTTGTATTATAACTTCAACAGGAGGCAATACATTCTCCGAATTAGGAGGGGCTACTGATTCTTGATCTAGAACAGGCTCCTTGTTCGCGTTGGATGGTGGTAAGTCCACCCCCACACGTATTTAAGTCGGAGGGACCGATGCTTGAGCTATAGCAGCTGTGTGTTGAGTCAGCATCATCTGGTGCATATTCTCCATCATGGACTGTATCTCTTTCAGAGATGTCTCCAGCACAGCGATGCGTTGCTCAGTACTTCCTGACGAGAAAGCCTTTTCGTGCTCATCTTCAATGGCATAGAACCCATTTCTCTGGATGTCATTGAAGGGCTAGTATAGGTCTCTGTAGATAATGACTCTGTACTTTCAGTATTTAATTCGGGAAACTGGCAACCCCCAGTATCGAAATCAGAAGAATACGAAGCCGGTTGTCGTGACCTCGAACGGGTATTTCGGAACACCCCAGCTTCAATATTCTCAAGGAGTTTATTGAATCTCCTTTGGCTTGGAGTTCTAGAGGGATGACGTCTTGAATTTGACCTTCCTCTAGGAACGTGTGAAGCCATGTTCACTGATGCATGTGCAGGCTCTTCTTTCTGGAAAGACAGAGAGTAGTTCAACCGGTCAAAAATCGACCGTTTTGCTTCAGAACAACAATAATTAACTACAATCCTATGACTATTACAATAGTGCTCCCTAGGAGGCGTAATAGACATACTGGAAGATCCCTTATTCTTGCGTTTCTGGATCAGATATTCATGCAAGTCAGGAGGATTTACAGAAGAAGAAGAAGAAGAAGAAGAAGAAGGCTTATTCCTCTTATTTACATCAGTTGGCATGCAGATATTGGGAACCATAACTTTTCTCCTGCCACCCGTATACAACAGGTTAGCCATATGAGTAGCAGATAATCCCCGAGGAGTGTGTCTCTCCGCAAACCGGGCTTTCTTTATGCTGAGGGATTTAACCTGGCATAAATTGGAACTTTGCTCAGGTTGGCGTAAAACTGAAGAGGCCTTCAATCGGCCATCAGCTTCTCGCGTAATCTGGAGAGTGGGCAGATTCTTCTCTTGCTGGCATAAAGGCCGAGAAGTTGAGTAGTCCGCCACTTGTTTTCCCTTGCGTAGATTGCAGGGACCATCTGCTTTTTCGCGGAGGACAGATGCATTTTTACGCGTAGAGCGCGTTTGGAATTTCTGATTTGGCGGTGAGGCATTATCAGAAACCTTGTCTGCCACGTCACAGACGGGAGACAGAGTTTTACGCGCGAGGCGCGGAGTAGGCTTCTGGACTAGCACTGAGGCATCACCAGAAGTTTTGTCTGCCATGTCACAGACGGGAGACAGAGTTTTACGTGCGAGGTGCGGAGTAGGCTTCTGGACTAGCACTGAGGCCTTGTCTGAAGTTTTGTCTACCACGTCACAGACGAAAGACAGAGTTTTATGCGCGGGACGCAGAGGTTGCGAAGCTACAACCTTGTTGGTCGGAGAAACCAGAGAATCGGCAGAAATGGTAGGGGATGTCCGGGGCATCTAGACCTTACGCAATTTCCTGTTGTCGTGGACAAAGAGAGAGTGAGAGCTACCCCCTGCTCGAAGCATGTCTTCGTAGGCAGATTGGTCGAACTGGATGACCAAGGTCTTCTTCATTGATCCTATTGATACTGTATCGTGTTGAGCAATTGCTTTCTCATCAGATGAGAAAGAGGTCCCCAGCAGAGTCGCTATCTTGTGTTTGATAATAAACGGAAGAAATAAAACTAGGTTTATACAAAACCCTTTTTTAGGTTTACAAACAAGAAGTATTATTAATCCTATGCGAGGATGTTAAGTACAAAATTTAATCTGGGTAAATATTGCTATAGGAGTCAGATCTGCAGTCGATCACTTTGTCCCTTGGACCATACGATGATGAAGAAGTGATGTAGAAGAAGAAGAAGCTTCAAAGATTGCAAAGGGGAGTGGATGCTTGATGCCAAAATCGTCGATCACTGCTCTCTGTCTGTGCTTCGACCCTCTGACTTCTATTCTCCAAATTCTTCGACCTTGCTCCGACCTTGGAATTTTTGACCTTGGACCTCTTTCAATAAAGGTCTCTATTTATAGGATTTTAGTGATAGTAACCGTCCAGTCGGCGTAGAAGCCGGACAGTGGAGAGTATGGCACTTTTTACGCAGCGGTTATAATAACTGCCACCCATGTATAAATGATCTTCTGAATCTGCGTGTGACGCGTGTCCCATGATAAGAAAATGCGTATAACTGCTGCAAAGATCACGGCATGCAAGCCACGTAGGTAACTGCCCCTTACGTAGAAAAGGTTAGCGTAGAAGCCAATAACTGTCACCATGGCGTAGAAGCCAAATAGTTGTCAGGTTGGCGTAGAAGCCAAGTGATTGTCGAGTCGGCATAGAAGCCGTGATTGTCGAGTCGGCATAGAAGCCAAATAGGCATAGAAGCCTTGTAGGCGTAGAAGCTTGATGCTGCATGGATAGGTAGCTAGCGTAAAAGATAGCTGATCCTCCTTTCTTGACTGAGGTCTTGAGCGTATTCTGGAAAAAATAGCCTTATCACACGCCAATGCAAATATAGCCTGAGTTGGCGTATTCCGAGGAGATAGCATACGGTATGCTCCTTATAGCTGAAAATAGCCTGGTGGCGTATTTCAAGGAGATAGCGTACAACGTGCTCCTATAGCTGAAAATAGCCTGATGGCGTAATGTGTAAAGGTAATGATATGGACGTATTAGCCGTAATTATGGCTAGCCTAGTCTTTGGAGATATAACCAAATCTCGTGCATTAAATGCAGAGATCTGCCCCCATTCTGCGTATTAAATGCAGAGACGTGCCTCGAGCTCTGTATGAAGAGCAGCTTTTGATGTGACAGTTTGTTTTGTCTTCTGCTGAGCGTAAATCCTCACATCTGCCTGTGTAAAACTAGGAAGCGTATTCTCTTGTATGCGTAAAAGCACTTTATATCAGAGAAATGTCACTAAACGACGGTCTGGGTCTCTGTGTCGCACCATCATTACAGCCGTCGTCTGGATAGTTGTGCAATACTCGTTGTCAGGAGTCAGGTTCACTGCATGATCTGACTGGTTCATTCGAAGAATACGAAGTGTTCTCCGTACAACTTCCCACTGCATTAAAAGTTAGTAGGTTTTTACGCCAAAGTGGCGATGTAACAACCTTTTTTTTTACGCTGAAGCAGCCTGGAAATACTGTATTACACGGATTGTCTTGGGGCTTATATTTTATGTTGTACTAGCGATGAAGCCCTGTTGTACGCCGATGGCTCTGAAGTCATATTTTACGCTGCCCAGCACTAAAATACTGCGTATAACTCTACAGCGTATTTTTTATGCTTCTACAGTGGCCTGTATCACAGTCCTTTCACTTCTCTCAAGCAACACACACACACACCATTGACATACTCACCCACACTACACACACTTATGCATGTATACATATATTTATACATCTAGTAATATACATATGCACACATGAATGATACTATGGATATCTGCACACCCTATTGGTCATTTAAACAAACACTTAGTGAGCACAAGCAAGATACTCATGATACACAACCAATCCTCATGCCAAAACCCCAAATATACAACTAATAATAATAATAATAATAATAATAATATATATATATATATATATATATATATATATATATATATATATATATATATATATATATATATATATATATATATATATGTACATGTAATATGTTTAGTTGTTATAAAAAATAGGGAAACATATAATCTTAAACACAAAACCTCAAATATGCACACAATACCATGAAGAAGACACAATAGAAACCAATAGAGACTCATTCTCTCCCTTTATAGGTATTCTTAAACTATGGGTGGGTTCCTAATGGTCCACAAAACAAATAAAACAAAATTTATAAGAGAGATTTCAGAATTTTATCTCTTGGAAGATGGATTCCCAATGCAAAACCAAGGGTTCCCTATTCAAGCTTCTTCTCCTTCAATGCTCCTTGAGACCTAAGCTTCTAGGCTTCTTAGATGAGGGAAATAAGAGGGATTGGGGTTTATTTTCTGAAATTTGGGGGAGTAATGAGGGGTTTTGGGGAAGAACTCAATCTAGGATTTCATGAACATTAAATGAAGCTTGAGGGAGGCTCCCCCACTTTCCTATATAGGGCCGGCCAAGGAAGGCCTAGGGTTGGCTAAGGCAAAAAGTCCAAAATGTCCTCTAGGATTTTCATGAAGAGTTTTCCAATAAGTAGGGTTTTCATCCCTAATGGAAACTTAACAAATTTCTAATTAAATGAAGGGGATTAACTAGTTAGGTCCCAAAAATGGCTAGTCTAGTATTGAGTCTAAAGGTCATATCAAATCTAGCCCACTAACCCACATTAATAATAATAATATAATATACTATATATATTATGTAACTATGAACACAATATGTATATAATATTATAAATGACAAAAATTCTTCTACTCTAGAAATGTGGTAGTGACAAGTCTACCCTCCTAAAAGAAATTCGTCCTCGAAATTAAACTAAACTAGCATAAGAACACAATCAGAACAATAAGAACAATACCTCAAGGCTCGAAGAGATACGGGTATTGCTCGCGCATTTTATCCTCCCTCTCCCAGGTTTACTCACTTGGAGAGTGATGTCTCCACGCAACACGAACCAAAGGAATAGTCTGGTTTCGCAATACCTTCTCCCTGCAATCCAAAATCTTTACTAGCTGCTTTGGATAGCTGAGAGTCGAACCAAGCTCGATCTCTGAGTGATCTAGTACGTGACTAAGGTCTGCCATGTACCATCTCAGTTATGACACATGGAACACGTCATGTACTCCCTCTACTATAGGCGGTAAGTCTAGTCTGTATGTGTCACTACCACATCCTAAAATAGGGGTATTTTTGTCTTTTTATTTATTATAAGTATTGTGTATATTTTCTTTTATATATTGCATGTTATATTTTATATATTATATATAGTGTTCATTAATGCATGGGTTAGTTGACTGGACCTAGAAGCCCACTAGATGAAACCCCTAACCGAAATATAGGATTATGGATTTTAATTTATACTATTCGGGATTAAACATTGGAGATTATATTTATTATTGTGATTTTATTTAATTGTTGTGGCTTACCGTTGCTTCGATATTGGGAGCACTACACTAGCTTTTGCCTTCCAACAAATTTTATACCCTTGTCCTAGACGTGCCCGTCTTCCCTTCTGATCATTGTGTAACTCATATATATGCTCTTTTGTTCTTCATTTTAGTCGTACAATATTCGTCGCAGGCGTTTATTTTTAATTCCAAATAAATTTGACTTTGCATCTTTGTGCGTTCCAATCGAAATTGGAGACACAATCTCGATCCATTTTGTGCAACCCAAATTATGATAATATTCTATTCTGAGTCTTCTACATCCATGATACTTGTGTCCCACCTAATTTTAATCCTATGTACTTCCAATTAATTTAAGAACACCATTTATATTAATTTTAATTAAATTGGTGGAAGGACCCAATTTAACCAAAAACTAGATCCAACAACAAACCAAACCCCCACTCACACCCTCAAGCTTCATACTAAATACCAAACACCCTTTTTAGCCACTACATCACACCAAACAAGGTATTTTCCCTTATTAAATCCTAATTCTCACTTTATGTGCAATTTTTTAATTGTTGAGGACTTTTATGCAAAGGTGCAATAAGGTGTCACCATCCTATTGGTAAAGACACATGAAGAACCAACCCCCTCCCTCATTGACCGGTCCAACTCTCTCCCTCTCTCCCCTTTTGAGAGATATTTATTCTATTATCCTCCTTATGGAGTTGACATCATTGACAGGTTGTGAGTTATGTTTAGTATTATAGAGACCTAGACAGCGTTCAACCGTCGATGCTGCGGCGTAGGCTGGACTTACCCATGACTCATGCCCAAATTCCGGGTGCGGATCGTGACAGTATGCCACTGTATCAACCCTCGCAAGAATATCGAAAGGTCCGATATACCGTGGACTAAGCTTTCCGCCTCCACCAAAGTGAACCGTGTCTCGTGTTAGAGAAATCCACAAGAACACCAAATTGCCAACCTAGAACAAATACAGCCTTAACATGCAATCTAAAATAAAGCAATCACAAGCAATTTTAACAAAACCTATACCTCAAACTCCGAGGGTTTATGGTGGCTGTCGGTCCAATGTCGCTGTCTGTCTGTCTTGCGCCACTCAAAGTCTATCTCTGATGAGTTTTACCTTCTCCACTGCATCCACGACTATCTCTGATCCCAAAAAGGCTCTCTCACCGATATCATCCCAAGATAACGGTGATCGACACCTCCTTCCATATAGATCCTCGAATGATGACATCTCAATACTGGCCTGGGAGCTGTTGTTGTAAGCAAAATCTACCAGGTGTAGATGATCATCCTAAAACCCTCCGAGATCTAGAATAAAAGTGTAAAGCATATCCTCGAGAGTCTGAATAGTCCTCTTCGACTGATCGTCTGTCTGGGGGTGATAAGCGGTACTGAACTTGAGCTGAGTGCCCAAGCTAGCCTGTAAACTCCTCAAGAAGTGGGAAGTAAAACGACTATCCCAATCCGAGACGATGGTCACAGGAACCCCATGTAATCTAACAATCTGCCGTACATAAATCTTCGCTAGCTTCTCCGTCGACGTACCCACTTTGAATGGTTAGATGTGGGATGATTTGGTTAACCTATCTACGATGACCCAAATCGCGACTTTTTCTCCTAGAGAACGTGAAAGCCGTAAAACGAAATCCATAGTCACATGCTCCCATTTCTACTCTAGGATAGGTAAAGGCTGAAGTAATCCACCTAGCCTCTGTCTGTCCGCCTTTACCTCCTGGCACACTAAACACCTGGATACGAAGCGTGCTACCTCGCACTTTATATTATACCACCAAAAGTGCTCTTTCAGGTCTCGATACATCTTTTTGGCACCTGGATGCATCGAGTACTGAGAGCGATGCACCTCCTGTAAAACCTCCTCGCGCATCTCCCCACTTGGCACACATATCCTAGTACCGTACCGCAATGATCCATCATCAGCAATAATGAAGTCCTCTGATAATCTTGTCCGAACTTGTGCCCTGATACTCCTTAGAGGCTCATCATCATACTGCGTAGCTCTGATTCTGTCCATCTGCTCGGATTGTATCTGTAATCCCCCCATCTGAATCCCGATACCAGAAACTAGCACCTTAATTCCCAAGCTCTCAAGATCGGCCAACAAGTGTCCATCTGTCGTCAAGTATATAGCCATCGGATACATGCTCAAGGCATCAGCGACTATGTTGGCCTTATCTGGGTGGTACTGCAATAAAATATCAAAGTCCTTCATTAACTCCAACCACATCCTCAGCCTCATGTTCAGATCTTTCTGTGTAAACACATATTTCAAGCTTTTATGGTCTGTGAAGATCTCCACACGCTCTCTGTACAGATAGTTGTAGAAGCATGAAATATGCTGGGGAATTGTACGCGTATTATACAGTCAAAACTCCCAACATACATGAAGTACGCGTAAAACAGGACTTCAAGGCTGTGTGGCGTAAAATATGACTTCAGAGCTATACGCGTAAAATACTACCAAAAAAGTCAAATTAGCGACGTCTAAAAACGTCGCTAAATAACCAAAAAACGTCGCTAAGTTGGTTTAGCGACGTAATTAGCGACGTTTTAAAGCAGTCGGAAAAAACTAAGTCGCTAAAACAAAAAATGTCGCTAAATGTCGCTATGCCGACATTTTTTAGCGACTTTAATGTGTCGCTAAATTTAGCGACGTTTAGCAACGCAGCGTCACTAATTAGAGACGTTTATTAAATTCGCTAAACGTCGCTAATTAGCGACTTATATAGCGATGTTACACCGACGTCTTTAATGACCTGGCAATACTGCCATGTCAGCAGTTTGCGACGTACAGCGACGATTTTAGCAACGTCGTTAGCGACGTCTTTAGCGACGTGTAACAGCATCGCTAATTAGCGACGTAGTTAGCGACGTAAATGAACGTCGCTAAACGTCGCTAAAAACGTCGCTAATTTTCAGAAAAAATAAAAAAATATTACTGTATTGCATTTCTGGGTTTACCAACCCTCTTGGGTTCATTATCAGGTATATGATGGTAGTAGAAATAATTGAATAAAGGACACAATAGCAGCACCAAGGAGGAAATTCTAGTGCACTGGGTAAATACAGGCCAAGTATCAGTCATCAGTTGTAAACCAAAATATGAATAATATAATAAAATTTGAAGAAAAGAAAGCATCCAGCAAATCTCATCGTAAAGAATATGGCAAATTTATATCCATACAATCGCATCCTAAATAATAATAAAAATATAAATATCTAGTAACTAGCTATACTACTGCGGAGCTGCAGGAGGCTGACCACCGGCGCATTTGAAGGATAAGAACTGCTCATACTCGTCCCGTGGAATCGACACCGATGTTGATGGAGAAGGCAGTAACGTCGGTGGAGTCTGTGTCGATATAGGCGCACCAGGAGGCCATGCCCGCTCCAAGTCTGCGAGTCGCTGGTTGTAAGAATCCATGGTAGATAACAGCCTCGTACTGCTATGAACCATTGAATCCTGCATCATCGTCAGCCTCTCGCCCATCGATAGCTGTGACGCCTGCAGCTCCATGATGTTGCGGTCTGTCGAGGCTCTAATATCATTTGTCAAATCCCGGAGCTCCATCATGCTGCGATCGAGCATATCGAATCGTGCGATGAGCATCGGATCCTCCGCCTGCGGCTGGGACTGGGGCTGCTCCTCCATCTTTCGTAGCAACTCATCACGGAGAGACGCAATCTGACGGTCAACGGCCTCCTGGATGGCCTCCTGGACTCTGGCCGACGATTGCGAGGGCTGCGACTGCGAGGGCTATATGGAATACGCAGTTGTCGGGGAGGCCCTAGATGACTGCGTCACAACCAGGACGCCATAGGAGCCCATACCGTAGTACGTACCCCTCTGGAGACCACCATCTGCGGTCACCCACAATTCGTCCGCCGACAGAGCTGGAGCGGGCTGCAACAAAGTACCAGCCTCTCCAGGTGTAGGTGCACTAGCAGTCGCCCTCTCACGCAGCCTAAGATACTCAGCCTAGAAAGGTTTGGAAACTCGATAATTGCATAAGTTATATTAAAATTAACACAAAGTAAAGTAATACTTACATAGGTCTGCGAGGCCCTCTCATCAATGAGATTTTCGTCCTTACGATGGGTGGCCAAGAAGACGGTCACCATGTTTGCATCCTCACCCCTCTGTACCTGTTAAAAATATATTATTTATTACTAAACTTAAACATTTTTTCGTGGTAGTGTTCATCGATGACATACTCATATACTCGAAGACACCAGAGGAGCACGAGGAGCATTTGCGGATTGTGTTGGATGTGCCGAGAAAGAAAAAGTTATATGGAAAGCTGTCCAAGTGTAAGTTCTTCCTGGACAAGGTGGAGTTCTTGGGGCATATTGTGACTAGTGATGGTATTTTATTGGATCCGAAGAAGATCGCAGCAGTGGAGCCTTGGAAGACCCCGAGTTCGGTAGTAGAGATCAGGAGTTTCTTGGGATTCGCAGGCTACTACAAGAAGTTTATGTAAGATTTTTCGAGAATTGTCGAGCTGATGACCAGACTCACCTAGAAGGATGTAGAGTTTGTTTGGATGGAGGATTGTCAGGTTACTTTTGATGAATTGAATAAGAGGTTGACCTCTGCTCCTATTTTTACGTTGTCATCAGGGTCTGGAGGTTTCACTCTTTATAGTGATGCATCGAGGAAAGGTTTGGGTTGTGTTCTTCAGCAGAATGGGAAAGTGATTGCCTATGCATCCAAGCAATTGCGTCCTCATGAGTAGAACTATCCTACCCATGATTTAGAGTTGGCAGCAGTCATCTTTGCCCTGAAGTTATGGAAATACTATTTGTATGGAGAGCTTGTGGAGATCTTCACAGACCACAATAGCTTGAAGTACATTTTCACGCAGAAGGAGTTGAACATGAGGCAGCGTCGGTGGCTGGAACTGATGAAGGATTTTGACATATCCTTACAGTATCATCCTGGGAAAGCCAATGTAGTTGTCGATGCCTTGAGCAGGTATCCGGTAGCTATGTTCTTGACACATGATCGATATTTGTTAGAGGACTTGGAGAGCTTGGGCATTGAGGTAATAGTTCCTACTTTTGCTATGCAGATGTGGGGATTGCAGATATATTTAGAGTTGTTAGACAGGATCAAGGCAACACAGTATGAGGATGTATCTCTAAGGAGCATCAGAGCTCAAGTGAGAGCAGGATTGGAGAATGATTTCACCATTGCTGATGATGGTTCTTTGCGGCATGGTGTTAGATTGTGTGTGCCTAGTAGGGAGCTGCGTGATGAGGTATTGCAGGAAGCGCATCGCTCTCAGTATTCTATACATCCAGGTGCCAATAAGATGTATCGGGATATGCGAGAGAGTATGTGGTGGTATGGCATAAAGAGGGAAGTGGCACAGTTTGTATCCAGATGCTTAGTGTACTAGCAGGTGAAAGCTGAGAGGCAAAGGCTAGGAGGTTTATTTAGCCATTACCCATTCCAGAGTGGAAGTGGGAGCACATTACTATGGATTTTGTATCCGGACTACCACGATCTCCAGGAGGGAAAGACGCGATTTGGGTCATCGTTGATAAGTTGACCAAGTTGGCCCACTTTTTGCCTTTCAAGGTGGGTTTGTCTACGGAGAAGCTGGCAGAGATGTATGTGAGACAGATCGTCAGGATACATGGAGTTTCCGTCAGCATAGTCTCGGATCGGGATAGTCGTTTTATTTCTCATTTCTGGAGGAGTTTGCAGTCGAGTTTGGGCACTCAGCTCAAGTTTAGTACTGCATATTATCCCCAGATAGATGGACAGTCAGAGAGGACTATTTAGACTTTTGATGATATGTTGCACACTTGTGTACTAGATTTCGGGAGATCTTGGGAGGACCATCTATATTTGGTAGAGTTTGCTTACAACAACAGCTACCAGGCTAGTATAGAGATATCACCATTTGAGGCTCTATACGGTCATAGATATCGTACTCCCTTGTCATGGGATGATGTTGGAGAGAGAGTTTTGCTTAGGCCAGAGATGTTTGCGGATGCAAAGGAGAAGGTTCGGTTGATCAGAGACAGACTTTGAGTGGCGCAGGACAAACAGCGGCATTGGGCCGATAGCCACCGGAGACCTTTGGAGTTTGATGTATAGTTTTAGATTTTGTTTTGTGCTTGATATTGGTTGTTTGTTATAGATTAAGTTCTTAAGGTGGTGTTTTTTCTAGGTGGGTGGTTTGGTGTTTCTGAGAATTTCTTTGACACGAGGGACGATTCGTTTCGGTGGAGGCAGAAAGCTTAGTCCGCGATTCATCGGACCTTTCACTATTCTATATAAGGTCAGTGCAGTTGCTTATAGACTAGACTTGCTATCTGTACTAGAGGGAGTGCACAACGTGTTTCATGTGTCGCAATTGAGACGGTATGTGGCAGATCCCAGTTACGTGTTGGATCACTCAGAAATAGAGGTGGGCCCTACTCTTAGCTATCCAGAGCAGCCAGTTGAGATTCTGGATCGGAGAGAGAATGTGCTGAGGAACCAGACTATTCCTTTGGTATACGTCGCATGGAGGCATCACTCTCCGGAGTCTACCTGGGAGAGAGAGGAGGAAATGCAAGAGCGTTATCCATATTTGTTTGTGCCTTGAGGTATGTTCTGATATGTTCTTTCATAGTTATGTTCTTTTGTTCTGTTCTATTATTTTCTGGGGGTAGTTTTTGTCTTTGAATTTCGAGGATAAAATTATTTTAAGGAGGGTAGACTTGTCACTACCATATTTTCTAGGAGAGAATATTTTAGTCTTTTCATAATTAATTAAATATTGTGCATGATAAATAATTATTTATTATATTATTTAATTATTGTTAGATATTAGTTTATTATTTTGGACTTGTGTTAGTGGATCTAACTATTTAGATTAGATCCATGGACCAACATTTATGATTAGTTTGAATTAAACCCAATTAGAAGCCCATTGATTAGGAGGATGATTAGTTTGATTAAACAATTAGACTAGAACCTTTCTTCCCTAATTAGTCTTCATAAAAGGCCCCAAGGGGTACAATGGACATTATATAGTAGCTTGAGAAAGGGGCAAGGGGGGCCGGCCTATTAAAAGAGGGAGGACAAGTTTCTCTTTCCTTTTTTTATTTCAAATCTAGATATAGAATTTTTCTCAACCAAATTCCTTCATTCCTACATCATTTTTCTACCAAATTTTATCCAAATTACTTTCCAAATCACTATTAGAGGCTATTAGAGTAAGGATCTAGAAGGAGGAAGCAAGTATCTACAAAGAGGAGCAAGGATCTACAAGTTGAAGGCAAATTTCATCCAATTTAGAGGTTGCATTAGGAATCCATCTCCCAATAGGTATAATTCAGTCTTTCCCTTAATTTAGGTTTTAAATCTGAGAATTAACCATGAGAAATCAACCCATATGCATAGGCTATCCATAGGAATTGAAATTGAGTTCATAGGAGGCCTATTGAGAAAGTTATGGTACTTTTTGTGTCAATTTTGGAAGAATTCCGAGATTGAAACTTGTTGTGTTTGTCAATTGGTCCTATAGATCAACTTGGCATATTTTTGTGTGTTTGTGGCTAGTGTCATGTCCACAATTAGGTACGTGTAGGTCGTATCCCAATAAATTGGTGATACGTGTTGATTTGGGGGTTTTTCCTTCGACACGGGACTTTGTGCATGTCATATTTTAACACGGACACATAGATGTGTGTTTGACTCTTCGTATTATTCATATATAGTATATTAGACTTCCTCGTGTCCTTCGGGATATGTTTGGTTGTGTGGTGGACTCGTGTCACAAGCGTATCATAGATCTAGTGTGATACGAGTGCGATGCACTCCACGTGTTTGTTGTATTTCATTTGTAGTCCAATTTCTATTGTTATTAGCTAATTGTAGTAGATGTGTTCATATGCATATATATAAATATATTGTTATCTATATATATGTAGTTATATGTGCTAGTGTATCAACTATCTATATACATGTGTTTGTATATATAAATGTAGTTATACTTCTATACATAATAGCTATTTGAATAGTATGATATATGTATATATGTAAGTGGAATATATATGTATATATATGTATGAAATCTAGTAGTGTATATGTGTATGTTCATATACGTATATATGTAAATGTGTATTTATATATATGTACTTGCGTATCCTGAGATACGGTATCTTAGTATCTTAGATTAGCTTGTATGGCCTAGTACATAAGTGTATGAATCCAATATCATAGAGATAGACTCATACAACGTAGAAATTGGTAATTTGACCAAGTTTGACCGATTTGACTTAGAGTTGACCTAGTTTGACTATTTTGACTTAGAAATGGCTCTTTGACCTAAATGTTGACTAGTTTAACTTATTTTTATTCCAAAAATTTGTATTGATGTTATATTCCCTATCTAGGTCTTCGAGGTACCGTATCAGACATCTGTGAGACTATTCATCGGACTTTAGACTAGTATATTCTCTGATAGTTTCTTATTTATGATATCCTCTATATTTATTGTATCTAGTGTAGATATCTATGATTTCTTGACACGATGGTTACACGGATTGGTATATCCGGATCTCGTTATAAGATGTTATTCCTTGGTATATTTGGTGTATCTTGTACAAGCCTTATTTTATTGTTCTTATTGTACATGTACAGACACTGATTCTCGGGAAGAGTCGATATCTTCTTAGAGAATCTCGTGCCATAGCGTACCATGGTTGGATCCACTATACCAGTCGGGGTTGGGGAGTATGTAGTATAGATATGTGATCATACCCTCCTTGTATCAAGTCTTGTTTATTAAATAATGTTAATCATACACCGCACGTATGATTAGCCAGGCCATATATCTTGTATCAAGTTCCCAAGCCGATCACATGTTAAAGTTGGTACTCACTCACTTAGTCATTAGTATTCTTGTTCATTGTCATATTGTTCATTCTTGTATTTATTTCCATATTTCCTTTATTGTATATCTCTTGTATCTATTATTGCATCTTGTATATTCACATATATTTACTGTTATATAGTTTATATCATTGATTAGAACTGTTGTTAGAGATGTAGTCTGCTCCTTTCCTGATTGGATATATTTTTTCCAGATGACACTGAGGAGTGGTACCCTACACATTACGGGCCTCAGAATATTGTGGGCTTAGAGTCAGAGACACTGGCTCAGGAGGGACTCATCCCGACTGAGACAAATTACCCGGGACTTGTAGCTTCTTAGTATTCTCTTGTACTGGATTTGTCTCCAGCTTATTGTTTAGTATTTCTTCACACTCATTGGTGTTATTATTTAGACTCATGAGTGTATTGTGACTATTCTATTATTTATCATATTTCATGCTCATTTCCATCTTAAATCTGTGATTGAGTATATTGATATTGCTGGTGGCTCATTATATTGCTAGATAGATTATCCAAACAGTGTTCTACCGTCGATTCTGTGGCGTAGGCTGGGTGTTGTTCCCGACTTGCATCCCTACAACGGGTGCGGGTCGTGACACATTTTTAGTGGTGGCCCATGCAGGTCTTCGAGGTCATAATTAGTGCGATTCGTAGTGGTGCTCTGAATTGAGTACTATTACTAGCCTGTTTTAGAAATAAGGACATATAGGAATGAGGACCAAAAACTAAACACGTGGAGTGCACCGCACCCGTATCACCAAATTGATGAGGTATGGCCTACACGTATCCAA
>JAYESA010000011.1:32143641-32226141 GCA_036927795.1 Iris macrosiphon
AGGCGAGTACATTCTCTGATAGTTTCCATTATCTGATAATTATTATGATTCAGCTTCTAGTATAGTATCTTCTGATTTTATGGCATGACACAGACTAGTATTTCTGGATTCATTTACTTACGACACGTATATTTTATGTTTCTGGCCTCTATTCTGGAATCACCTACTGGCATCACCTACAGGCATCACTACAGGCATCACTCATGTTTCTGGCTAGACTCATACTTGATTTACGTGTCGGGTCTTGGATTCACTTGTACTAGTCGGGGCGGAGAAATACTCGAATAGACATGTAAACATTCCAACTGGAATCACTAGAATCACCCCTCTGGTCTAATCTGGAATGATAGCAGTCGCGCACCCAGTGCGGTGAGCCATACTTACCCCTAGCCGTTTACATGTCAAAACAGGTATTTCAAAGACACGAGTTTATTCTTTCTAGTCTGGACTCTCTTGCATTTCTTGCTGGTCTCACTTATAGTTTCTGGACTTGACTCATTACATGTACTCTTGCTGGACTCACTTATAGTTTTTATCATTTAATTGGAACTGCTGTTAGAGGTGTACTTGCTCCAATCCTGGCTGGATATATTTTTTAGAGGATCCGGAGGATTGGTGTCCGATATTTTATGGACCTCAGCCTGTCGATGGTGCAGACATGGACCCCCTAGTTTAGTAGTGATTTCCGGGTTGGTAGTCGGAATCACTAAGACCTTATTTGTTATTTTTATTAGCTTTTGGTACCAAATTTGTCCCAGGTTTTGGATTGAGACTTGTATTATATTTGATTCTGGATTTTGTTGTATTATTAGTATTATTGTGGTTGTTTTTAGCAGCAGTTGTTTAGACCTTGTAGTTGTTAGACTTTTGTGTTATCTTATCATGCTTAGATTCTTGATTGAGTACTTGTGTTATCATTATGATATTGCTCCTCCATTTAGAGTTGAGATCTTGACAGGTATATATATTGATTGCGTGAGATTGTTAGCTAGATAGTAGACCTAGACAGCGTTCTACCGCCGATGTTGTGGCGTAGGCTAGACGTACCCACGACTCATGTCCGATTTTTTGGGTGCGGGTCGTGACACCAAGTTGGCATACTTTACAGATATTGCAGAGTTGACGTACTTTGATGAACTTTCCTTACCGGTGCATTTTGTCCCTTCTAGAGAATGGCGCACTTTGTTGTGTGACGCACTATGTAGCATTCTCCAGAGACGTACTTTGTAGCCTTTCGTATCACTTAATAACTAAGCAAAGACTTCTGACCATTCTCGAGAATTGTGTTCTCGACTGCTGTGCCATGCTTGGAACTTGAATTTTATCTTTTAGTAGACCTTCATGTGCTTGTTTGTGCGCCAAACCTCACTACTGGCATACTTGATAGAAGTGCACCAAAGTTGTAGCTTTCATTTGTGCGCCAATGATATATTTATGCACCAAGCTCCTAGCTCGCGCACTTCTATCATTGTGAGCTAAAATCCTAGAAGTGCGCTTTAGTATGATTGTGCGTCATCTTTTCTCGGGGCACTTTTGTATCAAAGTGCGCCAGAACTACCCGAAATAGTAATTTGTGCGCCAATACTCATTTGTGCACTAGAAGTGCGCTTTAGTATGATTATGCGCCATCTTTGCTCGGGGCACTTTTGTATCAAAGTACGCCAGAACTGTCCGAAATAGTGATTTGTGCGCCAATACCCGTTTGTGTGCCAATGGTGATTTTTAACCCATTATGGACGAATATTACTTTATTGCCTTATTTTTATGCACCGACCCTGAATTGTTAATTAATGCACATGTATGACAGTATTCTTTTAAATATGCTTAACTCTTGATGATTACTTGGTTCTCTTTTAATCCTGTTATTTTAGTTAATCCTGGTTATTTCTTGAGCATGACATTCTTGTTGTTGATCTTGATTTTCTGACATAATCTAGTGATTGTACATTATAAATGAACTCTTGAATCCTGACATTGTACTATAATCCTGATCTTGTACTAATAACCCTAATATTATACTAATAATCATGATACTGTACTAATACTCCTGATCCTGATACTCCTGATAGTGACTCGACATAGCGCACCATCCTGTTAATCCTGATAGTGGCTCGACGTAGCGCACTCTTGATTTAAGAATTATTGTAACTGTCCTGATCAAGGTTATTAGTAGCATCTGTATTGCATGACATGTATCCCCGTGGTTGATTTTGATTGTACTCGTCAAGTTACTGTCCTTTCTTGCATGATGTCTAAGGCAAATTCATGAGCACCACGGTCGGGAATCCTTGATAATTGTCCAAGCTAATAACTAGAATAATAATCTAGAAAAGCATTTAGAGAGATTTTTTTGTATATATGTCACGTCCCAGTCCCAAAATACGTAGGATTAGGAATACGTAAGCATGCCAGCCGTATGTATATGGCAACTCCAATATATGGATACCATAATACACACGTACGCTGTAATATGAATAATAACTCACATGTGGTATATACATTATCACAACTCACAGGGCATAACTAGATCTCATCCACAGAATTAAATAGCCAATCAACTATATAACTGAATCAAGTATAAAATGCTTGATATGAACTAGTAGTTGGGTGGAGACAAATCCACTACCAACTAGAATATAAGAGAAACAATATAAGAATATCTAATGAACAATGAGACTCGAATAGAAGACCTCCTCGAAAGAGATAAGTAGCAAGTCTTGTTCCGTGCTCCTACGAATAGTCATGATCGTCTACACCTGGAAATGGACCAAGTCCTCAGAGGGACGTAACAAGATACATAGAAGCATGCCAATTGAATACTGTAAGCATGCATAATAGACAGAAAATATATAAGTACGCTGTACAAGACAATCTATATGAATGCATAATGAGGACAACTTTTTGACGTATGGACATGGGTAGGCTACTCTATCTAATCTCACAACTCACACACACGTCTAGAACATCAAAAATCGATATACCTCAAGGATAGCGACCAGCACGACCCCAGAAATCGACATACCTCGAGGGTAGCGACCAGTGCGACATACTACCGTAGTGCGTGCTAGATACTACGGTTTACTAGAGTGGTTATAGCCTATACGCCTACTGATTGTCCTCCCCTCCCATGATACTATGTGTCAAGTGTGTGTCAACATATATATAATATATAATTATGATTGGAAAAAAACACACATGCAATTAATATATAAAAATAGAATAAGCATGCAAAGTACTGTAAGCAATTTGGCAACGTATCTTGCCTGGCAAAAAGTTGCAAAGTGTAAGTGTCCAAACGTCAGGCACAATAGATCAGAAACTATGGCATCAGAATGAACGTCTCCGGATGCTAAAATACATATCACCAACGTTCCCAGAATAAGCTAGATAGCTAGAAAACACTATCATTTCGTCCAATTTGGATACATGGGCAAAATAGTAATTTTGGGTCAAAGCGGGTCCACATTTGGGGCACTTTGCACTGAAAAGTGTGCCAGGGGTAAAGGTCTATAAATGGTACAAATTATAGGTCAAATAAATTTTAAACGTCAATACGAACTCAACGGTATGTCTAATTATGGATTCCGGTAAGCCTAACACAAATTTGTCCTAAAAGTCAATCATGGGGCCGCAAATAGGCGGCTTGGTCAACTGTCTCGGAATCGCGTGAAACTCGGGTCACAGGACTAGCGTGATACCACGAATCCAATGGCGCAAGTTTCGTCGTGTTCCGACGAGCGTACACTAAATGGCACGGTGTTTTGTAAAAGTTATGATACGGAGATTTTTTTACGGATACGGGTTGATTCCGACGCGCACACACGTCCGAATCAGCTTCTGCGAAAGCTCACACGTCAGGATATACCATACGCGCCTTTCGGTCCAAGGTACTCGACGAGACGGTCTCGTTTGGCGGAACGCGCTCCGTATCATAATTTTCTAATATTTTAAAAATAAGTTTTTGGTCAATTTGGAGGTTGAATAATTTTGCACATAGATCAAATTAACAAAAATTAAAAGAACAGAAAAATTCTCGGTTATATGGAGAAGAAAAACCCTTTTATTTCTTTTCGAAAATAATAAACAGGTTGATGGCAAATTGGGTGTGAACATGGGGTTTTGGATTCAAAATTCTGAACTGTTTTGGTCAGTTTTTCGGGCATTTTTCGGTCAATTTTTCGACCAATCCGGCACACGAAAACTCGTGCCGCTTGAATGAAAATCCTAGAGGGTTGGGTTGTGAACGTACACGAACAAACCGTTCGAGAAAAGGACGAGAGATGAGAGTTATGTCACCGTGAAGTAGGGACGACGGGCTGCTGTGCAAAGGCGCGCGCGACGGGCGGTGACGGTGGCGGCGGCAGATCCGGCGGGCTGCGGCGGGGTCTGGGCGCTGGCGGTCGGAGGTTCGCCGGCGGTTGGTTGTCGGCGTCGAGGGGTTCGGTTAGGGTTAGGGTTTGCGTTAGGGTTAGGGTTTGTGAGATTATTGTATATATATATATATATATATATATATATATATATATATATATATATATATATATATATATATATATAGAGAGAGAGAGAGAGAGAGAGAGAGAGAGAGAGGGGGGGGGGAGACTGTGCGCGGGAGTGGGGGGCTTTTGGCTGTGGGTTTGGGGTTTTCTTTTTATTTCCTTTTTCTTTTTCTTTTTCTTTAGTTTTATTAACATTATTATTATTACTATTACTATCATTATTATTATTATTATTACTATTATTGATATTATTATTATTATTATTATTATTATCATTATTATTATTATTATTATTATTATTATTATTGCTATTATTATTAATAACTATATATATATATATATATATATATATATATATATATATATGTATATATATATATATATATATATATATATATATATATATATATATATGATGTTAAAAAATTCAAAACTAATATTTGCACACAAAATAAATTCTAAAAATTTACTTTGTAAGTTCTAACAAAATACTACACCCAAAATATTTTATAAAATATTTTATAATTTATAATTAAATATTTATCTAGTTATATAAATCAAATAGTTGTATCAACCAATTAACTAAGTAATTAATTAAGTGGTTATCCACAAAATATGTTACTAGTAAATAATATGCACATCTATAAAAAGAAAAGATGCCTAACTTGGCACGAAAAATTATGGGATGATAATTGTAGGAAGTCGGGAATTGAAACTGACCACAAATAAATTATATATAGATTATCTAAATATTTAACACATAGTCTATGGTCGTTACACCAATGTCATACTAATGCCAAAGGGTCGAATTCTTGTGCCACGAAAAGATCCTACGAGTAGTGTCTCATGTGTAGGTTTGGGGTTAGTTAGGTTTTAGTATTAGGATTTTTTTTTTCTTTTTTTTTTCTTTTCTTTTTCTTTTTCTTTTTCTTTTTCTTTTTCTTTTGTTTTATTAACATTATTATTATTACTATTACTATCATTATTATTATTATTATTATTATTACTATTATTGCTATTATTATTATTATTAGTATTAGTATTATTATTATTATTATTATTATTATTATTATTATTATTATTATTCCAATATTATTATTATTGCTATTATTATTAATAACTATATATATATATATATATATATATATATATATATATATATATATATATATATATATATATATATATATATATATATATATATTGGATTTTTTTAACATCTTTATATATCTATATATATAAAGATGTTAAAAAAATCCAAAACTAATATTTGCACACAAAATAAATTCTAAATATTTACTTTGTAAGTTCTAACAAAATACTACACCCAAAATATTTTATAAAATATTTTATAATTAATAATTAAATATTTATCTAGTTATATAAATCAAATAATTGTATCAACCAATTAACTAAGTAATTAATTAAGTGGTTATCCACAAAATATGTTACTATTAAATAATATGCACATCTATAAAAAGGAAAGATGCCTAACTTGGCAGGGAAAATTATGGGATGCTAATTGTAGGAAGTCGGAAATTGAAAATGACCACAAATAAATTATATATAGATTATCTAAATATTTAACACATAGTCTATGGTCGTTACACTAATGTCATACTAATGCCAAGGGGTCGAATTCTTGTGCCACGAAAAGATCCTACGAGTAGTGTCTCATGTGTAGGCTACTTCCTATGAAGGGCGATACAGATTTTGGTGTCATCCTATATTATTAATGTCCAAACCACGATGAAGTGTCCTAATAAAATTATTAGATTTTATTTGTTTTAAAAAAATAATCTAAAACAAATACAAGAAATACAAATACACACGAAATACCTAGTTTGGGAGAGGGGGTTTACAATCTATCCAACTTAAAAGAATTTCGTCCTCGAAATTAAAAATAAGGCATGATTTGCTAAATCCTTCTCATCGTAATCATTTTTCAAAAAAAAATTCTTAAAATTAAAATGGCTTATATCTTCTAATCAAATCTTACTTGATCATAATCTAAAAGAATTTACCTCAAGTTGACAATGCAAATCCTACCCAACTTAAAATTTATCCATCTATTACATAAGGCTATACATTTAAGGAAAAGTTTCTCAAATTATTTAATCATGTTATTCAATCCTCAAAAATATCTCACATATTTTATGTCCTTAATTACAAAAGATAGTCACCACGTAATGTGATTGGCCTATGGGGTATATCTAGTACTATCCGTATATCAAATTTATACCAAGCACGAGCGTTCGTCTTTCCGAAATAGGGGAAGACGAAAAATAACAATAAAGAATTCAAGAAGGAGGTGATAGAATACAAGTACGGGGTTCAAGGCAATTTTAAGAATTCAAAAGAGAGTTGTCAAGGCAGTTGTGAATTAAAATCTTATTTTTGGTAAATTCTATTTACTTGTTCATATCAGAACAGTTATTTACCTGATATGATATGCTCGAACATGTCTAGAGGGCAAGTATAATTCGTCTACTAGTCAACTATATACCTCAATCCACGTAAAGTAGTCATGCAAAGAGTGAACCAAGACACTAAGATTGATAAGACCATAATACACTGATTCTAAATAGACAATTGTATTAGTGTGTGCACCCAATAATACATATGTCATGAACAAGCTCGATAAAAGAATAAGCTTGCAAAACTAGGCTATAATAGCAGCATAAGTCGAGGTAGTTCAGAAAATATAAGTACGCTAGATTATGATAAAAGAAGGTACAAAATACTTCAAGTTCACAAAGAAGATAAGACTCATCCGGTGTTGTGCCTCTACAGTTGCTATACTAACTTCTTATCTAAGTCTCTGGTCGACCAAATAGGGGTATGGCCTCTAAGTTCTACAGTCTGGATAAATATTATCTTCTTATGCAAGTCTATAGTTGGTGTCATTCAATTATACTTCATTAATGGGTCAAGAGGACTATATGATACTATGTTGTGAGGCATACTACCCAACTTACAAGAATTTAACTAATAATGTTATTGAAAACTAAAGGGTATATACCTGGTAAAGGGCACATTTCTAACCCCTATCAAGCACGAAAGAAAAGATAAGATTGACGTTGTGAAAGAATCAAGCAAGATGCAATGCGAACAATCAAATAAGAATGCGAAATCGGTGATTAAATAACTGGATGAGATCCTATGCCCAGGCTTGCTCGGTACAGTAACGTAACCGAGACAATATACTCTCGACCTGCATAGGCCACCACAAAAATATGTCACGCCCCAGTCCCAAAATACGTAGGACTAGGAATACGTAAGTATGCCAGCCATATGTATATGGCAACTTCAATATATGGATACCATAATACACACATACGCTGTAATATAAATAATAACTCACATGTGGTATATACATTGTCACAAGTCACAGGGCATAACTAGATCTCATCCACATAATCAAATAACCAATCAACTATATAACTAAATCAAGTATAAAATGCTTGATAAGAACTAGTAATTGGATGGAGACAAATCCACTACCAACTAGAATATAAGATAAACCATATAAGAACATCTAATAAACAATGAGACTCGAAGAGAAGACCTCCTCGAAAGAGATAAGTAGCAAGTCTTATTCCGTGCTCCTACGAATAGTCATGATCGTCTACACCTGGAAATGGACCAGGTCCTTAGAGGGACGTAACAAGATACATAGAAGTATGCCAATTGAATACAGTAAACATGCATAATAGACAGAAAATATATAAGTACGCTGTACAAGATAATCTATATGAATGCATAATGAGGACAACTTTTCGACATATGGGCATGGGTAGGCTACTCTATATAATCTCACAACTCACACAGACGTCTAGAACATCAGAAATTGACATACCTCAAGGGTAGCGACCAGCGCGACACCAGAAATCGACATACCTCGAGGGTAGCGACCAGGGCGACAAACTACCGTAGTGCGTGCTAGATACTACGGTTTATCAGAGTGGTTATAGCCCATACCCCTACTGATTGTCCTCCCCTTCCATGATATTATATGTCAAGTGTGTGTCAACATATATATAATATATAATTATGACTGAAAGAAAATACACATACAATGAATATATAAAAATAGAATAAGCATGCAAAGTACTGTAAGCAATTTGGCAAGGTATCTTGCTTGGCAAGAAGCTGCAAAGTGTAAGCGTCCCAAACGTCAGGCACAATGGATCAAAAACTATGGCATCAGAATGAACGTCTCTGGATGCTGAAATAACATCACCAACATTCCCAGAATAAGCGAGATAGCTAGAAAATACTACCCTTTAGTCCAATTTGGACACAGGGGCAAAACAATAATTTTGGGTCAAAGCGGGGTCCATATGTGGGCCACTTTGCACTGAAAAGTGTGCCAGAATTAAAAGTCTCTAAATAGGATAAATTATAGGTCAAACAAATTATAAACGTCAATACTAACTCAACAGTATGTCCAATTTTGGATTCCAATGAATCGAACACAAATTTTCCCTAAAAGTCAACCATGGGGCCCGCAAATAAGCGGCTTGGTCAACTGTCTCAGAATTGCGTGAAACTTGGGTCACAGGATCAGCGTGTGGCGCAAGTTTCGTCACGTTCTGACAAGCTTATACTAAATTATGCGGTGTTCTACAAAAGTTATGATACAGAGATTTTTTTATGGATATTGGTTGATTCTGACGCGTACACACGTTCGAATCAGCTTCCACAAAAGCCCATACGTCAGGATATACCATACGCGCCTTTCGGTACAATTGGTACGAGATGAGGCGGTCCCGTTTGGTGGAACGTGCTCCGTATCATAATTTTCTAATATTTTAAAAATAATTTTTTGGTCAATTTGGAGGTTGAATAATTTTACACATAGAACAAATTAACAAAACTAAAAGAACAAAAAAATTCTCGGTTATATGGAGAAGAAAAACTATTTTATTTGTTTTTAAAAATAATAAAGAGGTTGATGGCAAATTGGGTGTGAACATATGATTTTGGATTCAAAATTCTGAACTATTTTGGTCAGTTTTTCGGCCAATTTTTGGTCAATATTTTGACCAATCCGGGACACGAAAACTCGTGTCGCTTGAATGAAAATCCTAGAGGGTTAGGTTGTGAACGTACACGAACAAACCGTTCGAGAAAATGATGATAGATGAGAGAGTTACGTCACCGTGAAGTAGGGACGACGGGCTGCTGTGCACAGGCGCGCGCGACGGGCGCGGACTGGTGGCGACGGCGGTTCCGGAGGGCTGCGACGGTTGGTCGTCGGGGGTTTAGGGGTTCGGTTAGGGTTAGGGTTTGCGTTAAGGTTAGGGTTTGTGAGATATATATATATATATATATATATATATATATATATATATATATATATATATATATATATATAGAGAGAGAGAGAGGGGGAGACACTATGCGCGGGGGGGGGGGGGGGGGGGGCTTTTGGCTGTGGGTTTGGGGTTAGTTATGTTTTACTATGAGGAATTTTATTTTTCTTTTTATTTCCTTTTTATTTTTTATTTTTTTCTTTTTTGTTTGTTTTATTAACATTATTATTATTATAACTATTACTATCATTATTATTATTATTATTATTACTATTATTGCTATTATTGTTATTATTATTATTATTATTATTATTATTATCATTATTATTATTATTATTCCAATATTATTATTATTTCTATTATTATTAACTATATATATATTTACATATATAAATGATGTTAAAAAATCTAAAACTAATATTTGCACACAAAATAAATTCTAAAAATTTATTTTGTAAGTTTTAACAAAAATACTACACCCAAAATATTTTATAAAATATTTTATAATTAATAATTAAATATTTATCTAGTTATATAAATCAAATAATTTTATCAACCAATTAACTAAGTAATTAGTTAAGTGGTTATCCATAAAATATGTTACTAGTAAATAATATGCACATCTATAAAAAGGAAAGATGCTTAACTTGGCACGGGAAATTATGGGATGCTAATTGTAGGAAGTCGGGAATTAAAAATGACCACAAATAAATTATATATAGATTATCTAAATATTTAACACATAGTCTATGGTCGTTACACCAATGTCATACTAATGCCAAGGGGTCGATTCTTGTGCCAGGAAAAGATCCTACGAGTAATGTATCATGTATAGGCTACTTCCTATGAAGGACGATACAGATTTTGGGGTCATCATATATTATTAATGTCCAAACCTCGATGAAGTGTCCTAATAAAATTATTGGATTTTATTTGTTTTAAAAAAGTAATCTAAAACAAATACAAGAAATACAAATACATACGAAATACCTAGTTTAGGAGAGGGGGTTTACAACATGCAATCTCGGTATCCCAATGACACCTAATGGATTTGGGGCTCTCCTTCGTGAGGGGCACACTTCTTGCACACTGATGAGTGTTGCACTACCAAAAGAGATAAGAAATAATTATACCTGATAAATTTATACTATGTACATATTCGTTTAGATAACCCGGATAGTCTGCAGGGCATATGGCTGTAAGGAATCTTAAACTACATGTGTTAGTAACTAGGACTGTGATAATCCTAGTTAGCTAATGATAGCAAGCCATAGAGCATGATTTGCCATGATCGCTTGATTTATAGTCTAGTCATGTCCTGATTTCATTAACAGCTGATACGGAAATGGTAACCAGAGTACTGATTCTAGATGTCCTTCTTTAATTACTCATGAACTGCTTAAACTGTTATCTAACCCGTTGTACTTATTTAACTTATCATTATGTTATTTCTTACTGATTTGTCTGCATGTTGGTTTTAGTTCATAAGTTTGGCTTCCTTGTGGTACTTGATGTTTTGGGGTCTGACCCCACTGGTTTTATATGGCCAGATTTTGGAGCAGGACCGCAGGATCTCCCGTACTTCCTACCTAAAGATGGTGAACACGAGAAGCACCCGAGGACATGAGTGGGTTTCTTCTTCCTTACCCACTTGATCTTGTACATTAATCTTTTAAGGCGTTTAGCCATCGAGCATGTATTTAGCTCGTGTTTTGGGACTTGACATTCTAGCCTGCGGGCCTACATGTAAAGCATATTCTAGACTATATCTAGAGGTGATCATGTAATATTGTAATCTTGCTAATTCTTTATTTTGGTACTAGCTTCATGATTATCTGGGTATGTATAGTTTAGGACGCCTTACTATTATATGTTGGTGATCATACATCTTGTAAACTTGTTGCTTGCTTGAGATGGAGACACCTAGGATTCTTGACCCAGGATTGCCTGATGGATTATAAAGTAAACCCTCACATGTCTAGACAACCATGACCGTATCTCGGTGATGTAGAGCACTCTGGTATACGTAGCTGGCTTTGTCTGCTCCCTCTCTCTAGTATTCTAGTTCTGGGGCGTGACATTATGTTTCCACCCTCAACTCATATATATAGTTGAGAAACTATATTTTAGGTCATAGGAATTCCTAAAATAGAAACCCCTAAAATAGGAAACTCATTACCTAAAATAGCCCAACACCAATCACCAATTATGGACGTCCAAATCTGTTTAAATCAAATATTTGATAGAAATTTATAAATTTAATCAAATTAAATATTTAATGTAGATTTTTAAATAACATATGATCAAATATTTAATCAGATTTAAGCCCCAAAATTTGTTGTTACCAAATCCAGACTGGACTCAATACTAATTTGGCATCTATGAAGGTTTATGGCAAGCAAGCTTGCCTTTCTTTGAAGATTGTTCTCCTTTATTAGAGATATCTAATAAAGGCAACTCATACAAACACAACCCCACCAGTCTTTCTTCGAAATCTGATTCCCTTTTTTCTGCATCTAATTGTGCTTGAATATAATCAAGGCAGATTTCTTTAGGCTATCGATATGTTCTCAATAATGCTTCCCTTTATACTACCTGACTCAAACACCATAAGTGCTTGCTGGACCGTATTTGAAGCCCCCCCCCCCCCCCCCCGAATCCCTAGAATCAGGTCCTGTATCGATAGCAAACCCCTCTCCAGAAGACCCAACTCCCTCCTTGCTGGACCCAACTTCATTACTACCCTCCTTTGGGTTGATATGTTGACCTTAAACCATTCCTTCTATCTCTTCCTCAGCCCTCATGCTACCCGAGATTTTATCTTCAATATTTTTCTCCTAGAGTTAATCCTTTGTTGCAATTTCTTCTGAACATTAGCTTCTAATATAGCAAAAAAAATTTGCATCGTCTTGGAACAAGGATTCCATGTTAGTCAACTATATTTCAAGCTCCTCTATAAGGTCATCTGTGGCATTGATTTCTGTGAAGATTCTCACATAGGATGGTCTCTCATTCCTCGTTGTTTTATTGTCAGTATAGAGAGTCTTGCCAATCACACTAGCCATCTTCATGATGGAAGGTATGCTCCATAGTTGTTGAGAAAGCCAAGAAAACCTTATCCAAATCGAAACTGCAAATAGCTGATCTTATGCAAAGTTAGACGAGGAGTCCCATCGTCACATAACAATAAGTCTTCCGTCAAAGATCCAAGGACCATTTTCACGAAAAAATATTTCTAGGCTCCCTTTTAGTTGCCACAAACGCAGAGTATATTGAAAATGCGATGTGATCCAAACCGAAGTTGGCCCATGAGATATGATATTGGACTAGGCCTATATGTCTCAAAAGAAAATTTTCTTGTAAGGCATGAACCAATCTCAATTATCTACACCTCATGATCCCACCTCCTACCTAATGTGGAACTAAATTACCAACTCCATTAACACCTCCCTTAGTTCATTTATGCTAACCTAACAACCTTAGTACACCTGGCTACCTTTGTTTGTTCCAGCTAGCCTAGCATCCTTGCTCGTTTCTGCTAGGAGAACAACCTTAGCATACTTCGACTAACTTTGCTCATTCCCGCTAGCCGAGCACCCAGGAAATTCAACATATTCTCATCTCGATCCATTAGACCACAGAACCAAATCTGACATATTTATCCACACCACCATTGTGTGCCAACTACAACATAATGTTCCATCTAGTTGCCTCTAACCTTAGGTCTGATCTGCCTTCAGAGCACCTTATAGGGGATGCTCCTACTCCACCTTGAGAAGAGCCCGTATAATCTGATTAAACGAATAAATGTTCAACACAATCTGTCTTAAACTAATTAAAGCCGACCAAATCAGCCCCGTGACCTTGGGCTCTGATACCACTTATTGGGAATGCAGTGTGACCCAAACCGGAGTTGGTCCATGAGATATGATATTAGACTGGGTGAATATGCCTTAAAAAAATTCATGTAAGTCTTAAACTAATCTCAATTATCTACACCTTATGATCCCACTCCTACCCGATGCGGGACTAAATTACCAACTCCATTGTCACCCCCCCTTTGAGCACTTATCTAGAAACGAGATACAATCCAACAGAGCATAGCTACAAAGTTGTTCATAATATGGTCTATTATTCGTAATGTACAGAACTATGATGTTCTTCCAAAAATTACTCCGTCTATGCCATTCATCCTTCGTGATTTTAATAACTTTTCTTCCATCCACTATCTTTGACTCAATATATTGCATCGATACCTCCTCTCTAACAGTCCCAAACACACACATTTTCGTCCAAAATATCGGAGGAGACTTAGAAACTTTCAATAGATATATTGTAGTTAGAGGCGAAGGAACAAACACTTAGGGTGCATCCCCATGAACTTTTACCGTGTGGCTCCAATTGGCTTGTGACGAGTCAAAACCTCCTATTTCCATTTTGGGTGCCCCATCTATAGCCGCCTGGGTCAATCTAGCATGGATTTATTAGGAATTCTATCTCCCTAGGAGAATCATTCTTCGGTATGGAGACTTATTTCCCTTTCAAGACCTCTCTACCATGGTCCAACCCTCCTCCCTTTCCTCCCCAATAGATGACATACCTATCGCGATGCTCCAAATCTTCCCCAACAGTCGAGCCTCTCTCTCTCTCTCTCTCTCTCTCTCTTTATATATATATATATATATATATATATATATATATATATATGCTTTTTTTCTTGTGTTTTATCAACTACTTCAACTATAAATTAAAGAAAATCTATTAGATTTGGAAAGTCTTTTTTAAGTAATACAAGGGTTAGGAAAATAATAACAACGATATAAATAAGACCTTATTGACGAACTTAAATTTTTTTTGTTTAATCGTTTGAATCTGATTCTTCTATCAAACATTGTTAGGACATGTTTTTTTTAATTGCAAGGGGAAAAGAATTTAGATTTGAACTTCAAAGAGTTTGAAAGTGCATGGAACCCATACACTTTCTTGTCCTCTAAGTAGAAAAAGGTGTTCTTTTGGGATAAGATAGTGACAAATTGAAAAATGTATAGTATATTATAATAATAGATAATGGTAACTAATTTGCATAACAAATTAACATAATGGTTAAATATTAATGAGATTAATAATTAGTTAATAATATAAAATAATTATTAAATACAAACGATTAATATCAATAAATTATCTAGATTACTAAATACAAATAATTGATATTAACTAATTATCTGGTTACCAAATTAATTATCCTAAATTTTATAAAAATTAATTATTTATTTATTAATTTGTAATTATTTACTATATATTTAACTATGTAATTATTATTTGAAGTTAATTATTTACCCTTACAATGTATACAATGATAGGAAAAATATATGAATATAAAATAATTTATAAACTATATATATTAATTACATTTTTTCTCTTATTAGATAATAGTAATTACTATATCAAATGATGGGCTCTAATTAAGTAATTAATTGCCCACTATTAATTTATTATATTAATTATTGTTATTAACATAACAAAATTTATCTATTAACTTATTACCTAATTAAGAATAAAAATTTTGATTACCACAACTCCATCCAATATGCTTTCTTCTTGAGATGACGTGAAAAATTGGATTTGGAACTGCTACTTCAAATTCTTTTCCTACTTACCGTGGAACCAAACTTAGGATTAGCTGATTATCCCACTTTTATGTAAACGTGTAAATTAATCCTTACATTTTTATAACTTACCAAAGAAGCCCTTAAACCATGTCTACCTATAACATTTGTAAAGGCTGGATCACAATTTTTAGTGAAACAATTATTATTGGCGAATGCCATATGGACTAGATTGATTCAAAAGTGCTCCGAGAGAGGAAAAAGAAACTCTAAGGACCTATTTGGTTGTATGAAAGTGTACGAAAGTATAAAAATAAAAACAAAATTTAATTTTTAAAATAAAATAAAATAAAATAAAATTTGCGTACATGATGTGTATGTATAAATTCTAACTTTTCAAAAATTGTTTGGTTGATGGAATTGAAACATATGAAAGTGAACAAAAAATGAAACTTCATTGTTTTAATAATTGTTGAATTAGATGTTGGTTAGAAATATGGTAAACTTTGATATGCTATAACCCATTTTTTTTATTGAAATCATATTATTCTAATTTAGTACAATAATATAAATTATTATTAATATAGACTAGTATATACGCACGTGCGTTGCACGTATTTTATATTACTTAAAAAAATAGTTTATTAAAAGAAAAACTACAATTTCTTAATTTTATTATAGGTGAAAATATAATAGAAAAAGTTGGAAGAAATTAAATGACGAAAATATGAAATATTTCTCTTATCTCTTGGGTTCATGTGCCTACTTTGCATACATGCTTTATTAACTTTTGTTTTATTATTCAAACTACCTACTTTGCATGCATATCTTTGTTTTATTAACTATCATTCCCCAAGTTGCCTCATGCATGCATGCATACATACATTTAATATGCATTTAATTACTATTTTTAATTACTTAGATATCCTTATCAACATTAATACATATTGAAATGTAATGAAGGATATTTTTGGAACGAAAAACTTTCACGGTGAAGCCTAGTTTTGGCATTATATAGTAGAATAGATTATTATTACTATTATTAATTATTACTATTATTATTATTATCTAAAATATTCTCTCTCTCCATCACAGTTCTTATCCCCCCATCTCTCCTCACAATAGTTACTTAAAATAGGACTTATGCTATGCCTACAACCAAATGCCTACAACCAGCTTACAACTGTCACGTGGCGGCCATGTGACGGCCGTCCATTGGAGGAGGGGGAGAGGTGGGACCCGGTGGCTGTCGGGTGGCCGTCATGTGGCAGAAACTTTACGTGGCGGTCGTTCATTGGAGGGAGATGTGGGACCGAGTGTGGCCCACATAGCAGGTGGGAGAGAGGGTTGTAAGAAGGTTGTAAGCATTTGGTAGTAAACTTAACATCATTGTTAAAATAGAGAGGAAAAAGTTACATAAAGAAAGATTTGAGGGAGATTATTTTTCTTCCCGGTCGGAGCTCCCTAGGGTTCGAGGCTTCCCGGCGATGTGGGTTTTGCTGCAACGTTTGAGGGAAGGAGCTCGGTCTGCGTGCTTAGCACCGCCGTCGGAGGAGGAAACGGCTGGGGAACTGTAGCGGTCAGGGGAGGCAGCGTCTGGGGAGCTCAGTCTGGAGAATTGCATAGGTCGGGGGAGGCAGCGTCTGGAGAACTTGTCACTACCACATTTCTAGAATAGGGGTATTTTTGTCATTTTGTATTAGTATAAATATTGTGTTTATATTTTGTTTAATATGTAATGTGTATTATATATGTTACTATTATTATTAATTGTTAGTTGATTAGTCTATTTTATTTTAGACTTGACATTAGTGGACCTAACTAGACTTGACTTGACCCATTGATTCAATTAAATAGTTAGTCATGATTAGATTAATTCTATTAAACCTATTTAGACTCAAGAATAGAATATTTCTCCTATGGTTTAGTAGATCCTATTCATGAAGGAATGAGAGGGGCACTTGAGTCAATTCAAACATTCCTCAACCTAACCCTAACCCTAGAGGAAGTTTATATAAACCTCTCCATTCATGAGTAGCCTCCATTTATTCCAAATCCCATCCCTCTTATTTCATTCCAAGGAGGCTAAGGGGCTTAGCATTACTAGAGGAGCCTTGGAGAAGAAGTCACATTGGGAATCCATCTCCCAATAGGTAAAACTCTTGTCCCTCTTGTCATTTCAGTTTTTAATGGTGAAATAAATTTCTAGAAACCTACCCATGGTTAAGGACTACCCATAGGAAGAAGAACTAGGTTCTTTGGAGACCTATTATGAAAGTTACATTGAGTTTTGTGCTAATTTGGAAAAAACTCCGAATTTGGACCACTAAGTGTTTGTAAGAATGTCTCATAGGTGATTATGGAGTGTGATGGATGATTTAAGAAGGTACACGTATCCACAAATGGATACGGGAAATCCGTACCATGATACCCATGATACGGTGGTGTAGATGGGTAGCTTCAATGCATTTGGTGTCCTAGCATGCCAATTTCTTCATAGTATATTAGAATAGCTATTATATATATTGTTTATACTATATTAAGTATTTTAGGTGTGTTCATATTGATATGGGAGTGTGTAGGTGTTGGTATCAAGAGTATCATACGTGATACTTGTGTGTGGCCTATTGATGCACATTAAGTGTTTAATAAAATTGCTTGTATAGTTGTTGGTACCTTGAGTGATATATCATGGCTTGATACATGGATATCATATTGTGATATTGAGTTCTTGGTGCCTTGGTGTTGTTAAAGTATTAGGTTATGTGCACTGTGTGCTCACTAAGGTGCACAGTGATGTACACATGCAGTCTATGTGCACAATTGATCTAGCTAGCAACAGATGTTGGTGTGGGACTGGTCTAGGGTATACAAGGCAGTGGGCAGAGGTGCACACTGCACACAGGGAGAGCATTACAGTTTTACCCTTGCTTCAACTCAACAGCTCGTGCACTGAAGAGCATCATTCAGAATGCATCAAGTAGCCAACTGCATCAAACTCTGCAAGCACAGGAAGGATGCAGTAGCAGTATCATTTCAGCAAAACAGGGAGGATACATGTGCAGAGCATGAAGCAATTTATAGCAGTGCAACAGTCTTCAGGTGCAATCTCGAGGCAGTACAACAAGGGGTTAGGAGCTGCTGTATTGGCTTAGAATTTGCTGTACAAAGCCTTGGGGCAGAAGGAATAGATAGCAGTGCAGGATGTTTGGTTACAGGTAATCAGTTAGCAAGTGTGGTTGGGTGGTAGCAGGTTTTGATAAGGGGAAACTCAACTGCACAGTGCAACTTGCAGTGTGCTGCAACATCAGGAAGAAGGAAAATGCAACAATAGGTTGTTGTGTGCATCTGAACGAGCATAAACAACACCACCTATAGACAACAGCATCAGCTATAACAACAATTAGAATAGGCGGCAGTGCATGCGCACATGAGTGTGTGTATATGCAAACTGAGTTGGGGGAGATAGCTGGAAGTTGAGGAGTTGGGTGTTTGGGCACTCGGGTGCAGTGGGGTGCAGTCCTTGTACTGCACCATTATCTCACCCATGCAGGCATCACACTGGAGGTTAGTGCAGAATTAGGGGAGTTGATGAGCATTAGTATAAGACAGAGGGACTTGTACTGTCTTGCTGTGGTGGACTGCATCACAGTGCAGTCCATTGTGGGTGAGCAATAACTTGTTTTGGCAGCAAGAGCAGGGGAGGTTCATGTAAGTTCAGAGCATTTAACAATAGCTCAAGAATTCATGTGCACTGTGTGCTCAGGTTATGTAGTAGTGCACTTGTTCGCAGTCCTGGGCAGTAAGCAAGTGTAGATTGGTGCACAGTTTTCCAGTGTGCAAGTGATTATGGAGTATCAATTCGGTGAGTATAGGTTGTGTCCTATGCACCATGGCTATTCCAGAGTATAAGAGAGCCTATATTTGTGTATCAGGTTGTGAGGCTAATAGGGATGGTTGTTGTATCATTAAGGTGTCAAGAGAAAGGGCAACTGTAGTTCTTTTAGTGAGAGGTAGTAGGAATATGAGTGTTGGATATCTAGTGTCAGTTATGGGTGGTTGATGGAGTGAGTTTGTTCAAGTTAGCATATAGGTAAGGTTTGATACCAAGGTATTGGTACTTGGTTGAGGTAAGGGTATCAGTTATTAGGTATCCCACGTGTTCTAGTATTGTCACACCCCAGTCCCAAAATTTCGTGGGACCGGACGCGTGGCAATGGCCAGCAGTACGCACCGATGGACAAACCCAATTTAATGGATCCATCAGGGCATACTTAAGCTGTAAAATCAAGTCTACGACAACAGGCACAACTAATCTCATCCACACAAGATATAAAATATGATCCACAGAATAAATAAGGAATGTAAATCATCAGCTAGTCTCAACAAATGCTTCGGAGAATAACCCGTTAAATATCTGATACAATGGTTCAACAGACCCGAATATAAATGACTGAAATAATAAATACTAAGCAGGAAACATGAATGCTCAGGAAAAGTCTTCGGCTAACACCTCATCCTCGGATGGCGGTACGGCTCCTGGATCAGCTCCTGCTGCGGTCCCGTATACCTCGGGATAGATCTCGTCCTCAAATCCTGGGGACATAATCCATATCCAGGTCCTCAGGGGACATAGCAAGGTACAGAAAATATACAAGCCAGTATATAAGCAGTGCAGCAAATGATAAGATAAATAGGGCAAGTGAGTAACCATCTATGTGAAAATGCAAGTAAGAGCAACACGAGTACTCAAGCTGAGCCACTACAAGCTCTGTGTCGGGGAGCCGGTAGCGGTAATAACACGTAATGTGCCTAGCTCTGCTACGAGAGTCTACGGTCTCACAATAGTAGTAGATATATATATGAAACAGCCTGTAGCCTGTGTGTCTCTCCCCACCCAATGTAACCACGCATATCATGACCATAACGTCTCAAGTCTATGTCAAGCAAGATCATAGCTAATGCAACAAGTCATATATATCTATGAATATAGTATCTCTGTCAAGTCCTGTATTGTAACGTCCCGCAACCGCTCAGAGCATTACGCTGAGTCGGATTGAATGAATCAAATGCTGGTTACATTTGAAATATTGGATTTTTGGGAAGAAGGATTAATCGAGTTGGTTTCAATGTGCAGATGGCTAGCGGGTTCGATGGAAATCAGGTGTTCGTTCAGAATATTTCTGAGTAGCTGGATGGAAGCGATAATGCCGTCTTCCTTAATTCGATCGGTCGGATGATTTGGAGAGCACGACCTGCTCGCACGGTCATACCAGTTGAGTAGATCGTGCTTGCATCAGACCACGGGTTCAAAGGATTGGCCGTATCGGTAGGACAGGATGCCTAACGGGATCAAACATAGTGAGTGGGCTCTTTCCCTTCTCCTCTACTCCTTCATGCCTAATAATATGGAAAATACGTAATAGGCTTGAACACTTGGGCTGAAACATTGAGAATCACTATACTGAGGCGTGCATAGAGTGTATGTCGTTGGCTTGGTAGGATTGTGGCTTGAAATAATTTACGCGTTGGATAGTTGGAGCGATAGTTCGATTATGCATTTGAGGCAGTCGGTTGGATACTTAGGATTATACTTGGACGGTTGGAATGATACACTGAGGCAACGGGAATATTGGGAACGTCGGGAATTCGGGCGAGCGAACGTGCATCCGTGCGCGGGTATCACTTGGTCGCTTTGTCTTGCAAAGCGAGCAATTGTGGTTCGAAACCGAACAACTGCATCGGCGAGGGCGTTGTGTCGCTTGATGGGGGGCATCGTGCCACAAATGGGGGATTGTGCCACTGAAATGGCATTGTGCCATAGAATTTGCTTCGAGCATGGGTGTTCCACCAATTTGGACTCTGTGTTGAGAAGAGGCATTGTGCCTATGAAACATTTGATATATTGGTGCCTTGGGCTAATATTGAGGTCGAGATTTGGATTCCTTGGTTGGATATGTTGGAAGAATGGTTATGGATATTTGGTTGGATATTGGTTGAACGAGTCTAGGATCGCTTGGTGGGGCGAGAATGTTTTGATCCTCTCGTCATACCTACTGTGTCTGCATAGTCACGGACAACCTGCGTGGCACAGGGTTTGATTTCCTGGAACAGGATGAGGCACCGGGGCACCGGGACCATTCCACCATGGAGGAAACAATGGGCATCGCGCGATTGGGCGCAGTGCTGGTAGTCCGATACCACCAGGCAGGAGTAGCTATCCAATCCTGGATCGGGTAGGATTGCCCTATTGATCTTGGTCTGATCAATGTCCTTCGTGGCTTCTGGCCAGTGACTTCATATAGAATAAATGTTGGCTTGCTTTACTTTGGTTGGTATGTTGCATCGTGTAGGCACGGCTACCTTGCCTCGGCAAGAGTGTGCGTTCGTGTTTGGAATAGAATACTTTGGTTGAGGATGGATGTTGAGGCGAGACTGATGGTTCGATATGTTATCGTGCAAGTGATGGCATTGAGTTAGACGCATTGGATATACATAAATGCTTGTCGTTTAGTTTGAGATTGAATGCTTGCATGCATAAACTGCTTTACTGCTTTCCTTAACATGTCATTCATATGCCATGAAACAAATCTAGGATTCAACTAGAAAGATCACCATATAACTGGTTGTATTCACTATTTTTACTTAGCGTTGGCTTAGACGAGTGGGTTACCCCGCTCACCAGTACGGCTGTGTACTGACCCACGTTTGTGGGCAATATTTCAGGTACGCAGGCGTAGTGGCGCTGCTTGGATATACGGGACAAGATGTATGAACTGTAAGTACCTTTGTGGGCTAGAGAAAAGAGCAAGAGATTTCATCGTCTCCGTGGCATCGCCTTTGTGGCATTGCCTCGGGGCATTTTATTTGGACCCTATTGTGAGCTTCGCTGTGTATACTCTATTTGTGTGCTTGGTACACTAAACGGCTTCCGCTGTAACTTGGTTGTTTCGATGATAACATTGGTGTTTGAAAATATTGTCTTGTACGAGCGCAACTCCAGGCTCGTACGGCATCACGTCCCGATGGGAACGATTGTCCTGTGGAAGAGCTGCAACGTGGTGATTCACGTTCAGTAGGGACTATCGAGCTTGCGAGAGATTAGGGCGTGACAGATTGGTATCAGAGCGCCTGGTTCATTTCTTCGGACTTGGTCCTTCGCTTCATCATAAACTCTAAATAGCTTCTGCGTGTCATTTAGCTCTTGACTCTACTCGGTGCCGCATTGGATGTTTCATGCAATAAGTCTATTTATTGCTTGTTGTAGCTACAATTTTTCTTGGTTGTGTTGCCTTGGTTGGTTTTCGTAGGATCGCTTAGCCTCGTTAGGCGTTGTTGCATTCGTGCAACAAGTTGGTTGGCGTTGTTGCATTTGTGCAACAAGTGTGGGCTTTCGTTGGGTTGGCTTGGCTTATCGTTTGGGGAGATTCTGATTGCCTCAATGGATCAGTTGGTTGGCTAACGAGATTTAGTTATGCGGCATGTTTTGAGTAAAAATATTCGATGAGAATGGATCCTTGCACGAGTTGCTCGTCTAGCGATTGTGTTGGATATAAGTTAGAATTTTGGCTGTGGCGCATCGGTTGGGCATGTTTGAGTTTGGCTCGGGAATATCAGAATAGTTGGAACGAGTTGCTCGTACAACAAATGTGTGAAACCGTTTGGTATTGGGTTGGACTATTTGGAAGACAATTATTGCACGATTGTTTGTGTTGAGAAGTATCAGACGATGGAAATAGTTGGATAATTCAAGCGTTGCCTGAGTTTTGTGTCAAACTCAAATTGGGAAAGGCATGATCACACATGAAGGATGGTTCGAACGGATCTTGGATTCGTGAAAGAAAACGTAATGTGAGTAGCGACTTGATTCAGAGTGGTATATGGGATACCACATTTTGAGCAAGGTATTGGAATACTTAAGTTGGACATCTATGGGAAATGCCTGAACGAACTCGTGAAACGAGAATACAAGTTGGTTGGTGCACATCGGCTGAGTTAAAAAGGATGAAAATGATAGCAAGCGAATATTAAGTTGAGTATATCGAGAATGGACTGATGCAAATGAAAGCATCGTTAGGCTTAAGAGATGGACGAGATCGGAATGAACAACTAGGTTACGCTTGAACGAGCGATGGGTGAACCGAATGATAGCGAGCATGGACTACGATTTTGGACAACGCATTTAAGCTGTTGGTTGAGTAATGAAATACGATTTGGTTTGGATGGACAATGCGATGGATTCACACAAACTTGGAAGATCTTGGATATTGCTGCTCGAGAAGTCGACTCAGGTTTAGCGGAAACAAAATTTTGGGCAAGATGTGGCAACAACTGTAAATCCCATGAATTTTCAAAAAATATTAAACTTGGATTTTTCACAATTTTCTGGAATTTTCTGGGAATTTTCTGTAATTAAAATCAGGGCTTTAATTATTAAATGATTTTTAGTTGTTAATAAATAATATTAAAATATTATAAAAATAATATTTTATGGTGTAGAATTAAAAACTGGACTTAGGATATTTTTTTCTGGAATTTATTGGACCCCGGTCCTATTTTAAAATACCAAAAAACTAATTAATTAATTATTATCTATTATTTATTATTATTATTTATTTTTTAAACCATTTTTACCCTGGCCCAGCCCATTGGGCCCAAGCCCAGCCCGCAATTGCTAGCGGGTCGGGTCGGGTCGGCCAGACCCGGACCGCCCGAGACCCGACCCGGCCGACCCTTTCCCTCCCCCACGTTCTGCTGACCGCGTCCCCCGCCGTACCCTCCGGCCACGTCGCCGGCGACCTCCGCCCACGCCACGACCCCACGACCCCGACTCCGTCTCCGCCTCACCCGGCCACCCCCGGCTCCCTTCTACCTATAAATCCCTCCGCCTCCCTCTTTCCCCCAACCCAGAACTCCTCCCGCAGCAAACCCTAACGCCGACAGCCCCCCCGCTGCTCGACTCCTCCGCCTCCCCGTCACAGCGGCTCGACCCCCTCGCCCCAGCGCCGGTTGCCTTCCCCCTCGCCCCGACAGACGTCCTCCCAGGCGACGCCCCTCCGGCCAAGCCTTCTTCGACCCGCCTCCAACCGCGGCCGACAGGAACCCCCTCGCGCCGGGCTCGCTCATCCTCGAGCCGACCGCCTCAGACCCAGCCGGCCGTCCCCGAGTCCAGCCGCCCGAGTCCGGCAAGCCAGGACACGGCAGAGCCCAAACCCTAGTTGGACACGGCTTGGACACAGTGTCCAGGACGCGAGACGGACACGAAAACCCGGTCCCGAGGAGCCCAGTTCAGGTACTCGTATCTCACTCCTCGTAGCTCAGATTTCGATTCCATAAATTGTAACGCGTAGCCTGCATGACCCTCTCGGTGCCCGGGCAAACCGCTCGGGGCATCGCGTCCCCGTATCTGACTTTTCTAAATCATAGCCTAACTTTCTGTACACACATTGGATTGAAACGAAACTTGCGCCATCGGACTCGTAGCGATACGCTGGTCCTGTGACCCAAGTTTGGTTCGATTCTGAGAACGTTGACGAAATCGTGTGTCGTGGGCCCCATAGGCCCCGCTCGACGAGCGATTTTGTGATCGGCTCATCAAAATCCAATTCCGGAAGTTCCGTTGGGTTCGTATCATCGTTCCTGACCTGTTGACACTAAGTTTGGTGAATTTGGAGACCTTTGACCCTGACACATTTTTTGGTGCAAAGCGGGCCCAATGCGGACCCCGTTTTGACCCAAAATTACCGTTTTTTCTCTTGCCTCCAAATTGGACTCAAGGACAGGCGTTTCTAGCTATTTGATATCTTCTGAGCATGATGGTAATATTTATTTCAGCATCCGGACACATTTCTGGAAATTTCCCGAGGATAGAACTCAAGTTGGGATCCAAACATCAGGCAAGTACCTGCACTTCAAGTTTATTCTTTATATTGTGATAATTAGTTCCTTGCTCTACTAGTACCATTGGATGATTACACTTATTGTTAGGATTTGGATTTCATGTCTTGCTTTTCGTGTCGGGTGGGAGAATACTAGGAGACATGTAGTTTACCTTTCCTCCTGTCCTGACTAATAACTGTTGGTACACGACTGTACCATCAGCCGGATCTCGATTATTCCTGACTAATAGCCATCTATGACGTGCCGGATTAGCCTTATAACCCCCTACATGCCGACTATGTATTCTAAATACACAATTACACACACATAGTTTCTTGTCTTGTTACAGTTACATTTTCTTGTCTCATTATATTCCTGTTTTACTCATATCCCTGTTTTACAGCAATTAACTTTTAGTTATTATTACTACTTATTATGCATATTCTCAACATGATACTTAGTCAGTTCTTTTCTACTTGTCATAATTATTTAGTTTAAGCTTTGTTGTGTTTTGGTACTTTGCTCCTTTCCTGACTGGATCCGTTGATATTAGGCGATGATGAGGACTATGCCCCCACCTTTTATGGCCCCTATGAGGTAGCAGATGATACTTTTTAGGAGCCGGTTCCTACTCAGTAGGCTACTTTTAAGGAGTAGTAGCCAGTTAGTTAGCATTTTTCTTTCAGCCTAGTAATCGGGTTTGTCCCCGATTTATCTTCTGGTTCTGTAATAAATTGTGGATTGTTTGTCACATTTGTTTTATTTGAAATCTTAACATTCTTATTTCCTGTTATCAGCCTTGCCTATTTGTTATTATGAATGAGCTAGATTTTAATTTAACTGTGAATATGACCTAGACAGCGTACTACCGTCGACACTGCGGCGTAGGCTGGACGTACCCACGTACTCGTGCCCGAATATCCGGGTGCGGGTTGTGACACGTTTTTATGGTGGCCCATGCAGGTCTAGAATCCTTAAATAGGGTAATATCCTAGGACAGAGTATGAAATAAGATTGAGGATTTTAGGAAAAGCTCATTCACAGAATATGATCTTTTATTTCAAATCTTGATATCATTCCTAGTCAATTTTCCTATCGTCCTTGATTTCCAAGTAATCTATTCTAATCCTCCTATCCCTTAACCTTTCAGAATGGTTCAGACAAGGAATACCGTAGGAGGCACATCTGAACCCGCCGAGCAGACTGTGCCTAAAACTCTTGCGCTCCCTCCGCCTCAAACTACTCCGACAGTTACTATGGATGGGGCACAGCTACTCAGAGTGTTCCAGGGACTCATAGAATCCCAGAAGGAATAGACTGCCCTGCTACGAACTAGCCTTTCAGATGCTCTTCGGTCCCAGGAGGCACCACAAAAGAGGCCAGGAAGTGCCAAGGACTTCAATAACCTTGGACCCTTGGAATTCTATGGGACTGAAGGTATTCTCTATGCCGATGAATGGATAGAGAATGTGGAGCGACTCCTGAAAACTGCTCGGGTCCCTGATGATCTTAAAGTGGAATCTGCAAGCCTGCAACTATTCGACATAGCTCGGACTTGGTTTAGAGATGAACCTCAATTATCTGCTCCTGAGCTCACTTGGGAGGATTTCAAGAGGCTGTTCAAGAAGAAGTTCTATCCCGAAGTGGCTCGGGAAGCTCTCGAAAGTCAATTCGAGAGGCTGGAACAAGGTAATCTTTTTGTTGATGAGTACACTGCTGAATTTAGCAGACTGAGCCACTTTACAGAATATATGGTTCGTACCCCTGAGGATAGAGCCCGTAGATTCAAGAAGGGGTTGTCTCCTGATATTCGCCTTGCTGTCACCACTAGCCGAGCTCGCACATACGAAGAAATCTTGAGCGTGGCACAAGGTGTTGAGAGAGACATGGGACCTAGACTAAAGCGGGAGAGAGATACTGGAAGTATGGAACCCCAGAAATGCCCATTCCAACCACAACCACAGCAGAGGGCCCCGCAACAAACCCAACGTCCTCTCCCTCGAGCCACAGCACCCCAACACCAAACTCAAGGACAGAAACAACAAGCTCCCACTTGTAACTTTTGTCATAAACCAGGTCACACTTGGCAAGTTTGTAGAAAGAGACTAGGTGCCTGTCTATATTGTGGCTCAGCAGCACATCAAATGAGGGACTGTCCTGCTGCTCAAGGACGCACAGCTGCACAAAAAGTTCTAGTTCAGGCCAGGCCCCCAGCAGCGCAGCAGAGAGGACCCCCACTTCCAACTCAACAACAACGCTTTGCTCAGCACCAGCATCAGCAACAGAGGGGTGCACCTCAGCAAGGCCGTGCTTTTGTAATGACTCTAGAGGAAGCTGAAGCCACAGCAGATGTGATAACAGGTTCTGTACTTATAAATTCAATACCAGCCATTACTTTATTTGATTCTGGAGCTTCACATTCATTCATGTCCATAGATTTCCTTATGAAGCATAGCTTAGTCACAGAACCTCTTAGGAATTGTTATAAGATCATTATCGGGGGAGAAATTATCCCGGTTAGTGATGCATGTAACAATTGTCCTATTACACTATGTGGGAGAGAATTATATGCTAGACTACTCGTAATGCCAATTCCTAGTTTTGACATTATTCTGGGTATGGATTGGTTGAGTCAACATCATGCCACTATAGATTGTCACAGAGGTAGTGTAATCTTCAGGCCCCCTGATAAACCAGAATTTGAATTCACTAGAGGTTCTAGAGAATTGGGTAGTAACCAAATTTGTGGAGCCCTAGTACCAGAAGAATTGCCACTACCTATCATTTCTGAATATCTTGATGTCTTCCCTGAGGATCTCCCAGGATTACCCCCAAACCGAGAAGTTGAATTCTCTATTGACTTAGTGCCAGGAGAAGCGCCAGTATCTCAAAATCTATATAGAATTAACAAGAAAGAGATAGTAGAATTAAATGAGCAGATAAAAGAGTTAGAAGACAAATGCTTCATTAGGTCTAGTGTTTCACCCTGGGGAGCTCCAGTACTATTTGTGCCAAAGAAGGATGGAACATCTCGAATGTGTATTGATTATAGGGCCTTGAATGCTTTAACAATCAAGAATAAGTATCCCCTACCAAGGATAGATGATTTATTTGATCAATTAAGCGGAGCTCGGGTATTTTCGAAGATTGACTTGAGGTCTGGCTACCACCAAGTAAGGGTGAGGAAGGAAGACATCCCTAAAACTGCTTTTAATACCCGGAACGGACACTACGAATTCTTAGTGATGCCGTTCGGGTTGACTAATGCTCCAGCAGTATTTATGAATTTAATGAACAGAGTCTTCCAACAATATTTAGACAAATTTGTAGTGGTTTTTATTGATGATATTTTGATTTATTCCAAGACTCCAGAAGAACATGAAGAACACTTGAGGCTAGCATCAGAGACTTTAAGGAAGGAAAAACTTTATGGAAAATTATCTAAATGTGCATTCTTCCTAGACAAAGTAGAATTTTTGGGACATGTTGTAACTGGAGATGGCATAGCAGTAGATCCTAAGAAGATAGCAGCGGTAGAATCATGGCCCACTCCAGACTCTGTAGCAGAAATTAGAAGTTTTCTGGGACTAGCTGGCTATTATCGAAAGTTTGTGAAGGACTTTGCTAGAATTGCTGAACCAATGACAAAATTAACAAGGAAGGATGAAGAATTTATATGGACTGACGAATGTCAACATGCTTTTGAAGAATTGAAGAAAAGGCTGACTACTGCCCCTATTCTGACCTTACCATCTGGAACCGGAGGATTCGCTATATATAGTGATGCTTCTGGAAAAGGTCTAGGTTGTGTATTGGAGCAGAACAAAAAGGTAATAGCATATACTTCTAGACAGCTTCGACCTCATGAAAAAAACTATCCAACTCATGACTTAGAATTGGCAGCTGTTATCTTTGCTCTTAAGCTATGGAAACACTATCTTTATGGAGAAAGGGTAAAAATCTTTACAGATCATAAAAGTCTGAAATATATCTTTACTCAAAAAGAGCTGAACATGAGGCAAAGAAGGTGGTTGGAGTTAATGAAAGATTTTGACATCACCCTTCAATATCATCCTGGGAAGGCCAACGTAGTTGCTGATGCTCTAAGCAGATATCTCATGGCAATGTACTTGACGATGGACCGACACTTGCTCGAGGACTTGGAAAGTTTAGGTATTGAGGTAATCATTCCAGGAATAGAAGGTCAAATGATAAACTTGAAGATCCAATCTACCTTAATGGATAAGATTAAGGAGACTCAGTTTCAAGACGAAGGTTTACGAAGCATTCGAGGCCAAGTACAAGCTGGGTTAGTGGAGGAATTCCAAATTCATGAAGATGGATCACTAAGACATGGAGATAGATTATGTGTACCTCAAGAAGATATAAGAGAAGAAATTATGCAAGAGGCGCACAGATCACAATACTCTATACATCCAGGAGCCAACAAAATGTACAAAGACCTGAGGACGCATGTTTGGTGGCATGGCATGAAAAAAGAAGTAGCCAAGTTTGTATCTCGTTGCTTAGTGTGCCAATAAGTCAAGGCTGAAAGACAAAGACCTGGGGGATTGCTTCAACCACTACCCATTCCGGAGTGAAAGTGGGAACATATTACTATGGATTTTGTTTCTGGACTTCCAAGGACACCTAGTGGGAAGGATACAATTTGGGTGATAGTGGATAGACTGACCAAGTCTGCACATTTTCTACCCTTCAAAGTAGGGCTACCTGCGGAGAAGTTGGCAGATTTATATATCTGATAGATTATTAAATTATATGGAGTTCCAGTAAGTATTGTCTCCGACCGAGATTCAAGATTTACCTCTCACTTCTGGAGGAGCTTATAAGCTAGCTTGGGGGCTCAACTCAAATTCAGCACAGCTTATCATCTCCAAACCGATGGACAATCTGAACGTACAATTCAGACACTTGAAGATATGCTCCGTACATGTGTTCTGGATTTTGGAGGATCGTGGGAAGATTATTTACATCTTGTGGAGTTCTCTTATAATAACAGTTACGAAGCAAGTATTGAAATGACTCCATTTGAGGCTTTATATAGACGAAGATGTCGTACCCCGCTATCATGGGACGATGTAGGAGAAAGAGCTTTACTGGGACCAGAGATGGTGATCGATTCAACCGAGAAGGTGAAACAAATAAGGGAAAGACTTCGGGTGGCTCAAGACAGGCAACGACATTGGGCAAATAGCCATCGAAGACCATTGGAATTTGAGGTAATTAATTTATGAAATTTAAGTTAATTTAACACTATGATTATGGAACTAAGACTTGATTATGGCTTTATTTAAGGTTGGAGAATTAGTATTCTTGAAGATCTCTCCGACACGTGGCACCATTAGGTTCGGAAGGAGCGGAAAACTCAGCCCAAGATTTATTGGACCATTTGGCATACAGGAGAGAATCGGAGAAGTGGCATACCGTCTGGCATTGCCACCCTCTCTAGATGGGGTCCATAACGTATTCCACGTGTCGCAACTGAGAAAATACGTGTAAGATCCAAGTCATATTTTGGATCATTCAGAGCTCGAAGTGGGCCCAAGTTGACTTACCAAGAGCAACCTGTGGGGATACTGGACCGAACAGAGAAAGTTCTAAGGAATCAAGTTATTCTCCTTGTTCGTATAGCTTGGAAGCATCATTCTCCCGGCGAATCCACCTGGGAGCGAGAAGATGAGATTAGAGAGCGCTACCCCTATCCTTTTGAACCTTGAGGTATATTTTAACTCTCGATCTTCCCTTTCGTGCCATAGTTATTTTTTTAAATTTCGAGGACGAAATTTTTATAAGTTGGGTAGATTGTAAACCCCCTGAATTTTCAAAAAATATTAAATTTGGATTTTTCATAATTTTTGGAATTTTCTGGTAATTTTCTGTAATTAAAATCAGGGCTTTAATTATTAAATGATTTTTAGTTGTTAATAAATAATATTAAAATATTATGGAAATAATATTTTATGGTGTAGAATTAAAAACTGGACTTAGGGTATTTTTTTCAGGAATTTATTGGACCCCGGACCTATTTTAAAATACCGAAAAACTAATTAATTAATTATTATCTATTATTTATTATTATTATTTATTTTTTAAACCATTTTTACCCTGGCCCAGCCCATTGGGCCCAAGCCCAGCCCGCAATTGCTAGCGGGTCGGGTCGGCCAGACCCGGACCGCCCGAGACCCGACCCGGCCGACCCTTTCCCTCCCCCACGTTCTGCTGACCCCGTCCCACGCCGTACCCTCCGGCCACGTCGCCGGCGACCTCCGCCCACGCCACGACCCCACGACCCCGACTCCATCTCCGCCTCACCCGGCCACCCCCGGCTCCCCTCCACCTATAAATCCCTCTGCCTCCCTCTTTCCCCCAACCCAGAACTCCTCCCGCAGCAAACCCTAACGCCGACAGCCCCCCCGCTGCTCGACTCCTCCGCCTCCCCGTCACAGTGGCTCGACCCCCTCGCCCCAGCGCCGGTTCCCTTCCCCCTAGCCTCGACAGATGTCCTCCCAGGCGACGCCCCTCCGGCCAAGCCTTCTTCGACCCGCCTCCAACCGCGGCCGACCGGAACCCCCTCGCGCCGGGCTCTCTCAGCCTCGAGCCGACCGCCTCAGACCCAGCCGGCCGTCCCCGAGTCCAGCTGCCCAAGTCCGGCAAGCCAGGACACGGCAGAGCCCAAACCCTAGTTGGACACGGCTTGGACACAGTATCCAGGACGCGAGACGGACACGAAAACCCGGTCCCGAGGAGCCCAGTTCAGGTACTCGTATCTCACTCCTCGTAGCTCAGATTTCGATTCCGTAAATTACAAACGCGTAGCCTGCATGACCCTCTCGGTGCCCGGGCAAACCGCTCGGGGCATCGCGTCCTGTGGTGATCGCACACCGCGATCCAAAAACAGGAAAAACAATGACCCGATTCACCCCGGAACTGGGTACGCCCCGCCAAACGGGACGACTTGCTCGTGCGCGGTCTTCACACATACGTGCGCGTCGTTGATACGGACGTGTGGGATTTTGCGAAAGTCGATTCGGGTGTGCGTGCACACCAGGATCAACGCGTATCCGCGGACAACGTCCCGTATCTGACTTTTCTGAATCACGCCCTAACTTTCTGTACACACGTCGGATTGAAACGAAACTTGAGCCATCGGACTCATAGCGATACGCTGGTCCTGTGACCCAAGTTTGGTTCAATTCTGAGAACGTTGACGAAATCGCGTGTCGTGGGCCCCACAGGCCCCGCTCGATGGGCAATTTTTTGATCGGCTCATCGGAATCCAATTCTGGAAGTTCCGTTGGGTTCGTATCATCGTTTCTGACCTGTTGACACTAAGTTTGGTGAATTTGGAGACCTTTGGCCCTGACACTTTTTTCGGTGCAAAGCGGGCCCACATGCGGACCCCGTTTTGACCCGAAATTGCCATTTTTTCCCTTGCCTCCAAATTGGACTCAAGGACAGGCGTTTTTAGCTATTTGATATCTTCTGAGCATGATGGTAATATTTATTTCAGCATCCGGACAAATTTCTAAAAATTTCCCGAGGATAGAACTCTAGTTGGGATCCAAACATCAGGCAAGTACCTGCACTTCAAGTTTATTCTTTATATTGTGATAATTAGTTCCTTGCTCTACTAGTACCATTGGATGATTACATTTAGTGTTAGGATTTGGATTTCATGTCTTGATTTTTGTGTCGGGTGGGAGAATACTCGGAAGCATGTAGTTTACCTTTCCTCCTGTCCTGACTAATAGCTGTTGGTACACGACTGTACCATCAGCCGGATCTCGATTATTCCTCACTAATAGCCGTCTATGACATGCCGGATTAGCCTTATAACCCCCTACGTGCCGACTATGTATTCTAAATACACAATTACAGACACATAGTTTCTTGTCTTGTTACAGTTACATTTTCTTGTCTCATTATATTCCTGTTTTACTCATATCCCTGTTTTACAGCAATTAACTTTTAGTTATTGTTACTACTTATTATGCATATTCTTAATATGATACTTAGTCAGTTCTTTTCTACTTGTCATAATTATTTAGTTTAAGCTTTGTTGTGTATTGGTACTTTGCTCCTTTCCTGACTGGATCCGTTGATATTAGGCGATGATGAGGACTATGCCCCCAACTTTTATGGCCCCTATGAGGTAGCAGATGATACTTTTGAGGAGCCGGTTCCTACTCAGGAGGCTACTTTTGAGGAGTAGTAGCCAGTTAGTTAGCATTTTTCTTTCAGCCTAGTAATCGGGTTTATCCCCGATTTATCTTCTGGTTCTGTAATAAATTATAGATTATTTGTCAAATTTATTTTATTTGAAATCTTAACATTCCTATTTTCTATTATCAGCCTTGCCTATTTGTTATTGTGAATGAGCTAGATTTTAATTTAATTATGAATATGACCTAGACAGCGTACTACCGCCGACACTGCGGCGTAGGCTGGACGTACCCACGTACTCGTGCCCGAATATCCGGGTGCGGGTCGTGACAACAACGGAAGGCAAAAGAATTGTGGCGGACAGACTTTTGAAGATATCTAAATGTGAGAGCAACATCGGAGCAAATCACTGTGCTGCTTGAGTAATTTGGAAATGCAATGTGAAATATGCAATTCAGAACTTTGATGGATTCAGGACAGAACGGCGGATTGATGGAAGACAGTTTCAACAAACGCGATTCTCGGATTCGGAAATTCGCTCGGATGGAATAGTTGGAATATTGATTCGGATTTGCATATGAGATATAGCATGGTTTATAGTAACTGTCCATCGTGATGATTACAATTATCGAGCATAGCTTCGGGACAGCTGACCCTAGCGACTTGTCCGCTGAATCAGATATGAATATGGTAGACCCATAGAACGACCCTTGAGGCGGCGTATTTGAGAATGCATCGAGGGCAAATGTGAGCAATAAGATTTGGCTTATCGACTGAGTGTTGGATTTTGAGAGACCCTTGGGATAGTCTTCAGCTGAAGATGCAGCCAGAAGATCGAAGCGATGGTGGAAGTAGCCTAGTCAACTGATGAGATTCAGAGTCGCAGACTTTTATCGATGGCATCGCCTCTGACTCATCGTGCCCTGGAAGGGAATAGCATTCATATGAATTGACGACTGTGAAACTAGCTCGTAAAGTTAAAGCAACGGCTCATTCAGATCAAATCCTTGCGAATACTGGAAGGGACAGACGTGCCTCAGATTTACAAGATGTCTCGGAACTTATTCTGGGAAGCGTGCTCGTTGGGAAGGCAAAGGTGATGTCCTATGCTTTGAGGAAGTGGAAGCAGCGCGAAGAACTATTCCATGCGTACCCTAAGAATTGTGGCGAGTGTGTCCACGTTGAAATCGTGGCGACACTATCCCTTTGGCGTGGCGGCGAGATCTTCGTGGATAACACGAACCTCAATATAGATGTTCACACTGTGAGATATTGAGATGGCAGGAAATGTGTTGGACTGAGCTGATCGAAAAGCAAAGTTGATATTTGGGTAAGTCGCCTAGCTTGGGTAATATCAGTTGAGATGTTTGTTCGGTGCATGAGATATATTTGGAGATGTTGCTAGTACTGATTTTCAGAAATAGTGGGATGGATTGAGTTGGAACGCGAACTCATTGAGTTGGTGGAAAATCTGCATAATTGAAAATAGTGCTCAATCGAATATGTTGGAATGGAAATCGTAATTTGATTCAGTTGGGAGTAAAGCAAATAGATGCCTCGAACATAAAGATACCCTTGTAACTTGTTCAAATTTGCTATCGCAAAGCTCGGCTAAAATGCATGTATTTTAGGGACGCCTTAAATATGTGTACGATCCAAAACTAAGCGATACAAAGAATTCGTATTGAGCTACAAGAAGGATGTGGGAATTCGTAAAAATTGTACGAGCGTTCAGCAGAATGAGATACGGAGTCATAATCGTGAATATGTGAGTTGCATAGAGCAGATCCATGGAATTGGATCATGGCATGTGATAGGAATGAGTACCAGCACGATTCGTGGACGAACCTGATTCTAAGTGGTATATTATGTAATGCTCCACAACCGCTCGGAGCATTACGCTAAGTCGGATTGAATGAATAAAATGCTGGTTATATTTGAAATATTGGATTTTTGGGAAGAAGGATTAATCGAGTTGGTTTCAATGTGCAGATGGCTAGCGGGTTCGATGGAAATCAGGTATTCGTTCAGAACATTTTTGAGTAGCTGGATGGAAGCGATAATGCCGTCTTCCTTAATCCGATCGATCGGATGATTTAGAGAGCACGGCCTGCTCGCACGGTCATACCAGTTGAGTAGATCGTGCTTGCATCGGACCACGGGTTCAAGGGATTGGCCGTATCGGCAGGACATGATGCCTAACGGGATCAAACATAGTAAGTGGGCTCTTTCCCTTCTCCTCTACTCCTTCATGCCTAATAATATGAAAAACACATAATAGGCTTGAACACTTGGGCTGAAACATTGAGAATTACTATACTGAGGCGTGCATAGAGTGTACGTCGTTGGCTTGGTAGGATTGTGGCTTGAAATGATTTACGCGTTGGATAGTTGGAGCGATAGTTGGATTATGTATTTGAGGCAGTCGGTTGGATACTTGGGATTATACTTGGACGGTTGGAATGATACACTGAGGTAATGGAAATATTGGGAACGTCGGGAATTCGGGCGAGCGAACGTGCATCCGTGCGCGGGTATCACTTGGTCGCTTTGTCTTACAAAGCGAGCAGTTGTGGTTCGAAACTGAACAACTGCATCGGCGAGGGAGTTGTGTCGCTTGATGGGGCATCGTGCCACGAATGGGGCATTGTGCCACTGAAACGGCATTGTGCCATGGGATTTGCTTCGAGCATGGGTGTTGCACCAATTTGGACTCTGTGTTGAGAAGAGGCATTGTGCTTATGAAATATTTGATATATTGGTGCCTTGGGCTATATATTGAGGTCGAGATTTGGATTCCTTGGTTGGATATGTTGGAAGAATGGTTATGGATATTTGGTTGGATATTGGTTGAACGAGTCTAGGATCGCTTGGTGGGGCAAGAATGTTTCGATCCTCTCGTCATACCTACTGTGTCTGCATAGTCACGGACAACCTGCGTGGCACAGGGTTTGGTTTTCTGGAACGGGATGAGGCACCGGGGCACCGGGACTGTTCCACCATGGAGGAAACAATGGGCATCGCACGATTGGGCGCAGTGCTGGTAGTCCGATACCACCAGGCGGGAGTAGCTGCCCAACCCTGGATCGGGTAGGATTGCCCTATTGATCTTGGTCCGATCAATGTCCTTCGTGGCTTCTGGCCAGTGACTTCATATAGAATAAATGTTGGCTTGCTTTACTTTGGTTGGTATGTTGCATCGTGTAGGTGCGGCCACCTTGCCTCGGCAAGAGTGTGTGTTCGTGTTTGGAATAGAATACTTTGGTTGAAGATGGATGTTGAGGCAAGATTGATGGTTCGATATGTTATCGTGCAAGCGATGGCATTGAGTTAGACGCGTTGGATATACATAAATGCTTGTCGTTTAGTTTGAGATTGAATGCTTGCATGCGTAAACTGCTTTACTGCTTTCCTTAACATGTTATTCATATGCCATGAAACGAATCTAGGATTCAACTAGAAAGATCACCATATAACTGGTTGCATTCACTATTTTTACTTAGTGTTGGCTTAGACGAGTGGGTTACCCCGCTCACCAGTACGGCTGTGTACTGACCCACGTTTGTGGGCAATATTTCAGGTACGCAGGCGTAGTGGCGCTGCTTGGATATACGGGACAAGATGTATGAACTGTAAGTACCTTTGTGGGCTAGAGAAAAGGGCAAGAGATTTCATCGTCTCCGTGGCATCGCCTTTGTGGCATTGCCTTGGGGCATTTTATTTGGACCCTATTGTGAGCTTCGCTGCGTATACTCTGTTTGTGTGCTTGGTACACTAAACGGCTTTCGCTGTAACTTGGTTATTTCGATAATAATATTGGTGTTTGAAAATATTGCCTTGTACGAGCGCAACTCCAGGCTCGTACGGCATCACGTCCCGATGGGAACGATTGTCCTGCGGGAGAGCTGCAACGTGGTAATTCATGTTCAGTAGGGACTATCGAGCTTGCGGGAGATTGGGGTGTGACATGTATCCTATACAGAATCACCACGAATAACTCGAGAATATCATGTCTCATGAATGGTGTCAAGTGTCCTGGGTCATGTGGTACTTGATAAGACAAGTACGAGAATATAAAGTGTCACGAATGTCCATCTCTAGATGACAATACCTAATACTGCGTACGGTGTTGGCACCCGACTAATAATCGGATGCTAAGTATGTCACACGGTCCTAGGTTAAGCATGCACAACAATATAATGAAGCAAGGAAAATTGGTAACAATACTGCAGAGTTTGGCAAGGTACACTTGTCTGGGGTTTGAATACCAACAGTCGTCCCTGTATCAGTGGATCCTGTGGGTACTTCTCCAAAAGCTGTAATAAACATCACCAACAGTCTCAGAAGATATCAAATAGCTAGAAATGCCTGTCCTTACGTCCAATTTGGACACAAGGGCAAAAATGACATTTCCGGGCCAAGGCGGGGTCCATATGTGGGCCACTTTGCACCAAAAAGTGGGTCAGGGTCGAAGGTTTCCAAATTCCTCAAACTCAGTGTCAACAAGTCAGGAACGATGATACGAACCCAACGGAACTTCCAGAATTGGATTCCGATGAGCCGATCACAAAATTGCCCGTCAAGTGGAGCTGGTGGGGCCCACGATACGCGATTTTGTCAACGTTCTCAGAATAGAACCAAACTTGGGCCACAGGATCAGCGTATTGCTACGAGTCCGATGGCGCAAGTTTCATCTCGATCCGACGTGTGTACACAAAGTTACAGCATATTCCAGAATGGACGGATACGGGGCATTGTCGGCGGATACGCGTTGATTCCGGTGTGCACGCACATCCGAATCAACTTCTGCGAAATCCCACACGTCCGTATCAACGACGCGCACATTTCGGTAAAGACCACGTGCGACCAAGTCATCCCGTTTGGCGGGGCGCACTCAGTTCTGGGGTGAAACAGGTCGTTGGTTTTTCCTGTTTTTGGATCGCGGTGTACGATCACCACAGGACGCGATGCACCGAGCGGGTTACACGGGCACCGAGAGGGTTATACAGTCTACGCGTTGCAACTTACGGAATCGAAAATGGAGTTACGAGGTGAAAGAAAACGATACCTGAACAGGGCTCCGTGAAGGCTGATTCTCACGTGTCCGAGCGTCAACGTCGTGTCCTGCGATCGAGTTGCTGTGTCCTGTGCGTCCAGGCTAGGGTTCCGATCGTGACAGCGACGGGGGCTTCGCCGGAGGGGGTCGGTCTCGAGGTCGGCGAGGTCGACTAGGCGGCGGCTTTTGCAAAGTCGGCCGGAGACTCACGCAGGCCGGAGTTGGTTCACGCGGGCTGGAGCTCGGCGAGGGACGAGCGGGGCAGGGTGGACTCGGATGGAGTGGGCTTGGTCGACGACAGCGCCAGAGTAAGGGGTCGACGACAGCGCCCGGGAGGACTGGGCGGAGGCGGTAATGGGGTGAGGGGAGAAAGATGTCGAGGGGGCTGGGGAGTGCGGCGGCCTGGGGAGTTAGGGGTCGACGAGGTTCGTCCGCTATGGCGGAGCCGAGTCGGGGTCTGGAGTCGAGCGGCGGGTACGGGCGGCGTTAGGGTTCAGATCAGGGCAGGAAGCGGCAGTTGGAGAGAAAGAGAGAGGTGGCTGCTTAGGATCTCGAGGAGGCGGCTGCCTAGGGCACGAACTTCGAGGCATCCTTATAGGTCGCGCCGCCGGGTCGGAAATATTGTTCCGACCCAAAATGAAATTAGGGTTCGGTTAGGGTTTTGGGTCCGGGTCGGGTTTGTCTCAGATTCGACCCGACCCGACCCGCTAGGCTGGGTTTGGCCTGGTTCGGTTCAGTCTAGTTTGGTTTAATCAGGGTTGGTTTGGTTTAACAATCCAATAGTTTTTAAGGCTTTAAACGCGTCTCTGGAGTCCAATAAATTTACCGAAAAATACCACATGTCCGGTTTTCCATTTTATACCATAAAATATTATTTTCATAATATTTTAACACCAATTAACAGCATTTAAAATTTTTTAACTCCCAATTACCTTGGTTCTTCATCCAGAAAAATACCGGAAATTTGGGGAAAAATTATATTAAAATTAATCTGAAAATCAGGGTGTTTACAATCTTCCCTCCTTAAAAGGATTACGTCCCCGCAATCAAAGAATAAGCTATTATAGAATAAATTATGGTGATTACAAGCTTGCTTAGTTTACAACTGCATCCGTGAATAAGTGAGGATAACGCTGGCGCATACTATCCTCTCGTTCCCAAGTCGATTCGCCAGGAGAATGATGTTTCCATGCTACACAAACCAGTCTGATTGTCTGTCCCCGTAATGTCTTCTCACTGACGTCGAGGATGCCAACTGGTTGTTCTTCATATCTCAAGCTTGGACTCACTGTGATCTCTGAATGATCGACTACGTGACTTGGGTCGGTCATGTACCTCCTCAGCTGTGAGACGTGGAATACGTCATGTTCTCCCTCTAAGGATGGAGGTAATGCAAGACGATAAGCCACCTCACCAATGCGCTCTAGTATATCAAATGGCCCAATATACCTTGGGCTCAACTTGCCTCTGCTCCCGAATCTAATAGTACCTCGAGTGGGCGAAATCCTCAAGAACACGTGCTCTCCTTCTTTAAACTCTAGGGGACGCCTGTGCGTATCTGCCCAATGCTTCTGTCTGTCCTGAGCTGCTCGAAGATGATTCTGAATCTGTTTTACCTTTTCTACTATCTATGTTACCAATTCTGGACCCAGTATTTGACGTTCACCAACGTCACTCCAACATATAGGAGATCTGTACTTCCTTCCGTATAATGCCTCGAATGGTGCCATCTGAATGCTGGCCTGATAACTGTTATTGTAGGAGAACTCCGCTAAGTGCAAATGATCTTCCCAAGATCCTCCAAAGTCTAGCATACATGATCGCAACATATCCTCCAAGATCTGAATGGTGCGCTCCGATTGACCATCTGTCTGGGGATGGTACGCTGTGCTAAATTTGAGTCTGGTGCCCAGACTCTCTTGCATGCTTCGCCAAAAATGTGATGTAAATCTTGAATCTTGATATGATACAATACTAACCGGCACTCCATATAATCTGACGATTTGTCGCATGTACATGTCGGCTAGTACCTCTGTGGACTGTTCGACTCTAAATGGAAAGAAGTGTGCCGATTTAGTGAGTCTATCCACGATAACCCATACTGCATCTCTTCCGCTGGGGCTCCTTGAAAATCCTGTGACAAAATCTATCATGATATGCTCCCATTTCCATTCTGGTATAGGAAGCGGCTATAACATACCTGCAGTCCTCTGATGCTCGGCCTTTACTTGCTGGCAGACTAAGCATTTGGCCACAAATCTTGCAATCTTCCTTTTCATTCCATGCCACCAGTAATACTGTCTCAAGTCTCGGTACATCTTGGTTCCTCCTGGGTGAACAGAGTACATATAGTTATGTGCTTCAGTCATTAACTCCTGTCTCAATTCTCCATTTGGAACATACAGGCAATTTCCAAACCTCAATGTCCCATCTTCATGTATGCGAAGTCCTGTCTGCATGCCTGCTTCCGTCCTCTCCTCCAGTCTTCAAAATCTAGCATCGGTGGGCAATGCCTCTTCAATCTTCTCTATGAGTGATAACTTAACTTCAAGATTAGCCAGCAAGCCATTCTGTCCTGGTAAAACAATCTCTATCTGAAGCTCCTGTAGATCCCTCAATAACTCGGGCTGCATCGTCAAGAAATAAGCCGTAGGCTTCCTGCTGAGTGCGTCTGCCATGACATTCGCCTTTTCCGTACTGCAGATCTATGTCAAAATCTACCATCAGTTCAAGCCAACGTCTCTGCCTCATGTTAATCTCCTTCTGAGTATATACATACTTCAGACTCTTGTGATATGTAAAGATGTCTACCTTCTCACCATAAAGGTAGTGCCTCTAAATCTTCAATGCAAATATAACTGCTGCTAACTCCAGATTATGTGTTGGGTAGTTCTTCTCGTGGACCTTCAACTGTCTCGATGCATAAGCAATGACTTTGCCATGTTGCATCAAAACACATCCTAGTCCACTACCTGATGCATCACTGTAAACAACAAAACCTCCTGACCCTGAGGGAAGAGTCAAGACAGGTGCTGTTGTTAATCTTCTTTTCAATTCTTCGAAGGCCTTCTGGCAGTCTTTTATTCATATAAACTCCTGGTCTTTACGTGTCAGCTTCGTCATCGATTCTAAAATCCTTGAGAAATTTTCTACAAACCTTCGGTAATATCCCGCAAGTCCGAGAAAACTTCTCACCTCTGCAACTGATGTGGGTGTAGGCCAAGTCTCTATTGCCGTAACTTTCTCTGGATCCACTGAAAGTCCTTCTCCTAAGATGATATGTCCCAAGAAAGGCACTTTGTCCATACAGAACTCACACTTACTGAGTTTGGCGTATAACTTTTTCTGTCTCAAGGTCTCTAACACGATTATGAGATGCTCCTCGTGTTCTTCATGGTTCTTGGAATATATTAGAATGTTGTCAATGAACACCACCATAAATTTATCCAAGCATCAAACTCATAAACACTGCTGGTGCATTGGTTAAACCAAACGGCATTACCAAGAACTCATAATGTCCATACTTGGTCCTGAAAGCTGTCTTTGGTATGTCTTCCTTCCTTACTTTGATCTGATGATAGCCGAATCTCAGGTCAATCTTTGAGAATACCCTTGCACCACTCAATTGATCGAATAGATCATCAATGCATGGTAAAGGATACCTGTTCTTGATGGTCACAGCATTCAGTGCCCTGTAGTCAATGCATAACCGTACGGTTCCGTCCTTCTTCGGCACAAATAATATGGGTGCTCTCCAAGGTGAAACACTGGGCCAAATGAAACCCTTCTCCAAAAGATCATCAACCTGTTCCTTCAACTCCACTAAATCCTTAGGTGCTAGCCGATATACTGATGAAGTGATAGGCTCTGCTCCTGGAGTTAAGTCTATTGTGAATTCTATTTTCCGATCAGGTGGTAAACCTGGAAGATCATCAGAAAATACATCCACAAATTCTGATATGACTCTTGGGTAACCTGTCGCCCTTTCTACAGATAGTACCCTAAGAGTAGGCTGAACTCCTTGCTCTACTGCTCCTCGAAGAAACTCAAATTCTGGATGTCCAGGCTGTCTAAATATAACTCGCCCAAGTCGGCAATCAAGAGTCGTATGGTACTGACTTAACCAGTCCATGCCAAGTACAATATCATAATCCGGCATGAAAAAGATCAGAAATTGAGCGCGCATCTCTCTTCCATAAACTACTACAGAACATGATCTACAGACGTCACTAACCGAAATAATTCTACCTCCCGTAAGAATTCTCTTCATCTTCGGAAGGGGTGCGGTAGCTACTCTATGGGTGGCTACAAAGCTAGCTGCTATAAATGAATGCGATGCTCCAGAATCAAATAATGCTACAGCTGGTAATGAAGCTACTAAAATAGTATCTGCGATGACCTTGCCCGCTGTAGCTTCCTCCTCAACAGCTAATGTGAATGCCTGGCCTCGTCCCTGAGCTGGACCTCTCTACTGCTGAACCTGCTGAAATAGAGCTGCCTGCGGTGCCAGGGGTGGTCTCTGCTGATTTCCTCCTGGGGCTGGGGGCCTGACGCCTCCAACTCCTGTCTGCTGTGCTCCTACGGCTGGATAAGCTGGTCGTGGTACAGGCAAGGCTAGTCTCGGTGCTCCCTCTCTTTATTTAGTACAGTCTCTGGATAGATGCTGGTTTGATCCGCAAAGCAGGCATAGTCCCAACTTATGCCTGCACTCTCTTCCTTTTATTATAGCTTCTTACTCATGTATTTGACCATTAGGAATGACCCCATGGCATAGGGCTACCTATAGGAACATGTTCTACGCTAATTGGCTATGTATTGTGGGTTCTATATGGTAATTTATGTGCATGTTGGGGAATTACGAATTTGACACATCAATTGTGTGTCATAAGATCAATTAGATTTAATTAGACTAGAACGGGGTTATAGGACAAGGTACGTGTCCACAAATGGATACGTGTAGGTCGTATCGTGATATATTGTGATACGGTGTGACATAGAGCCAATTTTGGGTGTTTTGCGTGATTTCTCCTAATTTCTCGTTCTAGCAAGTTATAATTGTTGTATTATATTGCAATTGATTCGTAGGAATAAGTATTATAGTAAAATTTAGATTTTGGCCTTCACATCGAACACATATCATGAATATTCTATATTTTGTGCACCAAATGCTTGTTAGAATATTTAGTGATCATGTAGTTTAGAATTTCTATTATATATATATATATATATATATATATATATATATATATATATATATATATATATATATGTGTGTGTGTGTGTGTGTGTGTGTGTGTGTGTGTGTGTGTGTATTGATGCATATATTCATCATAGATTGAGTGTCAAGCGTGGGAGGCTTGTAGTATTGGTGAATGCGATGTGGGGTTTCAGTTTACAGATGGATAGTGGCATTGATCGTGTGATGTGTCTGATGTTGTGAGGCATGGTGAAGTAGTAGTAGCAGTAACAACAACTTAGAGTTTTTGCAGTTAGCATAGGAGAGTAGGATCCCTGATATCTGGAGTTGGGATAGCAATAGCAGTAGCAGCAGTGCATACTCGTGCACTGCCTATGGGCAGGCAGTATGCAGCAACAGCCAGGTGCTGCAGCAGAAATAACAGTTGCAGCAATATCATGAGCAAGCAGCAATGGCAACAATCTCAGTAGTAGTAGCAGTAGCATATTGGATTATGGGATAATGATTTGGTTGTTGTTACATACAGCAACCCAAGGGGGTTCAGGCATAGTTAATTATGTGCAGTATGTGAAGAGGGAGAATTGATGCTCGGGTATCACTGATACCCGAAAGCATCAAAGTAGTAGCAGTAGAGGGATTGGAGGTCACATTATAACATAAAAAATAGGATGATGGTTGTGCACACACGGTATGAATTCCAGTTATGTGGAGTGGAACTACAGGCAACAGTCTTAAGTGTTGTGCTAGTACCTTGTGTGTCTGGGTATCAAAGGTAAGGGTATTGTTAATATGGGATAGGTATGTATCAGTCATATCAATCTTTGTTTGATGAAGTATCTAGTGTATAGTTATGTATCATAAATGTGGGTGTGAATGAAAGTTAAAATTTAACTTCTAGGCAGGAAGGTGAAGGATCTGTGGGTAGGCACTGTCAGGTGGAATGCAGTATATAGGCAACAACAAGGTAATGCAGTGGACAACAATTTAGTGCAGAATTGAGGAGAAGGGTTTCCAGTGAGCAGTGGACTATTCTTGACAATAGCAGGTAAGGGGTTTTGGCTAATTAATTAGTTAGATTGGTTGTTTAGTTAGTTGTTAGCTAGTTAAGAATATATGTTAGCAAGTTATTAGCTAGTTAAGTGTTAGCTTTATGTCAGTTAACATTTAGCACATAGTTTATATGTTAGATAGTTAGTTCTAGTGTATGTAGGTCTGTTAGTATATTAGTAAGTTAGTATTAGCTATAAGTACCAAGTTAGCTTGATTAGATGCATACATATGTAGATGTTAGTATGATTAGTTGTTGGTTAGTTAATGGGTTGATTAGTTGATACTAATAAATGTTAGATGTTATTAGTCATTTATTAGTTAGATAGTTAATGACCTAGCATAGCTAGTACAAGCTAGTATTAGCTAATTAGTGCCTAGTATAGACTAATTAGTTAAGTATTGGATCTAGAAACTTGTGCACGACCTAGTTTAGCCTAGTTTAGCTAGTATTGACCTAGAAATTATATTAGTGCATTCTTTTACTCATTATTCATCCATCACACCATTTGACATGATTTTTCTAAATAGGATTGTGTGACACCAGCTTGGGCATCGAGATATACTCATTGCTCAGTACCACAAGCGAGTATATCTCTCTGTTATTTTTATTTCATGATAGTGTATGTATCGCATATTCTAGAACTATATACTTGATTCTGACACAGTGGCTACACGGACAGGTACTAAATGGATTCTGCCATGGGATGTTATCCCCATATGTATTTTATCGTGTGTATCGGGTATTGATTATCATGTACTTCGTGTTCACACACTGCTCATGCTCAGTGTGCCCATATTCGTGTTTGTAACGTGTCGTGACTGGATCCATAAGTATTAGTTGGAGATGGGAGAATAGGAGTTGATTATGTGATCAAGCCCAAGTGTATTCGTGTACATGTCGATTACATATCACACGTGTAATCGAGTTACCATATTGTATTCGTGTTCAACCCAAATCGATCACATGATAAACTTGTATTCTATGGCACATTAGCTAGTTTCAGTTATTTCCATTGCTTGCAGTCATTGATATTGTCTGTTCTTTACTTTCCAGTACATTATCTATTCACTCTAGTTCATTTTATTCTGATATTTATTTATCTTGTATCCTTTTCTATTATCTGTTATATATACTCGATTATGTATTTGAAATTGCTTTCAGAGGTATATACGTCGCTCCATTCCTGACTTGATATATTTTTCAGATGATTGGTTTATGGACCAGTATCCCACCTACTATGGACCGCAGGACAACGCACCTTTAGAGGATACTCCTTTAGAGCAGGAGGACCTAGTACCAGAGGTTGAGGAGGCTTAGATTATTAGTTTAGACTTGTATTAGACTTTATTGAGATTTTTTGGCATGTATATATTATTTCAGGCTTGTGGATGTATTATGACTCTTTTTCTTCGTTATTCTATCTCGTGCTTATCTTCCTTAGTTTGCATTATGGTTGAGTATAGTTACATTTATCAGATACCATATTGTTCCTCCGTTTGGAGTTAAGATGATTGATAGATACCATATATATATTGTATGAGATATTTAGATAGTAGAGTTGACCCAAACAACGTTCTACCGTCGATGCTGCATCGTAGGCTGGGCGTTGCTCACTACTCATGTCCTTATTCTCGATGTGGGTCATAACACCACGTACAACCTAACGCGTTGGATGTGCATGAAGACTCTGGTTATGTTCTTAACCGTCATTATTTTGGGTCGAATATTCCAAAGAGGAACATCGATGTGTACTTGCAACCGCTGATAGATGAGTTAAATCAGTTATGGGAAGTAGGTGCCAACACGTACGATATTTCCAAAAAGTAGAATTTTTAGATGAGGATAACACTTATGTGGACCTTCAACGACTTTCCAGCTTATGATATGTTATCTGGATGGAACACTCATGGTCGTCTCTCATGTCTGTATTGTATGGACCGCACTAAAGCTTTTCATTTGAAGCATGGAGGAAAACCGTGCTTCTTCGATTTTCATCGATAATTTCTGCCGTCGGATCATCCATTCCAGAGGAACATGAATGCATTTCGTGTCGGCGTTATGGAGAAGGCAAATCGCCTCCAAGGTGTCCCAGAGACATGATATGGGAAGAGGTTAAAGATTTACCAAGTGCTATTAAAGAGTCTACTAAGGGGTACAAGTAAGATGGATTTGATCACATTCATAACTGGACGAAGATGAGCATATTCTGGGATCTGCCATATTGGAGCAACAATCTGATCAGACACAACCATGATGTCATGTATATCAAGAATAATGTGCTTGACAACATAATCAATATATCACAACAGATCTTTAAGAGCACACAATATTTGTTAAGATATATCTGAGTTCCTCGGGTAGGTCCTATTGGAAACCAAGAAAAGAAGCATTATCTGTAACTTGTTTTCTAGTTTTTTTAAATGAAAAATTAGATATGTCATATGATTATCTTAGGCATGCTGTGTAGGCAGAATCTTATTATAATTTATAAATGTGTCAAGATCAAATGCTCTCGACATATCAAGTTTCAAGCCTATCCCCTATAATTATTCTCTTGACAAATCAAGTTTTAAGCTTACCCCCTCTAATTATTTTGGCTCTGATATAAACTAGTAGTAGTCAGAGAACTTAATGTCATGCAAAATTTATATCTCATAACACTCAGGGTTATATGGCTTGGGCATATTGATCCTTGATAGCCTAGCAGTTGAAACCAGAGTTCCATGTAGAGTATCTTTAACTTTAATTCTTCTATTAGTCTGGTCCTTGAAAACTGTGAGTCATTATTTTCATAGGGTGTTAAATGTGTGCCTTGCATTCTATAGGGACGCTATCATAGGAGTTAAACAAACTACATATATGGTTTAGTCAATCTTCATCCAGTATCATATAGTTTTCCAACGGGAGATGGCACTCTTTAGTAAATAACAAACCATTAATATTTTAAGTGGAACCTAAAATGCCAAGGATCTTCAAGGAAAAAAACCATTCCTAGAAATTATCTTTGTTTAATGCATACAATACAACACGATACAAATAGGATAACATGGCAATCCTGAAAAGTATATAATACCTACGACAATAAATAAATATAGGTAGTTTTCTTTGTGCAAAATAGAAACAAAATTGAGCTGTTTAAAAATAACAAATTAATTCTATTTAACTAGAAACATAAAATTGGATGCTACAAGAGAGGAGGTGATTTTCCAAACAAAAGGTCAAGATAATTTTGTTTAGAAAAAAGAAACAAATACAGACGGGTAGTCTGAAAGGACTATTCAGACTCTTGAGGATATGCTACGCACTTGTGTTCTAGATCTCGGAGGTTCTTGGGAGGATCATTTACACCTGGAAGAGTTTGCTTACAACAAAAGCTACCAGGCTAGCATTGAGATGTCACCATTCAAGGCTCTATATGGACGGAGGTATCGCGCACCGTTATCTTAGGATAATGCCGGAGAGAGAGCCTTGTTAGGACCAGAGATGGTCGTGGATGTAGCAAAAAATGTAAAACTCATCAGAGACAGATTTCGAGTGGCGTAGGACAGACTGCGGCAATGGGCCGACAACCACCCTAGACCCCTAGAGTTTCAGTTATAGGTTTTATTATTCTTAGCTTATGATTTTTTTGTTTTACATTGCATATTAAGATTGTTTTATTCTAGGTTGGCGATCTGGTGTTCTTACTGATTTCTCCGACTCGGGGCATGATTCGCTTTGGTGGAGGCAAAAAACTTAGTCCATGTTATATCGAACCTTTTGATATTCTTGCGAGGGTCGGTGCAGTGGCCTATAGACTAGACTTGCCGTCTGCACTAGAGGGAGTACGTGACATGTTCCATGTGTCACAGCTGAAATAGTATGTGGCAGATCCTAGTCACGTACTAGATCACTCAGAGTTGAGGTTGGTCTGACTCTCAACTATCCTGAGCAGCCCGTAGAGATCTTGGATCGCAGAGAGAAGGTATTGCAGAACCAAACTATTCCTTTAGTTCGTATTGCATGGAGACATCACTCTCCAGGCGAGTCAACCTGGGAGAGAGAGAGGATAAAATGCATGAGCAGTACACGTATCTCTTCGAGACTTGAGGTATAATTTTTTGTTTGATTGTGTTCTTGTGCTAGTTCAATTCAATTTTGAGGACAAATTTTTTTTAGGAGGGTAGACTTGTCACTACCACATTTCTATTGCAGTAGCCTTATAGTCATTTACCATATTTAATTATTATGTTAATAATTGCATGATATGTAATATATATTATATATTATTGTGTTCATTAATAACATGGGTTAGTGGACTAGACCTGAAAACCCTTTAGACAAATCCCTATTCTATTTAATTAGCACCTAGTTTAATCCCTCACATGAATTACTAAACCCCTCATAAATGGTTCTTCATAACAAGCCATGAAGGAAAAAAATAGACTTTATGCATTAGAAACCCTAACCCTAACCCTAGTCCTATAAAGCAAGATGGAGCCTCCCTCAAGCCACTCATCATTCATGAAAAAAAAACCCTAGAAATAGCCTCTAAGTAGAAACCCTCATTTCCTTCCATAAATTTTAGATTTCTAGCCTTAAATCTCTTATTTTTTCCCTCATTCAAGGAGACCTAGAAGCTGGACACAAGGAGACTTGGAGAAGAGGATGCTACATTGGGAATCCATCTCCCAATAGGTAAAAATCTGAAAAACCCTCTTTTATTTCTGTTTTAATTAATTGTTTGGCCATTAGGAGCCCACGTATTAATCTAGGGATGACTATTAAGGGAGAGCATGAGTCTCTATTGGTTTCTTGGTGATTCTCTATAGTGTCATAGGTATATTTGGGGGTTTTGTGTTCCAATGATGCATCTTCCCCTAATTTTTTGTAACCCTAATTATTACATATATGTATTTACATTATATACGTAGTTGTTCAATTGCAATTTGGGGAGTTATGCATGAGTATTCATGGGGTATCATGTGTATCCCAGATTTTTCACACTAGGTGTTTGACAAAATGATAAATATGATGTATATCTGTTTATATGGTCGAGTTTCTTACGCATTAGTATGTGTATATATATATATATATATATATATATATATATATATATATATATATATATATATATATATATATATATATATGTATTATGTATATGTTTCGATATAGGTTATTACTTGGGGAGGTCGGGTTCATCAGTCATGTTGTGTACTATGCATTGTGTGCCAGTATATGTGTGAGTATGGTCTCTTGTGTGGTAGGAAGACTGATACTGGAAGTCAGTGGAGGTATATCATCAGTAACTCAAAGTTTTAGGCATTAAATAGCAGCAGCAGTAGGTGGCAATGCCACATCAGCATATACCTGGGTTGGGGTTCACTCAATGTATAGCTAGGCAGGAATATAGAGGGCTATCATAGTAGTCTGTAGTGCCTCTAAGCATAGGGATGCTTGCCACAATAGTAAGGGAGTTAACATGGGTACAAGTAGAAGTGTCGGGTTTCCAGTGTATCAGTGAGATGATATACTGATACCAGTTTAGGACCGTGGCTGCTGTGCAGCAAGGGAAAATCGGATATTGGATTTCATTGTGTGTATGTGCATCAGTTTCAGTGAAGTAATAGAAAGTGAGCAAGGGTGAGGGGTTATATGAGATGGATGTAGTAGGGGATTTAGTTTAGCTCGAGTGGCAGTATGACATTGATGCATACATGTGTAACTGCAAAGTAGTAAGAGAGTATTGGGTAGTAGCTTGGCAATGACACGTGAGGCTTGGGTATGTTAGTATTAGACTTTAAGGAGGGTATCTTAGTATGGGCAGAGGATGTCTGAAATCCTTGGTGTTATGTTTCAGCTTTAGTTAAGGGTTCAAGTTCTCAATTGCAGTTCATGGGGGATTACTAAGGCTAGTGTTAGAGAGTTTGGGAATTATTAGGCATTAAGGTATTAGGTATCATATATGATGGGGTATGTTAACATGATAGATAGCTCAAGTATTAGCTAGTAGTGATACCAAGTCATTGGAATAGAGGGTGTGTGCCAGGTGAGTGAATATGTGTGTGTGCACCGCTTATGCTCTGGGTTGAGGTGGAAGTGTCAACCTATGATATTGCTGTTAGTAATACTATAGTATTGACTTAGGCCTGAAACATAATGTATCAGGGATAGGCAACTGACCATAAACTGACACATAAAATACGGGGGTAAACTAGTGACATGTGTGGTTGGAGTATGAGTGATATCAGTGTGGAGTTTATGATATCTGAAGTCTGAACTGTGCATCAGTCGTACGTGTGCTAAGTATATGTGAGATTTGTTGTGTGCATTAGCTATGTGGAGTTCAAAGTGAGTGAGGGAAGTATCGGGTTATGGTTTATTAGCAGTTGGTTAGCTAACTGTGAGCTTAGTGTTTCAGTTTTCAGTTAGTATCGAGTTCCTATGTGTAGGCATAAGGAATGCATCAGTTGTTAGTTGAGGTGTATCTAGGAATGTGGATTGTTTGTTAGCAGTGAGGGAGTGTGTTAGATGTATATGTGAAGGTCGTGTTTGAGTGATCTGTATATCAGTCAGTGAGTGAATGAGTAGCAATGAGGAGTTATGGAAGTGGGTTTTAGTGTATATAGTGTCTTTATGGAAATGCACGATTATGTGGGTATCATATATTGCTTCCTAAGTTTATATGTATACTAGTGTTAGTTAGTTTAATGTGTAAGTGTATATGGGGATGTGACACTGTGTAAGTACCGGTTGGGTGTTCAATTAGTGTATCCATTTAATTACTAGCAGTTTGTTCTAGCTAGTATCAGTAGCAACTTTACATCCAACTGTACAGATTTCTACTACACAACACCAGCAAGTAGGGGTGCAGAGCATAATTCAGCAGGTATCACTGGTATCAGTACATGACAGAGAATTTCAGTCAGTTTTAGATGCTTAGTAGGTGGAGCAAAAGTGGGTATTGGATAGTTAGAGAGTATTATTTAAGTATTAGAGTCATGAGGTAATAGATTGGAGTATTAGGATTTACTGATACAAACTTCTAGTATCGAGGTATTGATACATAGAATGTCAAGATATTAGTGTTGGGGCAAGAAATTGATATGCCAAGGTTCTATGAACTAGTATACATATATGAGTTAATATACATATATGATATCTAAATAGCTAGTATGACTTATTATTAGCTAGTATAAGACAAATACTAACTACTATACACTAATTACCTTAGTATAAACTAGAATACCTTAGCATTACTTAGAAAACCTTATGTAGCAAGGTTTTGACCTAGAAATCACATTTCAACCTAGTTAATAACAATTATCATTCCATATCACTAATTGACACTTACATTTAATATATTTAGGTCATTGTGGTCCCATCTTGGACATCGATCCTCACTCCTTATTTAGGACCACAGGCGAGTATATTCTCTGACAGTTTTTATTACGTTAATTATTTATATGATTCTAGTTGTGTAGTATACTTAATTCTGACATTGTTGATACACGGGTTAGCATCGTAGATACCTGTCATGAGGTGTCGTGATTGGAATCCATCGTGCTAGCTGGGGACGGGGAAATATTAGCAGATTATGTGATCATACCCCACTTTACATCCATCATAGCTCACCCCACACATCACTAGGATATAGCCTGACCATTTACATATCTCATAGCCTATTATATATAATTAGCCTGACTATTTCTCGCATCATAGCTAACCAGATGGTTAGCCAGACCTCACATGTATCATAGCCAATCATATATGACATACCTGATCTCGTCCCAAGCCGATTACATAGTGAACTGGTATTTCAAATACTTAGATAGAAATTCTATTTCTTTATTTCCAGTTCACTTATTCTAGCATTCACTATATATGTTTATAGCTAGTTTGTACTATTGCTGATTACATATTTTTTAGTATTCCTTATTTATAGCATTTTTCTTCATCTTGTATTTCCTTACACTGTCTTATATTTTTTGTCAATATAAATGAAACTGTTGTTTAGTTCTTCTACTTCGCTCCAATCCTGATTGGATAACATTTTTCAGAGGATCTTGAGGACTTTTGTCCTACTCACTATGGCCCAGGAGTAGAGGGGGACTACTAACCAGAGATTCTAGGGGAGTCACTCTCCTTAAAGGAGACACCACCTGCAGTCGTTTAGAGTTCTTTTTATGTATTAACTGTTCTAAAACTTGAGACTTATATTGTATTATTGATGAGACTATTTATGTTGGACAACTAGACTCTAGATTACTGTTGTATTTTGGTTGTTGTGCTTGACTTATGTCAGTACTTTCTTATATTTATATCTTATCGTGCCAGTTACGTCCTATAGTTTTTGTGATTGAGTATATTATGAATTGTTGATCAATGTATTATTCATTTTCCTCCTTATGGAGTTGAGATCATTGACAGGTGACGAGTTATGTTTGGTAGTCTTGAGACCTAGACAACGTTCTATCACCGATGCTGTAGCGTAGGCTGGACGTACCGACGGCTCATGTCCAATTTTTGGGTACGGGTCATGACAAAGTTAGATGATTCTTCTCAATATCCCAAAGCTACCATGATGCATAAGCTATCACCCTTCCATGTTTACTACAACAAATAGGGCATATAATAGCATGCCTAAATCACTATAGTATCCTTACTATAGTGTACTATGCACACTATAATTATCCCCAAGTATACTAATACATGATGTTACTTCAAACATACCACACTGGTATGGATACAATTTTAGAGGTACACCTTTATCCAGTTCCTATACCCTGGAGGACTGATACAATTGCCTAAACATCATACTCTCGAACCTACATATGATAATGGATACATCCTGGCACTTGCAAAATCGGCTACATGTTGCATATTACTCTGCAAGCTGCATAATATACACAATAATTGCTGCCACTGTTGATACACACAGAATTCCCCTCTCTTGCACTACAGACCACAGCCATACCAACTACTTCTCTCCACTTACTGATACAAAGTTTCCATGTTAACCCCTTGTCACTACCACATTTCTAGAGTAGGGTCATTGATGCCATTTGTGATAATTATATATATATTGTGTTATAGTTACATGATATGTATATATATTATATTATTATTAATGATATGGGTTAGTGGACTAGACTTGATGTGACCATGGACTTTGAATTAGACTAGACATTGAACTCACTAGAATAATCCCTATTCTTTTTTAATTAGAATCTAGTTAGGTCCCCTCAGTTGGAACTAAATTACATAATTAAATAACTCTTAATGACTAACCATAGGGGCATTGAGGACCTTATGCATAGCAACCTTAAGCCCTAGGTGTGGCCGGCCCTATATAGGGAGAGGGAGCCTCCCTCAAAGTCATTCATAGCTTATGAAAAAATTCTAGAAATAGCTCTTTCCCAAACCCTTTCTTTTCTCCACAAATTTCAGAATTTAAAATCCCAATCCCTCTCATTTTCCTTATCTAAGAAGCCTAGAAGCTTAGTTCATAAGGAGCCTGGAGAAGAAAAAGTTTGCATTGGGAATCCATCTCCCAATAGGTGAAAATCTGAAAGTATAGGTTATGTTCGCTAGTGTAAGGGTGTGGTGACTTGAGTGTTAACTGGTTAGTGTAGGTTGTGTTCTCGACTTATTAACAGGAGGGGGTGAGCTTACAATTGGTGAATTCGATTTGACAGTCGAGGGTAGAGTAGTATTAGAGGTGTGTTAACCCCTAGTGGTACTGATACATTAGTGTATCAGTCGAGAGATATTAGTAGGGTATCATTTTGGTTCCAGTAAATAAAGGTTGGGCTATACTAGAGTTCAGGTATCAGTTGATATTGGTATGGGGTATTCAGATGTTGAGAATGAAGGATACCCGAGTACTAAGAATGCAATGTAGACTGATAATTGTTGATTGTGCACTGTGTGCAGGTGATAGGGGAGGGGTTACTTGTTGCATTTAGAAAAAGTTGCAGAAGTAACATTAGCATACATCAGCAGTAAGGTGCAGGCACGGCACTAAATTGGAGTGCAGTTCAGAGAGGGGCACTTGGGTGTGCTGAGGTCAGGTTAGGAAGGAGTTTTTGGAAGAACTGTGGTGTGATACATAAGTATGGTATCGGGGGTTATCCACTGTGTCCAGGAATTGGGCTAGGATAAGTGTATCCGAAGGGGTGAAGGCTTGAGTGTGGGTAAATGCTAAGGGTTGTACTAATACTTTGAAGTATCAGTATGTGAGCAAGGGACTTGGTCGAGTAGCATCAGTGTATATGTGTGTGTTCTTTGAGGTATGGATAGTCGGGTAGTGCAGGCATGTTTCTGACAGGGAGTACTATTGTGTTAGTAGGTATTGTTCATTTGTATGTGTAATAGATATTAGTTCAGTTATATTCATATTAGATGTTAGTGTTATTAGTAATTTTTTGTACATTGGTTAGTGGTAATGAAGTTAATAACAGTGAGTTCAGTCACTGTGTGAACTCTAGAAGGGGAGTTTAGGCACATAACTGTATCAGTGGGTACTGATACAGAGGTTAATGATGGCAGTACACTCGGGAATAATGTAGATAGGCATGTAAAGGGGGCTCGAGCAGTGACCTTGCATTATAGGTGAAGAATGGAGTTTGAGGGCTACCAGGTATCACAATGTCAGGTAAGTAATTGTACAAGTAAATCTTGTGTATATTGGTTAGTATTTAGTTACCAGTTAGTCAAGACAATTAGGTAATATCCTTGAGTATTAGGGGGCAGATGTTTAGTTGAGGGTTACTGTTGTTGCTTGGTGTGGTATAGTGTCAGATATTAAATGTTAAGTAATGTTAGTAGACTAGTGTATTGGTAATCTTTAATATCTATACACAATATATTAGTTAATATAGGGTTATTAGTAAGTATTTCACTTAGTATTAGATTAATATATGTTAAGTCAGTTAGTTAATTGGCTACATGTTAGTTATCTAATTACTTGATATTAGTAGACGGTTGAGGTTCAGTCAAAAGGTGAGATTAGAGTTAGGTTTTAACTTAATACCAATACCTATGAGCTATATATATATATTATCTGTACTTATTATAGTTATTATTAACTTAGTTAGTAGTGATAACTATTATAAATTAAGATATTGACCTAGTATGAGTTAGAAACCCTAGAGTAACAAGGTAATGACATAGTTAGCCTTTTAAATACCTAGTTTTGGCCTAATAATTTTATTTCAACATAGTTGATGATATTGTCCTTCTAAAACACCAAATAACATTATTATTTTAATATTTAGGCCCTTGTGATTCTATCTTGGACATCGATCCTCGTACATTGCTGAGGACTATAGGCGAGTACATTCTTTGACAATTTGCATTATGTTGATTATTACTATGATTCTAGTTGTAGTGTATACTTGATTCCGACACAGTGGATACACGGGCTAGTATCATAGATACATGTCATGAGGAGTCATGATTGAAATCTATCGTACTAGCTGGGGACATAAAAATATTAGCAAGATTATGTGATTATACCCCACTTTACATGCATCATAGCTCACCCCACATATCACGTAGGGTGTAGCTTGACCATTTACATGCCTCGTAGCATGTTATATATGATTAGCCTGACTATTGCTTGCATCATAGCTAATCAGATGGTTAGCCTGATCTCACATGTATCATAGCCAATCATATATAACAAGCCTGATCTAGTCCCAAGCCGATCACATAGCAAACTGATATTTTACAACACTTAGTTAGAATTTTTATTCTTTTATTCCAGTTCACTCATTTCTAGTATTCACATATATCTGATCATTGATGGTTAGTTCTATATGCTGATTACATGTCTCTCCAGTATTTCTCATTTTTTAGTATTTCTTTATCATGTATTTCCTTACACTATTTTATAGTTTTTGTCAATATAATTGAAACTGTTGTTTAGTGTTTGTACTTTGCTCTAATCCTGACTGGATAACATTTTCAGAGGATCTCGATAATTTTTTCCCTACTCAATATAGTCTAGGACTAGATGGAGACTTCATCCCAGAGATTCCAGAGGAGCCACTCTCCTTAGAGGAGACACCACCCACCGTGGTTTAGGCAGCATTTAGTCTAATTTATCTATGTTTTGGATTATTCTAAACTATAAGACTTGGGTGTTTTATGTTGAGACTTATTTATGTTGAGTCAGTTAGACTCTAGACTTACTATTGTATTTGAGTTGTGTTCTAGACTTATGTCAGAACTTCTTATTTCTTTTTTATCTTATCGTGCCATTTACTTTCCCATAGTTTTTGTGATTGAGTATCTTTTGTTTAATGATCATATTCATATTCATTGTCATCCTTATGGAGTTAAGATTATTGATAAGTTATTTTGTGAGTTATGATTAGTAGTTTTAAGACCTAGACAACGTTCTACCGTCGATATTGCTGTGTAGGCTGGACGTACCCACGGCTCATGCCAAAATTCTAGGTGCAGGTCGTGATACATTTTAGTGGTGGCCCATGCAGGTCTACGTCGAGACTGTAAAAGGGTAAGATTAGGTCACAACTAGTACAGTATCATGGTAGTGCTCAGACTTAGAGTACTATTACAAGCATGAGATAGGGTATAGATGAGAGTATGCTCAATCACAACTAGGAAATTTCTAATTTTATATTGCTATTCTAAATAATTGCTTTCTTTAAATTTTGTTGTCCTTCTTTAATGATATCGTATCTGTTGCCTTAATTGACTCTTTTCTATTTATCTTCAGGATACCACCGAAGACTAGGTCGTTGAGATTGGGACCCACAGCTTTCGAGAGGTCTGCCACCTCTCAACCTGACACCCAGACAGCTAGAGTTGCTCCTCCTACTTCACCTGTTCATGTAGGAGTTTTCGCAGTTTTTGGGGGTCCTCCTCCCCCACCTGTCCAGAGGGTTGCCCTGGCTATTATGAAGAACCTTCCACCACCAACAATTTTGTTTCCAGGAGGTGTGCCCGTTGACGGAGCACAGATGTTCGCATTGATCTAGGGCATGGTGGATGCACAGAGGACGTCGGCAGAGGCTCAGCGAGTTCAGGCTGAGACGTACAGGGGGCAGGCAGAGGTGCACCAAGCACAGACTAGTTGATGAGAGCGAGCATGGAGTGTTCTCATCGGGTGACTCTCTAGGTAGTGGAGAGAGTCGCACAATATCATCCTGGCCAGCAGCAGCAGCCGCAACAGAGACCAGGCACTATAGTGGACTTCAAGAGGATTATGCCTCAGGATTTTAAGGGCGTTGAGGGGATACTCTAAGCTGACGACTAGTTGGAGGACATAGAAAGGAAATTGCGCTTGGCAAAGATTCTAAAGAGTTTGCAGATCGAGGCCGCCGGCAGCCAGATGTTCAATATCGCGCTGACTTGGTATCGTATGGAGCCAAGATTTACTACTAGAGGACTTACTTGGGAGAATTTCAAGGATCTTTTCAAGGAGAAGTTCTTTCTCGACGTAGCTTTGGGAGCCATGTAGAGTCAGTTCCATGACTTAGTCCAACGGAAGATGAAGGTCGACGAGTACGCTGCAGAGTTTTACTGCTTGAGTCATTTTTTACCGTCGATGATTCGGGACCCAGGAGATCGAGCCCAAAAGTTTAGGAAGGGGCTGATGAAAGAGATCATGTCTCGTACTTTTGGACGTTACACTGCTACCTTTGAGGGCATTCTAGATGGATGACCAGATTGCTGAGGATGATTTGACATTTCTGGAGGAGCGAGTGGTAGCCCGGGACCGGCCAAGCGTCCCCACTTTCAGCAGCAACAGAGGCCGTATCAGCACCAGCAGTACCAGGCACCAGCTCGAGGATATATCCAGCAACAGCCCCAGAGGCAAACCCAGTCCGCTGTCCAGTGTTCGTACTACACAAAGGTAGGACACACGAGAGACAATTGCAGGAAGAGGCTAGGCACATATTTGTCTTATGGATCGTCAGTGCACCAGTTGAGAGACTGTCCATCTATTCAGACTCGTCTAGGTCAGGGTGGAGCAGTTGCTCAGAGGGGACCTGCCAGAGTACCTACTGTACCAGGAGGCCAGCAGAGGGGACCTCCACTTCTGCCATAACAGCAGAGGTTTTCCCAGCAACAGCAACAGCAGAGAGGTGAACCCCAGCGACGAGCGTATGCCATGATGGTCGAGCTGGCCGAGCCAGCAGGAGACGTGATATCAGGTTCAGTTCTTCTCGATTCCATTCCAGCACTTATATTATTTGATTTTGGTGCTTCCCATATTTTTGTTTCTGTATCGTATGCTCTTAAACACCGTTTAGAAGCAGAACCCTTAGATAGGACTTACAAGATCACTACTGGCAGAGGCATTATCCTAGTCAGTATTTATTGCAAGGACTGGTGAGTATCATTGGGAGGCCGAGAGTTGAGTGTGTGCTTACTCATAATGCCACTTCCGGGATACAATATTATACTCGCGATGGATTGGTTGAGTAGGCACCATGCTATTATAGATTATTTTGTCGGCAGAGTAATATTTTGACCGCCAGGAGAGCCAGAGTTCGAGGTCGCCAGAGTAGCAACGGAGCAGAGCTGGGGAACTTTTTATGGAGTCGGGATGGAGGAAGAGAAGTTGCCACATTATTTGATAGCGGAGTTCCTGGATGTCTTTCTAGAGGGGTTGCTAGGTTTGACGCTACACAGAGATGTCGAGTTCTCTATAGACTTAGTGCTAAGAGCACAGCCCATATCACAGTACGTCTATATGGTCAACAACAACGAACTAGCAGAATTGTAGAAGCAGGTTAAGGAGTTGCAAGACAGGGGCTTCATCAAATCTCGTTCATCACCCTGGGGAGCTTCGGCATTGTTCGTACCGAAGAAGAATAGGTCGGTATGCATGTGTATCGACTACAAAGCTCTGAACAACCTCACTATCAAGAATAAATATACGTTGCCGAGGATAGATGATCTCTTCAATCAGTTAAGCGAAGCGAATATGTTCTCAAAGATAGGCTTGAGGTCATGCTACCACCCGGTAAAAGTGAAGCAAGAAGATATTCCGAAGACAAATTTTCGGACTCAATATGGCCAGTTTGAGTTCATGGTAACGTCATTTGGATTGACTAATGCACCGACAGTATTCATGAACCTGATGAACAAGGTATTCTACCAGTACCTTGACAAGTTTATGGTGGTGTTCAGCGATGACATTCTTGTGTATTTGAAGACTCTAGAGGAGCATGAAGAGCACCTGAGGATGGTCTTGGAGACTCTCAGGAAAGAAGAGCTTTTCGGGAAACTTTCGAAGTGAGAGTTCTTCCTTGACAAGGTTGAATTCCTTGGGCATGTGGTGACAGGTGACGGGATCTCAGTTAACCTAAAAAAGATCAAGGCAGTGGAGTCATAGGCTAGTCCCGGTTCAGTGGTTGAGATTAGGAGTTTTCTCGGACTAGCAGGTTACTACAGGAGGTTTGTACAAAATTTTGCGAGGATTGCAGAGCCGATGACTAGGATGACCATGAAGGATGTGGATTTTGTCTGGACGAAAAATTGTCAGGCCGCATTTGATGAGCTAAGAAGAGATTGACGACAGCTCCAGGATTGATGTTGCCATCGGGGGCAGGTGGATTCACTATCTACAGTGATGCTTCAGGAAAGGGTTTGGGTTGCGTTCTTTAGCAACACGGAAAGGTAATTGCTTATGCTTCCAGGCAATTACGTCCTCATGAGAAAAACTACCCACCCACGATTTGGAGTTGGTAGCGGTTATCTTTGCTCTAAAGTTATGGAAATACTATTTGTACGGAGAGCATGTGGAGATCTTCACCGACCACAAAAGCTTGAAGTACGTGTTTACGTAGAAAGAGTTGAACATGAGGCAGAGGTGGTAGTTGGAGTTGATGAAAGACTTTGATATTTTATTACAATAACACCCATAAAAGGCCAACGTAGTCGCCGATGCCTTGAGCAGGTATGCGATGGCTATATACTTGACGACAGACAGACACTTGTTGGCCGACCTTGAGAGCATAGGAATTGAGGTGCTAGTTCCTGGTATCGAGATTCAGATATAGGGATTGTAGATATTGTCTGAGATGATAGACAGAATTAGAGCTACACAGTATGAGGATGAGGCTCTGAGGAGTATCAGGGCACATGTTTGGTTAGGATTATCAGAGGACTTTACTATTGCTGATGATGGATCATTATGGCATGGTACTAGGATATGTGTGCCGAGTGGGGAGCTGCGCGAGGAGGTTTTGCAGGAGGCGCATCGCTCTCAATACTCGATGCATCCCGGTGCCAACAAGATGTAACGAGACCTGAGGGAGCATGTATGGTGGCATGGTATGAAGTCCGAGGTAGCATGCTTTGTATCCCGGTGTTTAATGTGTCAGCAGGTAAAGGCGAATCGATTGAGGCCAGGTGGATTGCTTCAGCCTTTACCCATCCCAGAGTGGAATTGGGAGCACGTGACTATGGATTTTGTTTCAGGGCTTCCGCGTTCTCTAGGGGAAAAAGATGCAATTTGGGTCATCGTGGACAGGTTGACCAAATCAACCCACTTCTTACCATTCAAAGTGGGTACGTCAACGGAGAGGCTAGCAGAGATGTACGTGCGAAAGATTGTCAGATTATATGGGATTCCTGTGAGCATCGTAGATAGTCATTTTACTTTCCACTTCTGGAGGAGTTTTTAGGCTAGCTTGGGCACTCAGCTCAAGTTCAGTACCGCATATCACTCCCAGACAAACGGGCAGTCTGAAAGGACTATTCAGACTCTCGAGGATATGCTACACACTTGTGTTCTAGATCTCAGAGGTTTTTGGGAGGATCATCTACACCAGGTAGAGTTTGCTTACAACAACTACTAGGCCAGTATTGAGATATCACCATTGGAGGCTCTATATGGACGGAGGTATCGCACACCATTTTCTTAGGATGATGTCAGAGAGAGAGCTATGTTAGGACAAGAGATGGTCATGGATGCAGTAAAAAAAGTGAACGTCATCAGAGACAGACTTCGAGTAGTGTCGGACAGACGCGGCATTGGGCCGACAACCACCGTAGACCCTTGGAGTTTGAGATATAAGTTTTGTTATATTTTTTGTGATTGATTTGTTTTAGATTATGTGTTAAGGCTGCTTTTGTTCTAGGGTGGTGATTTGGTGTTCTTGCGGATTTCATCGACACGGGGAACGATTCGCTTTGGTGGAGGAGAGAAGCTTAGTCCACGGTACATCGGACCTTTCGGTATTCTTGTGAGGGTCGATGCAGTGGCCTACAGACTAGACTTATTGTCTGTACTAGAGGGAGTACATGACGTATTTCATGTATTGCAGCTGAGACAGTACATGGAAGATCCTAGTCACGTACTAAATCACTCAAAGATCGAGGTTGGTCTGACTCTCAGCTATCCTTAGCAGCCCGTAGAGAATTTGGATCGTAGGGAGAAGGTATAGCGAAACCAGACTATTCATTTGGTTCATGTTGCATGGAGACATCACTCTCCAGGTGAGTCAACCTGGGAGAGGAAGGAAGAAATATGCGAGCAATATCCGTATCTCTTCGAGCCTTGAGGTATAGTTCTTATTGTGTTCTTGTGCTAGTTTAGTTCAATTTCGAGAACACAATTTTTTTAGAAGGGTAGACTTATCACTACCATATTTCTAGAGTAGGGACATTAATGTCATTTGTGATAATTATATATATTGTGTTGTAGTTAAGTAATATGCATATATATATATTATTATTATTATTAATGATATGGGTTAGTGGACTTGACTTGATATAACCATGGACTTTACATTAGACTAGACATTGAACCCACTAGAACAATCCTAATTCTTTTTTAATTAGAATCTTGTTAGGTCTTCTCAATTGGAACTAAACCCCATAATTAAATAACTCTTCATGACTAACCATAGGGGCATTGAGGAACTTAAGCATAGCAACCCTAAGCCGTAGGTATGGCCGGCCGTATATAGGGAGAGGGAGCCTCCCTCAAAGTCATTCATAGCTCATAAAGAAACCCTAGAAATAGCTCTTCCTCAAACCCTTTCTTTCCTCCACAAAATTTAGAATTTAAAACCCCAATCCCTCTCATTTATCTCATCTAAGAAGCCTAGAGGCTTAGTTCACAAGGAGCCTGGAGAAGAAAAAGTTTGCATTGGGAATCCATCTCCCAATAGTTGAAAATCTGAAATCTCTTCTTTAAATTCTATTTTTATCATTTGTTTGGCCATTAGGAGCCCACCCATGGTTTAGGAATAGCCATAAGGGGAGAGCATGAGTCTCTATTGGTTTTCTTGATGATTTCTTCATGGTGTCATATGTATATTTGGGGTTTTGTGTTTTATGGGTGTATTTTCCCCTATTTTTTTTAACAACCAATCATACTATATATATATATATATATATATATATTTATTTATATTTATATTTATATTTATATTTATATTTATATTTATATTTATATTTATATTTATATTTATATTTATATTTATATTTATATTTATATTTATATTTATATTTATATTTATATTTATATTTATATTTATATTTGATATGTATATGTGTTATTAGTTGTATATTGGGGGTTTTGGCATGAAGATTTATGGTGTATCATAGAGTATCAAATTGGTGCACTCAAGGTGTTTGAGAAAATGACTACTAGGGGTGTTTTGTTATACTTAACACTATATGTAATATATGTAAATATATGTATACATATTAATGTATATATGTATATAAGTTGGTGTGGGAGCTATATGAATACATGTGTGAGTAGCAATGGTATATCAGTGTAAGTGCTAGGAGTGCACTGTGAGTATTGAGAGGGAATTTTGAGTGCTTGGTGATGTGAACCACCGAGGGTCTGCTGGGTTGCAGTACAGGCAGTGGAAAATAGTGAAGTCGCAAGTGACTTTAGGTAGTGTGCTCGAGTTTGTGTTGCAGTGCAGGCTAGTGCACCACATAAGAGTGTAGTGAGGCATACCAGGTTGTGTAGTGCATGGCTCGGGTTAGGCACTGACAGCAGTGTAAGGTTATGGTGACTTGAGTGTTAACTGGTTAGTGTAGGGTGTGTTCTTGACTTATTAACATGAGGGGGTAAACTTAAACTTGGTGAATTCGATTTGATAATCGAGGGAAGAGTAGTATTAGAGGTGTGTTAACCCCTAGTGGTACTGATACATTATTGTATCAGTCGAGAGATATCAGTAGAGTGTCATTTTGGTTCAGGTAAATAAAGGTTGGGCTATACTAGAGTTCAGGTATCAGTTGATATTGGTATGGGTTATTCAGATGTTAAGAAGGAAGGATACCCTAGTTCTGAGAATGCAATATGGATTGATAATTGTTGATTGTGCACTGTGTACAGGTGATAGGGGAGAGGGTTACTTGTTGCAATTAGAAACAGTTGCAGTAGTAACATTAGCATACATCAGCAGTAAGGTGCAGGCACTGCACTGAATTTGAATGCAATTTAGAGAGGGGCACTTGGGTGTACTGAGATCGGATTAGGAAGGAGTTTTTGGAAGAACTATGGTGTGATACATAAGTATGGTATCGGGGGTTGTCCACTATGTTCAGGAATTTTGTTAGGAGAAGTTTATCCAAAGGGATGAAGGCTTGAGTGTGGGTAAATGCTAAGGGTTGTACCGATACTTTGAAGTATCAGTATGTGAGCAAGGGACTTGGTCGGGTAGCATCAGTGTACATGTGTGTGTTCTTCGAGGTATGGATAGCCGGGTTGTGCAGACCTGTTTCAGACAGGGAGTGCCACTGTGTTAGTAGGTAGTGTTCATTTGTATGTGTAATAGATGTTAGTTCAGTTATATTCATACTAGATGTTAGTGTTATTAGTAATTTTTTGTACACTGGTTAATGGTATTAATAAAGTTAATAATAGTGAGTTCAGTCACTTTGTGAACTGTATAAGGTGAATTTGGGCACATAGCTGTATCAGTGGGTACTGATACAAAGGTTTAGGATGGCAGTAACTCGAGAAAAATGCAGATAGGCATGTAAAGAGGGCCCGAGCAGTGACCTTGCACTGCAGGTAAAGAATGGAGTTTGAGGGCCACCTGGTACCACAATGTCAGGTAAGTGATTGTACAAGTAATTCTTGTGTATATAGGTTAGTATTTAGTTACCAGTTAGCTAAGACAAATAGGTAATATCCTTGAGTATCAGGGGGTAGCCTTATCTAGTCCCAAGCCGATCACATAGCAAACTGATATTTTACAATACTTAGCTAGAATTTCTATTTTTTTATTCCAGTTCACTCATTTCTAGTATTCACATATATCTGTTCATTAATGGTTAGTTCTATATGCTGATTACATGTCTCTCTAGTATTCCTTATTTTTCAGTATTTCTTCATCATGTATTTCCTTACACTGTTTTATATTTTTTGTCAATATAATTGAAACTGTTATTTAGTGTTGGTGCTTCACTCCAATCCTGACTGGATAATATTTTTAGAGTATCTCGAGAATTTCTGTCCTACCACTATGGTCTAGGACTAGATAGAGACTTCATCCCAGAGATTCCAAAGAAGCCACTCTCCTTAGAGGAGACCACCCACGGTGGTTTAGGCAGCATTTAGTCTAGTTTATCTATGTTTTGGATTATTCTAAACTTTTAGATTGGGATATTTTATGTTGAGACTTATTTATGTTGAGTCAGTGACTTACTATTGTATTTGAGTTATGTTCTAGACTTATGTCAGAACTTTTGATTTCTTTTTCATCTTATCGTGTCATTTACTTTCCTATAGTTTTTGTGATTGCATATCTTATATTTAATGATCATATTCATATTCATTGTCCTCCTTTTGGAGTTGAGATCATTGACATATTATTTTGTGACTTGTGATTAGTAGTTTTGAGACCTAGACAGCATTCTACTCCCGATGCTGCAGCTTAGGCTGGACGTACCCACGGCTCATGCCAAAATTCTGGGTGCGGGTCATGACACCCCTCCCCCATGATACACACTTCTAAATGTACCCTTGATACCCAGTTAAACCCTTCTTATGCTGCTAGATTGTAGCCAGACTTCTCCTCTAAATCAGAAATAAATCATAAGTAGAAAACTGAAAATATTGTTAGGTGTAGTGAAATAAAAATCATAAGTAGAAAATCTTAGAAAGATTTAGTTATTTATCCGTATTCACCTCATCATCCTTGCATTGAATCAACTTTGCTTTGGTAATTCATATCTTCATCCGTATTCACCTCATCATCCTTATCATGTTCTTGGTGATCACATTTCTAAAGAAGACAAACTTCATTGGTTATAAGTGCAAAAAAAGAATTATGAAAGGCAAAATAAGAACTAATTTACAAACTAATTACCTGTGTTTTTATTAACTTATTTATCAACTTGGCCTGTTTTTCAACTAAATTAGACATCGAGTCAATCTTTCCCTGCATTGATTCAATTTTATTTTCAAGCCTAACTACTTTTTCATAATACTTTGCTTGTGCCACTGATTTAGATTTAGTTGCTCTAGCTCTGGCCCCTCTAAGACTACCACGTTGTTCGAGTTGTGTAATTACTTATGAAAGTGCATCACCATCACTTGATTTTGTGGATCCCTTTGATGATGGTGCAAGTAGGATTTTCTTGGCCTTTTTCTGAATTACAATAAAATAAAATTCTATTAGTTCTGTAACTAATACAATATTAGTAAAATAGCTATATGAACATAACTGGGTTATACATACGATGAGTTCGTTGCCCTTTAGGTTTTTAGCTTCACCCTTTTCATTAGTATTTCCTCGAACCCAAGCACGTAGCCTTACTTTTTCTTTAGGACATGGACCCTCTTTTTCTTACATTGTAGTTGGATAATCAAACATGAAAAAAACAAAGAAAAGCAGATTTAAAGTAAAAATGCCATTTAAATGATAAAAGTGTAAGAAGGACGATATCGTAAACCAAAAAAAAAATTGTTCCAACAACCTCATCATAGAAGCATCTGAGAGTAAAATTAAGTGGAAAAAACTTGTTACTTCAACCTTGAAAATGGTAAAAGATATATTACTGTCTTCCTACTTTCCTTTACTTCTGATTGTAGTTTTTCAGAGTGGAGGATTATATTTAATGGAAGATTTCAACCTTGAAAATATACATTATTGTATTCCTACTTTCCATTACTTGTAGCATATGGCATCATGATATAATATCTTCCATTAAATATAATCTTCCACTTTGAAAAACTACAACCGGAAGTAATTTCATCTATTATTTTTTAGCAGTATTGATTGTCATTATTAATTAATTGATTGTAGTTACAATATGAAGCTTTTTGAAGAAGTTTAATATATCTAGATTTTCTTTGCTTCTCTCCAGCTCCATATTAACTATTGGTAAAATTAAGGGGAATCCTGATTTTTTACCATTGAGCAAAATTTTTGGGTGTTTTTAATCATTTTTTGCTTTAATTTTTGTAGTAGTTCATAGCCATTTAGTATCTGAACAAATAGTGAAATGCATAGCCATTTATGTACTACTATATACTACTACTAGCATCTTTTATGCAAACGAATAGTGAACTGCAATTATAAAGTCTCAGCACAGTGTCCACAACTCGGTGTCTGATATGACACTCAGTGTTTGATTCACACCCACATACCACTCTTACTTGCATTTAATTTAGAATATATAAATATACCTATAGATATATGTAAATATCATGAAAATAATTAATTGTGCTATACTTACTAATATTACATCCGCAATACGAGCAAATCCTTTTCGACTTCCAAGGTAACACATAGTTTATTTCCCTCTCATTTCCTTGAACATTGTAGACTTCTCCTACATATACTCACATGCATATTATTAGATAGAAACAAAGATTTTATATAAACCATTCAAAATTTATTTACTTTACCTTAAATATTTTTTTGTTCTTTTCTTTACGAATTCTTCCCACTCTGTTGGGTCTATGTCTTTCGGCCTTTTCTTCAAAAAAGTTCCAAATTTAGATTTGTGTGTTCAAGCTAATCTCCCCATTTGTTGAAGAACATAAGTTTTTGCCTCTTCCTCTCGCTCCTTGAACGTAAACTTTTGCTACAAATATAATAACATCAGAAGTAGTTAATAGCAATAAAGTAGTTCAAACTTTATTTAACCTGATAAGCTCTTTCATCTTACCATAACTACTTGCCAATAATATTCTTTGTTATCATTAGGTAAATGTCTCCAATCATTAAATGTTATCGGCACCATTTCAAGTGTTAAACATCCTTCAAAAGTTGATCGATCTTTTGAGTTCTTTCCAATAGGTTGACCATCTTCATTTAATTCCACCTCTAGCCTATTCCCACTTTCCACTAGCAAAGAACTACACCTCGTAGGTCCACGGTTCCTTGTTATTCTCTATGTCTCATTAGATGGGTTAGACATTTGGTCTCTTGAATCATTTGGGATTTTTTCAGCTAGTACACTCGAATCTTCTTGCTCACAAGATTTTTTCTTGCCACGATTTTCTTTTTTGCCTTTTCCCTTGCCTGATTTGCACTCTACAAGTATGCAAGGAAAACATATATTAGAAATACAATTATGTTATGCTTCCAACATTGTTGTCTACAAAGAATTATCTAACTTACCACATTTGAACCTTCTTCCTCACTTATACATAATCCATCATTAGGATCATTAATAAGAGCAGCCTCAATGTTTCATTTTTCCTTCTTTGCTCTTTTCTTTGCATTATTTGAACTCTACGAATATGCCACAAATTAGTACAATAAAAAATAAATGAGATTTATCTAAACTTAATTTCAAATACATTAGAGGGTATTTATTATATATTAACTCAGCTTGAGCCATGTTATGAACCACCAAATCCCAAAGACAAGTTCAATCTTAATAATTTAGCAAAAATTGAAATACCAATAAATAACATGGGTACAGACACTAGGCGGCTACTCACCAAGGCACAATAACAAGTAAATATGTTATAAGGGTGAGGTAATGAAGAAAAGTAAGGTACAAATCACAAAAAAAATTGCAAGTAACATACTACATTATAAAATGAATCAAAATAGAAATGCATTGGTTTCATAAGATAAAGATAGAGAAAAAAGAGTCCAATTATACATAAATGCCCTCACAATCCTTTCTAAGGTAACTATCACTACCATCCTCAACATTTTTATCTAGTTTTGATACATCCATATGTGTTGATGATGGTGTATAGACATTCTGATCATCATCCTTATCCATTTCTTGAAAACTTCTTGGTGGTGCCTTTAGCACGACATACCAATTAGACGAAGCAGTATCCTTAGAATAAAACACTTATGTTGCCCGTGATGCTAGAATAAATGAGTCTCTTTCAAATTGATATTTTCCTTCGTGAAGGTTAACCAAGGTAAACCCGTCTTCTACTTTGACACTATTTGTTGTGCTAGCCCAATCACAATAAAAAATAGGAATATGAAAAGTATGATAATCCAAGCAAGTAATATTTTTAATCGCTCCATAGTAGGCTACTGTATCGGCGACTTGGTTTCTATCCTTCGAGCTGGATCTACAAATGGTTGTTGCCTCATGTGAAACACCATTGTTCTGCCTAGACTTCTCAGCATCCTTTTTATGGTAGTGGTGACCATTGATAACATACCCTGAATTAGACACAACATGTTTTAAAGGGCCATGTGCAAGCCCTCTTAACATATTGGATATGTTACCACTGGGCTACCCCTCAATATGTTCAAAATAAAATGTTAGACACGATATCTTTTTAAAAATTTGTGCTAAGGGTACCGAAAAAATAGAAAGTTGTAACCTTTTGTTTTAACCAAGCAGACAATTCCTTGGAATAACGATCTTGAAGTAAATTTTCATTTTTAATAAGACGTCTATTTAAAAGTTTTAGCTCCTTCAAGTGCATCATAAGAGGAGAAACAATTGTTACATGATATTATATAGACAAGTTACTTTGAAGTTAATATGTTTTCCAATAACTAAATCTAGATAAGGTTCAACTTCAGCCATATTGAACAATACATAACGGTGAGCACTTTGTTGCTTCTGTTTATCCAATGACACTATTATTCCCTTCAAAATTGGTCGTCCATCAAGTATCGTATCATTCTGAATACCTTCATTTCTATTTGGATGATTATCCATCTCAGGCACTTGTTTTATCTATCCACTAATAAATCTCATGCTCTCATCAGCAAGATAATATTTTACTATACAACCTTCAGGAGGTGCACAATTCCTAACGTATCCTTTCAGCATCTTTATGTGTTTAAAAGACGAAAAAATAATTCTTATTTAGAGAAAGCAAATGTATGAATGAAAATTAACAAAAACGATAAGTAAATGATCACCTTTCAAACGGATACATCCAACGATAATGAACAGGGCCACCTAATTTTGCTTCACGTCCCAAGTGGATTGGTAAATAAATCATTATATAAAAAATAAAGGAAGAAAATACCTTTCAAACAGGTATAATACCTCAACAACTTCTTCCTCTAATTTCTCCATTAAAAAAATGCACATATTCAAAATATTGCATTTCTTGGCCCTATTGGAAGAAGACCTCTTAATGCCACAGGCAATAGCTGTTGCATTAATACGTGACAATCATGAGAATTAAGGCTCATTATTTTGCATTCTTCCACTGATATGCAGTTTCCGTTATTTAAATAGTAACCATCGGGCAATTTCAAGTTATATAATCTCTTGCAAAAAAATTCATCTGGTTCATCTATTCTATACAAGCTCTAACGTCTTAAGCAATGAGACAACATCACATGAGGATTCTGGAATCGTATTTTCATCTGGTAACATTTCATGCAATATTTCCAAAAGATGACTAAAACATTTATCAAAAATTCCATACATAGACTTGTGCTTGTATAAAACAATGGTTGCTGATAACTTAGTGTATTTTTTGCAACTTGGGTACAATGGAGTATTGACATCCTTCAATAAGGTTGTGAACCATCCTCCCTTTCCTCTTCAATAGGTTTAGGACTGGCTTCATCTTAAACATATGCATCATCAATTATTAAAGTTGCCTCTGTTTATTCCATATTTGAAATTCCATTGTTCATCCCTTCTCCATGCCAAATCCATGTTGTGTAAGACATATCCATCCCACGTCAAAGCAAATGAAGTAAAATTATATCCTCATTTCCACGACACAAATTCTTACAATCTATGCAGGGATATAACATCAAGTCTGGATTCTTTGCATTTTACTTGGCAAGTTCTACAAACTGAGGAACAAATTGCTTATATAATGTTGTATTCCTAAAAATTATTTAAGAAGCAATTAATAAATAAACAAGTGATATAAATGGATTAAATTTATATGAACACGTTAGTATATGGATGAATTTCAATACTTATTAAGTTGAACCCAGTCTTTATTCATCATGATGGCACCCACTACTTGCCTATATCGAACTTGATAACACCCAAAAAAATTGTAAGAGGGCCTAAAGAGGGATTAACGAAGTACTATTCGATTGTAAAAGGTTAGGGTTTGTTTCTGCCATACTTATAAAAATGGTGAAGCCCTAAAAAAATATGCATGTAATATTAATAGAGATACATAGATGCTAAAACAGAATTGATTTTATGAAAATAAATAATAAAGAAAACAAAAAGATCGATTACCTTCAAATCAAACCTTCAATCTTGAGGAATATGAACAACCTAAAACCCTAAAACCAAAATTGAGAACCAACATTGAATTTAAAAATCAATACCCAACATTGAAAAGTTAAAAATCAAATATAAAAATCAATAATGAATCAACATCAGTACCCAACATTGAATCTAAATCATCCAAATGTACATAAAGCAACGACTGAGAGAGAGAGAGAGAAAGGGAGGGAGGGAGGGAGAGAAAGAAATAAGGACAACTATGAGAGGATGGGGTCGTATTTTTTCTATGGATCATGTGTTTTCTGTGGATCTAAACCTAATGCGAGTGCGACCAACCAAATCAAACCCCTTCAACTTCTCCTTCAGTGCCTCTTTCCAGTGTTTGTAAGAGAGAGGGAGGTGAAGAGAGGGAGATGAAGGTAAGAAGATAGAGAGAAACAGTGAGAGGGAGATGGAGAGATTGAAATACACAGAGAGATGGAGATGGATAGAGGGAGATGGAGAGACGGAGAGAGGGAGATCAGGGAGATGGAGAGAAGGAGAGAGAGAGAGAGAGAGAGAGAGAGAGAGAGAGAGAGAGGAAAGTACCTGAGGGAGAGAGAGAAGAGCCACGAGAGATTACTAGAGAGAGAGACCAGGCTTTTGTTCACGGGAGAGAGAGCCTGGGTTGAAGAGCATGGGAGAGATAGCTGGGTTTTTATTTGGGGTCGGCGCCTAATATATATTCTCGAATCACTAAAAAAAATTTTCCCGCCTAAATTACTCTGCCACCTTGAGCCTAAATTACACCATCGTGCCTAATTTATATTCTCCAAACATGATAATATTTCATTGAAAATGCTATTACAGTCATTTGATATCATGTAGAAAGTAAAAAAATCCGTAAATTGCTTTACCAGGATTCGAGCATAAGATCTATTTTGATCGACTTTTCAAAAGTAAATAGCAATACAAGTACGCTATAAATGTTACGGCATCCATAGGATGCTATAGTACTGAATTTCTAATTTTTGTTCTACATTTCTAATAGCATTCCCGAAAAGCACGCTATTACTAATAGTCTTCTATAGCATTTATAACCGAACGCTATACAAAATCTGCTGTTGCATGTCCTATTTGTTGTAGTTGTTGCATCAATACACACCCTAGTCCCTTGCCAGATACGTCATAATATACTATAAACCCTCTGGAACCTACTGGAAGTGTATGAATCGGTGCTTAAATCTGTCTCTTCCTCAATTCTTCAAATGCAGTATGGCACTCTACTGACCAATCAAATTTAGCCTCCTTGCGTGTCAAACGAGTCAACGGTGCTGAAATACTTGCAAAATCTGACACAAATCTTCTGTAGTATCATGCCAAGCCAAAAAAACTATGCACTTTTGCTAATGTCTTAGGAACTGGGCAACTTTCTATGGCTTTAACCTTCTTCAGATCTACTACCACTCCTGCCCCCAAGATGATGTAACCCAAGAATGATACATGGTCCAACCAAAACTCACACTTGCTGAGTTTTTTGTATAACTGGTGCTCCCTCAGGATTTGGAAGACCTTCCAAAGATGTTCTTCAGGTTCTTCCTTGCTACTAGAATAGACAAGAATGTCATCTATAAATACCACCACGAACTGATCTAAGTACGGAATAAAATTTGATTCATCGGATCTTTAAATATCGCTAGAGCATTTGTCAGTCCGAATGTCATAAATAAGAATTCTTAAGGCCCATATCGTGACCTAAATGCTGTTGTGGGTATGTCTTGCTCCCAAACTCTTACTTGACGATATCCTGATCGAAGATCGATCTTGGAGAAAACCTTAGCCTTGCTCAATTGATCAAAAAAATTATCGATTCTTGGTAATGGGTACTTGTTCTTTACTATCATTGTGTTCAGGTGTCTGTAGTCGATACATAACCGGGATGACCCATCTTTCATCTTCACTAGAACTACTAGTGCTCCCCAAGGTGATCCACTAGTCGAATGAACTTCTTCGCCTTCATCTCTTCACGTGTTAGTACAATATGTCTAGCTCTGATGGTGCCATTTGGTGAACTTTATAAGATATTGGTTATGTTATGGGAATATACTCTATATAGAACTCCATATCCTTTACTAGGGTAAACCAGGAAGTTCATCAGAAAAGACATCTAGAAATTCTTGGACTACTCAGGGAATCTTCTCTTCGTCTACTACTGTTACTGCTGCAACTCTATCTTCACATCGATACCTCATGATTCTTTCAAGGACAAAATCCTCTGTGCCTGGGATACTAAATAACACTCTACCCCTATGGCAATCTATTATAGCATGACTGTCTCTCAGCCACTCCATGCCTAAAACTATGTCGAAGTTACCCATAGGGAATTCGATCAATTTGGCGGGTAATGAATGCCCGCACACTAAGATTGGACATGTTACACACACTCTACTAACTTCTACGAGCCTATTACCAGTGAGTATATTAATCCTCTCTGGCAATGTCCTGAACTCTAATCCAATACTTGTCGCAAATTGTGCAGACACAAATGAATGCAAAGCTCCTGAATTAAATAATGCTATTGCATGAAAAGGTGAGACAGAAGTATTATTTGCCACTACATTACCAGATGCCAAGGTCTTCTCCTATGATAAAGTGAATGTCTGCCCTTGGCCTTATTGCGCTCCTTGCTGTGGCCTCCCTTGGTAACGCTGTTGTGGCCTCTGCTGGCCCTGTTGCTAGTCCCTTTATCAGAACATCTGTACCTGCATCAATAATGGATACTGAGCCAACAGTCGTGCTTCTACTGTTGTTCCTCTGTACTGCACTGCCCCTGGTACTGGTAGTACCAGAAATTTCTGAGCCGGCCCTCCTTGCCTCTGCATTATCGAGAAATTAGCAATATTGTGGCCCAAATCACCATATCTTATACATAGCCCATTCGCTTCTCCACACACATCTCTATTATAGCCTCCCTTGCCATAGAAGGTGCAACCAACCTGCGCTCCTTGACATTGTCGCTGTTGTTATCGCCTCGGCTGCTACCGAGCTGGAACTGTTGTTATTGAATTCGCTGTCCTCCGTAGTGTTAAGTTATAGATATGAACGCCAGGGGATAGTAGTGACGTTCGGGGTGCTGCCCCTCCTCCAATTTGAGCATGAGACTTCTTCTGGACTCCTGTCCTCGCTGATAATCTTTACATGGTCAACTCGTGCCTTCTGGCTGCTATCAACACTTTTTTATAAGTCTGGTAGTCGTGCCCCTCTACCAGTTGTAGAATCTCCAAGTGAAGCCCCTGGTGAAAAATTATTGCTCTGTCTGACTCCATAGTCACCATAGTCAGAGAAAACCTAGTCAGCCTACAAAACTATGCTGCATATCCATCTACAGTCCGACCGGCCTGCTTAAGACCGATAAACCTCTGATGTACCTCATACTGCGCTACAATTCTAAAATACTTATCCCTGAATCAAATTCTGTAACTTTCCCAAGAGATAGGATGCCTCAAGCCGACTTCCGCTGATTCCCACCAATCACGGGCAAAGTCCTGAAACTACAATCGGATCTGGTCAACTTGCTCATCATCTGGAACCTTTGCCGATGCCAGAATAACTTTGATGTCTTGGCGCCATACATCTGCCATGATGGCGTCCTCCTTGCCGTCAAAGTATCTCGGATTAAGTTGGCAAATTCTAATCGACGCCCCTGAATCAGTCCTTCCGTCTCTCTCCAGAGCCGTCTCCAAACCCTGACTTAACAAGACATTCTACTCTTGCTGTTGAAACTGCTGGTGCTATTACACAGCCATTTGATATTGATGCATAGCCATCATTCCCCGAAGAATCTTTAGTAATGTTGAAGTGTCTAGTACTACTGGTACAGCTGGTACTACTAGGGGTACGGTGATCTAAAGGGCATGTGGCTCAACATGCCCAACTTTCAGTTTTACGGTACAACTTGCTCAATTACTGGCTCTATCCGGATCTGACTCTGGGTAGGTGCTACCTCTCATCGTTTCCCAAATGAACCTGTCCGACCATGTTTGCTGCTCCAGAAACTGAAGAAGCCCTCAATAAAGGACAAGAAACATCAAGAACATGACATGAAGGATCAAGGAAATAATTGATTTGATAGTCAAGCAAGGCTTCGAGAAGAACGAATTCAAGATTTTAAAAGCACATGTTGGATTGAGACTCCTATAAACATACCACCCCACAAGTTTGAAAACACATGACCTGCGTGGGCCACCACTAAAATCTTTTCATGCCCAAGTACCGGAATACGGAGACGGACATTGCCAACTATCCCGTACAAGGCACTATACATCATACGACGATCACGGCTGTAGCGAGACAATATGGTGCATGCTATAATAAAGTCACTTAGGATCATAAAGAGAATTTATTGTCTTAATCATTCAAACAAGAATTGTAAATATATAACATATATGACAAGGAAGTAAGACATCCCAAATGCCCTACCATAATATTATTGAAACCAGCTGTACAAAATAAACAGTTTGCAGAGTAGCAAAAGTACATGACCATGATCAGTTGCATTCTAATTAATTACAATCATGTAAAGAAAACTAATGTCCAAATATACGGCTAACAAGTGCCGGTGGCTAAATGTCCAAAAGAGTAAAATATATAATAACGAGCAGGAAATAAGAAACCCGCTCGTGCCCTTCAGCGACCATCCACCTGGTATACACCATCAGGAAGGGAGAAGTAAGCTGGATCCTCTGGTACTGGCTCAAAACCTGGCCATGCAAAACCAGTGGGGTTAAACCCCAAATAGCTAGTACAACAAAGAAAGCACAAAAATGGAGAAACAAAACCTAAGTAATAGATAGGTATAAATATAGGTTTTGTGTCGTAGTTTCGGTCCATAGTTTATCTTAGTATAATAGTCCAACCCTACAACCAAACAAGGATAAGGGTTGAATCATCACACTATGATAATCCATGTCCCTAGACTATTAACAAAATAATATAATCACAACCAAGTCCAGTTATATAACGACCAATCATTTGTACAACTTGTTACTGTAGAGTTTGAGTTATCTCAAAACAAATGCATATGAGAAATCCTCAAAGCATGAGATATTTAGCGGGTCTAACCTCGATAGGATCTGGTCTTCGGCGGCATCCTGAAGACAGATCGAAACAAAAGAGATCAATTCGACACGAGATAAGATATTATCAAGGAAGGACAACAATATTCAAAGTATTCAGAAGGAATCAAAAGTAGCGATTTTAAAGCAGATTGGAATTCCTAGTTGTGATTGAGTATCCCTCTCCCATCCTAGTGTCCTATGTCCTATATCCTATCGCAGGCTCGTAGTAGTACAACTAAGTCGTTGCACTACAACGACATCGTATAACTTGTGAAGCCTGATCTATTTGGGCCACCACAAAAATGTGTCACGACTCGCACCTGGTGAAGGGTACGAGTACGTGGGTAAGTCCAGCCTACGTCGCAGCATCGATGGTAGAACGTTGTCTAGGTCGACTATACTATCTAAACATCTCACAATAATATATAATCTGCTAACAATTTCTGAACTCCAAGAAGAAGGGCACTAAACTTAATGCAACACAATACTCAATCACAAATCTATGGCACGAAAAGATATCAAAGAAGTCTAACATAACTAAGCAGTTTAAAATATAAAAATCAACAAATAAAAATAATATCCAAGTCATAAAATATACGCCAAAAATAAATCCGGTACCAAAATGCTAAAAAAACTAACTATGCTAACTAGTGATCCGGATAAACCTTCCGACAATCACTCATGAGCTAGTGGGTCCACGTCTACACCATCAATAGGCTGAGGACCGTAATACGTCGGACACCAATCTTCCGGATCCTCTGAAAAATGTTATCCAGTCAGGAATGGAGTAAAGTAAAATCAAATAGCAGTTCCAATTAATTAATAAAAACAATAAAATAGTAAAATAGAGGATGCTATCTACGATGAGAATATAACTGATAATCAAGAACAATAAAAGAATATGCAATACTAGCAACAGAATATAAATCAATGCGTAAAAGAATAAAGAAAAAGAACTATAATGTCAAAAATAGAACAGAGTAATCCATGAACTGAAAATAGAATCTACAATATGCTATGTGTTTGAGATACTAAGTAAATATGTGATCGGCCTATGAGATTCAATGATTACACTAAGGAGCTAACCCTACCAAACGTGAATTACATCATTAGTTAGTAGCCAATGATTATACTACTAGCCGATAGTTCTTGATCATATATTTAATTGGTATTTTTCCTGCCCCAACTGTTATGATGGATCGAATCATGACACTTTACTTGCCAATGTATCCAATGTTTAACCTATAATATTCAATGTTATCCAATACCAATAAGGAACAGTATTCGATACCATCTCAATAATCAAAGTAATATCTTATGACTGACGATCCAATAATAATACCAATCCGTGTACCATCGTGTCAATAATCATAAGTAACATTTCTAAATACTTGAATTATAGTAGTAATCAAATAATAGAAACTATCAGAGAATGTACTCTCCTGTGGTCCAGAGCAAATAATGCAAATCGGTGTCCGAACTGGTGCCACATAATTGTTTCACGGGGTATTCTACACAAGCTCGTTTTACTCAAATTTCTAAATATCAAGCATGGATCATCCTACTCTTATCGCACGTTCGTTTGTACAGGGTTTGAGTTTGTTCAATAAAATCTATAATAAATCTAAGTTGCAGGACAAGCCTAGCAATTCGCATAGTCTATCTCCTCAAACATGTTTGATAGTATCCATATATCTATTCCAAGTCTAGACTACCAAGCCAAGATTCAGTTCTAAATCTTTGTTTATAACTACAAGTCGTCCAACATGATGTATCCATTTACGAAACCATCAAGCGTGAATTACTTCAGGTTCTAGGCTAACTTATCTTGAAATATTTTTGATTCACTTTTATTTCCAAATTCGTCTTATTGTGTCGAACAACAAGTCAAGACGATCCATTAGTTGTTGCGCTTCGGTCTCTCGCAAGTTCGATCATCCTCGTTGGACGTGAGATCACCACGTTAACTTTCCCACTGGATAATCGTCATAATTCGGGCGTAACGCATGTATGAGCATAAAGTTATGCTCGTACAAGACAAGAATATCGAACAATATGGTTATCTTAGGCACGATCGAGACACCTTATTATTTTACTTTTGCTCTATCCAAGATATATATAAAATCCATCAAGTCATGTTCGTTCATGCAATGATTATAATTCATCGAGCAAAATCATCTAACTTCAATGTTACCGTTTGATAAATTCATAGTCTACTTTTGGCATTCCTCAAATAACTAGGCTTTAAATATTCTAGCCCAAGTCTATTCCATTTTTGATACGTTCTATTAATCGAGTTCGTTTGAAATAATCACCGAACATGTTCCCGTGAGTTCAATCGTCCCCGCTGTACGTAAAATTACCACGTCGGCACTCTCGCAGGATAATCATTCTCACTGGAGACTGATTTCGAAGGTTATCTTTCTAAACTAGATTTAAGATCATTCTTCCAAACTCCAAGTCAAATCCGTTATCGTTCATCTCATTTATCGAACCATAATATTTCTTTCTCAGGCTAACTTCTATTCGAGCGATATTGTATTCAAGTTCAATACAATTGTTTCAATCCGAAATTGCTCGCACAATCCTCCAAGTTTTTAACAAGTTTCCTTAACCAAGATTTTGATTTCTATTTTCGTGGATCCCTATTCGATATAAGCCTTATCACTTATTCAAGATATTTTAAAATTGTTCAATCAAATTATCGTACGAGACCTATAAATCTGTTTGAACATTTCTAAATGATCCATACAACACTCATAATCGAGTCACCCAATTAAATCCTCAATCGGTGTCCGCATTAATCGCTAGCATACTCACCAAGTTTTTTCTTAGAATTTATGTACGATACTTAGGTATCGCCTGACAAAACTTAGTCTTGTATATATATATCCCTGATAGTCATCCAAGTAAACCATATTTGATTTGTATCCTTCGACACGAAATACCTTTCTATTTTTTAAAATTTAAACATGATTCTCTATATTTGACTAAGCTATAATCTGATAATGTTTCTATCAGTTGAAATTCTAAGTCTGACTTATCCCTTATCTGAATGATATCCCTATCTCGTTGCAACTAGCTTGAACCAAAAGGGTCTTGGCACACGATACTCAATACAACTTAGCCGAAAGGCTATATGCATAGCTAACCGTTTGAATGATATTCTATTTCGCACACTAACCAGTTAGGTAATCATGTGTAGGTATTCGAGTTCGCACATATCTTGCAAATTCTACCACAGGTATATTCCTATAAAGTCTAGCACAGGTCGGCACAAAGGCCTTCATATTACGATTTTATACAAGCAATCATATCATTCACATGCACCTTTGGAAATATTTAGACTCATTGTTTGGAACATTCTGATAGGATATTGAGAGAGAGCGTATACACATAACCCACGAATGAGCTTTCGAAACTGAGAAAATCAAAATAAAGTCCAAAGGCGTATAGCCATGCTTTGATACCAATATGTCACGCCCCGATCTTCCGCAGGTAATCGGCCATCCCTGCTAGGAAAAGGTATCACCGCGCTAGCGCTCCGACGGGGCGATTGCTTGACCCATCTAGGCGTGATGCCGCACGAGCGTAAGCCGTGCCCGTACAAGGTCATGGTCCATGCAGGCGGTATGAGGTCTAAGCCACAGAGTCGCACAGATTATCCGAGTTCAGAAGAAAAATAAATGCACAAGCGATTGGTAACAAGTTCACAGAGTCATCAATAGTGGAAGCATTGAATAACACAAGTATAGAAGTAAAGCAAACTCTTTATTGATATTGAACAAGTGTTACAGGCGGCACTAGGCCAAGATTACAAGCCGCTTAAGCCTCTCTCTATGAAATAGTAAAAGGTGTGCCAAGTGGCTACATTTGTGGAATGATACATAGGTGATATTCTAACATTATGTCTTATATATGTGCTTCAGTTCCGGACTCAACTCTCCAAGGCTTCAGAGTGAACTCCATGCCTTAGCACGCACGAAGGAGGCATCCGCACCGAACGAGGTTCTTCTGTACCCTACAAGCAATCTGGTGGGTTATCAGTACATGAATGCACTGGTGGGGAGGCTTCTCGCCTGCTCGACAAATCCAAACACGTTATAAAAGTTCTGTGCACCAACTATTAAGTTTTCTTTCTATTCTTGCCTTAGGATCAGTTTTATGGCAATGATGAATAGCCTAACTCGTGTGACAGTGCGCCGTGCAATATAAGAGGAAATGCGGCAAGACTTACCAACTTACCATTTGTCCTTCCCTGTCCAAGGCAAACTAAGTTAAATCAAGCATGAGCATATATAATAAAATCCAAGGGCAAATAGCATATGCAAACACAAGTATTGTGAGCGAGGTTATATTTTGGGTTCACGATTAAACAGATTATCTGGTATATTATAGAAGATGTTAAAGTATTCCATAAATACAAGTATGTTATACTCATGATCGTTCAGGTATCTCAGATATTCTCGATGCGATGCAATAACTTGCACACGGATTGCCGCTAAGTGAGGATGACTTATCTATATGAACATGAGTCACTGGCATAGCCATAAAGGAACATAGTTATTGACGAGGATGGTATGCAACGAAAGAACAAGGTGTGCTACAATCCATTCCGTGCAGAAAAGAGAGACTAAACTAGAAGTTCCATCCGGATCGGATCGGCCCCGGTGCCCCGGTGACCGTCCATGGAACTGTACCTTGTTTCCAAGTTGTCCGTGACATGCAAGTCTCTAAGGTCTCAGATTCATGGGTTTTATGACATGACATATTGATTCTTGGATTCGTGGATTCATGTTCAGTACAATTATGCTCCAAGAGCTTTGATTCTTATTCAGTACGAGTATGCTCCATGAGCTTTGATTCTTGGATTCATTGACATGGTGCAAATCCCCTGGTTCGGAAACTGCCTTGGCGACCTAACGATCCCGAATAGTTTCAGGTTTATACTTGTACGGAATGACTATTAGATAGTCTTCCAGGGAGAACTAGATGAATGCATAACATGGATAGTGTTACACGGTCGAGGCATGGGTTTTGTGGCAAGCATTAAAATGAGGCAATGAATACAAGTTAACATATAAATAGGCAAACATTGCATTCATATAGAATATAAGCATTTACTTTGGCACGGGTCTATGGGTAAAGCGAGGAGTGAAACCATAAAGGGACATACCGAGCGACATAATCTAGGGACGTGCAGTATATATATATATATATATATATATATATATATATATATATATATATATATATATATATATATATATATATATATATATATATATATATATATATATATATATATATATCGTTCTACTCGAGGCATAGCGGGGTCTAGTTGCACAAGGCAAAGGTAGCATGCGAGGGTCCATTTATAAGCAAAGTTTCATTTTTATGTTTTAACACAAACAATACAAGTTGGGATTATTCCCTTAGCTAGGTGCGTTATATTCTTTATTAGCATGCCGGGGGTGATTCACCTAGAGACTAGCATGTATCATCTATATTTTAAGTGTGCTGGCTAAGCAAAGACAAGTTTATCGTAGCCACCCATCTTAGTGATGATTTGCCTCGGTCGAGCGAGCCTCTAAAAGCCTAAGATGTAACTCCTGAAGGGCCAAGTTTTGGAATCTTTCCCTCAAACGAGTCTTCTCGATGAGTAAAGTGGGTCAGGTTATTGCACTTTTGCCGTTTGAAATGGCTGTCCGCTTGAACGGAACGGGTCATTATACTGGTAATGTGGAACATACGGCCTTAAGACTGCCACGTGGAAGGTCAAGATCTGGATTGTTGATGCCCAAAATTCTCGCGACGCATGTCATGCCTTAATGATTATGATTGAACCTTGGAAACACTGTCGCTTGGCGCATAGAGATCCCTGAAGGAGTAGTGGCGCATGGCACTGCTGGTGTATGGAAAATCAAAGAAGTAGTAGTGTATGGCACTGTAAGAACATGCGAACACTTCTTAGGCTGTTGGCTCTGGCTTTATTTGGCGCATGGGTCTTGAT